>OX101783.1:33051648-33125382 GCA_944452715.1 Ophion slaviceki
CTCACCCTCCCTCGTTTGTTTCCTTTTGCCATTTTCTTCATATTTTTCCAATCGCTTCGACTTTCAAGCCCACATCGCGAAAACTTGACTCCCGTGGCTTCTTTCGGATCCGTTCTGTTTTTCCGCTTCTTCTTTTTGCGGCATTGACGTACTCCTAACGTTGGACTGACTTCAGCCATCCAAGCTTCTTCCTTTCTTTCACAAAGGTTTCGTTCCATTGTGCCGAGGTCGCACGAACTCGTTGCACCTTGCGCTAATGACTGCACGCCCGTCAGCCTTGTTTTATTTTATGTCTTAACTTCCTCGATCTCGAGGCCAGTGGATTCAATCCAGCGGTAGATGAGAGAACTCGAATTTGTTCGACAAAAAAATGTCCTCGGGAATCCGAAAGAAAAAGCTCACTGTTGAGGTTCCCTGCGAGAGAATCACTACAGTTCTCGAGGTTTGTTCTATTAGCCCAGACTATGAAGGTCTCTAGTATGGTACTGCTGGGGGGGGGGGGGGGGGCTTTTTTCGTACATGGCAATTTGGCAAACCTATGTAAGCCCAGGCTTGAAGGACCTTTGAAACTTGGGGTCTAATAGAAGCGAGAGCTGTTCGAGAAGTGTTGTGCAGAGTCGAGCTTCAAACTCTTCCTCCCATATATCTGTATCTTGCCTTCTACGTGTACAGCGAAAGAGCAGGCTTCAACCGACTAAAATGTAATATGTTCATGTTAAAAAACTTATTGCAAGTTAATTGAACGATAGCCCAAAAGCTGCACATAACTTCAACATTACGTGCATGGCAATCGAGAAACGAAATGAGAGACGGCGATCTACAAATGACATTTTTTTTTGACACGTTTCGTAACTACGAATGTACCAAACGTTAAAGGGTCTTTGCACTTTTGACGCTAAAAAAGGCTATTTTCATGAATTTTTTTGATAGGCTTATATTATAGAAATTGATATAAAAAAAGTTACACTCAATAAATACACTTTCGAAATACCTTTAAAAAAATTATTTGTTTAAGTCACTATTTATAGACGAAAATGGTAGTTAAGAAAATGTCCTAAATAAATTGTAGGTCTGCGCTGTTGGTGAAATCTCGGAGATGGATCAGCCGAAACAAAAAATCAAACGGTTTTAGATTCAGTATGTTAATAGCGACAGCGCATATCATGCGATTTTTGATATATACAAATATAACAAAATGGTGGACATTTTTCGAAAAAAATGTGTTTTTTCACCGTTTTTGGCAAAAAAAGTAAATATCAAAATGTTAAAAAAATCCTTAATACGTGCTATAGCTACAGATGTAAAGAATATGTGATTAACATTTCATAAGGATCGGTTTAGTAGTTTCGTGTTTTTTCACCGTTTTTGGCAAAAAAAGAAAATATCAAAATGTTAAAAAATCCTTAATATGTGATATAGCTACAGATGTAAAGAATATGTGTAACATTTCATAAGGATCGGTTCAGTAGTTTCGAAGATTTTATCAACAAGCCGTTGAAAGCCGTTGTTTCGAGAAAAACGCGGTTAAAGTTTGTTTGGGTTACATAAATACATAAAAAACATTTTTTTAATGTATCTCGAAAATGTATTTATTAAACGGCCATATCAGTGTGATACTTTCAAAAAATCGATTTTTTTTGTTGCCTTTTTCGACAGTTTATACTTTCAAGAATATCATTATCATTTATATCATTTTATCTTGCAAAAATCGATAGTTCAATATTTAAACGCGTTTTTCTCGAAATGAGATTTTTCAAATTTGCTGACATTGTAACTCAAAGAGCAATTATCCGATTGACTTGAAATTTGAACTGAAGTACTCTTGAATATATACTCTACAATGACGTAGGATATTTTTGATTGGATGAAAATTGACGATTTGGCATTGAAAAAAACGACCATTTTATAGGCAAGAAAACAGACTTTTTCATAACTACGCCACTTTGTGAGATTCTGATATTTTTCGACAATCCTACGTCATTGTACAGGAAATACCTTCCAGTTTAACATTTTTTCCTTTTTCGGTTTCAGCTACCTAATCGGCGGGAATCATGTCAGCAGTGGAGCAACTTTTTTTCTGCGACTCCGAGGGCAACGCATAAGTCGCTTGGATCTCAATATTTTTCTATGAAAAAATTATGTAATAAAGGTCAAACATAGCCAAATATATTCTTAATTTTCCGAAACATTTGATTGAGTACTTATCTTCCGAAAAATTCCCGAAAATCACCCAAATTTTCAGCGTTCACACTGGTATAGCCCCTTAAGTGTAACAACTTTTATATGAATATCAATAATATAAACCTATCAAAGAAATTCACGAAAATAGCGATTTTTAGCGTCTAAGGTGAGAAGACCCCTTAACATCGCAGCACAATGAAAAATAATCAATTAACTCGCCGCACACGCTTTTCATCGTTCTCCAAGTCTTCTCTTGCCCCAACAGAATTTGACGAGAAATTTGTTTAACCATTGGAAAAAATCAATTGAGCCAAGTGTAATGTGTCCGACGACGGTGAGCATCAAAAAATGTCTTCCCTCCCGTTACGGAGCCTCATGTACGCTTACAGATCATATACTCACAGATTATGTAGCAATGGGGTTGCATCGGAATTTCCGCTGGATCCCCCCCTCCCCCAATACACAGCGCGTGAGAGATAATAAAATTCAAATGGCGAAATAAATAATATAAGAGAGGGAAAGATTGGGGGAGCGAGAGTCTCAAGGTCCCTGAGTCGGTCGTCTTTTCCTCCCTTGCTCCGAACGGGAGAATTTTCGAGCTGCCGGCCGTGCTCTTTGGAGCCCCGTTAGAGGGAGGCTCACCGATTCTCGTTTCTGATTCTCTCATCCCTCCTCTCTCTCTCTCTCTCTCTCTCTCTCTCTCTCTCTCTCTCTCTCTCTCTCTCTCTCTCTCTCTCAGTGTCTCGTCGCCTCTCTGCGGCTTATACAGTACTATGAATACACGAGAAAACGCAGCACAGTTTGTAGATATACCGCTACGCTCTCGTTGCTCCCGACTTACTTGCCGCCCACTGCAACCCTTATATTCCGGCCGGGGTGGAGGAGACGAGAAGGGAGCGAGTATAGGCAAGACTTGCTATGGCTCGCTACCGATATACGTGCACACATACACGCGTATGCGTGTGTGTGTCTACATCTCATATATTCCGAGGGAACGAAGGAGCAAGACGAAGCGAGATCAAGGGTGAATCGAAGGGAGAAAACGACAACGAGCATTGAAGAGTGAGGAAGGGTGGCTATAAGAAGTACAGCCGTTGAAAAAAGCTCGGCCTTGTTCACCGGTGAACTCATCGAGAAGATTTTCTCCTCGCGGTAGGCTTTGCCGAAGAATTTCACGAGTACGAGAAGTCAATCGTTAAGGGGACCCTCCTCCAGATATAATTTTTTTATTGCTTTAAAAATTCATTTAGTATCTGAAGAATATATTCCCAAAGTTTAAAGCCCAACAGAAAGTCCCAAAGGTCCCTAGAAAGTCACCGAAGTGATGCCCTCCAAAAGTACCGAGAGTAGGTAAACGAGCGCGCGCCCTTTGCGGCTTCTACCTTTTAAGGGGCTGTACCAGTGTGACACTTCAAAAAAATCGATTTTTTTCGGTGCCTTTTTCGACAGTTTATACTTTTAAGAATATCCTGTTAAAATTTCAAGACCGTATCTCTATCATTTTATCTTGCAAAAATCGATAGTTGAATCTTTAACCGCGATTTTCTTGAAATGAGATTTTTCAAATTTGCTGACGTTGTAACTCAAAGAGCAATTATCCGATTGACTTGAAATTTGAACTGAGTACTATTGAATATGTTTACTCTACAATGACGTAGTACATTTTTTATTGGATGAAAATTGACGATTTGGCATTGGAAAAAACGAGAATTTTATAGGCAAGAAAACAGACTTTTTTTTTCATAACTACGCCATTTTGTTAAATTTTGATATTTTCCGAAAATCCTACGTCATTGTACAGGAAATGCCTTCCAGTTTAACGACATTTTTTCCTTTTTCGGTTTCAGCCACTCAATCGGCCGGAATCATGTCAGCAGTGGGGGAACTTTTTTTTGGTGCCTCCGAAGGCACCGCATAAGTCGCTTGGATCTCAATATTTTTCTATGAAAAAAATTATGTAATATAGGTCAAATATAGCCAAATATATTCTTAATTTTCCAAAACATTTAATTGAGTACTTTTCTTCAAAAAAATCCCGAAAGTCATCGAAATTTTCAGCGTCCACACTGGCATAGCCCCTTAATTTCTTAGCCAAACAAGTTTGCTAGCTTCCTATTTGATCAATAGGCGACATTTCCGACGATTGTAAAGAAAAATTCGGTCTGTGTAACTGTCGTTTTTTATTGTCACACAAACAGTTCACACAAAAAGAGAAAAATGCAGTCCAGATTAGTGATTTCCTAGACGAAGGCTTGCTTTATGGCCCTGGCATCGCAGATTAAGCTCGGGTAATCATAAATCACTCTAAACTCTACTTTTCAAGAACGAAAACTTCAATCGAGTTTTTCTCGAAACCTGTTTTTTTCCGTGCCGTGGAATGTAACTTAAAAAGCAATGAACCAATCGACTCGAAATTTTGTACAAATATTCTTTAACTTATCGGCCTTTGCACAAACCTAAAATTTCGTATCAATTGTTTCGATAAATATAGTTTTTAACCACTTGTTTATAAAAAAAAGTGTTTTTTTTTTCATTTTGTCCTGAAAGTTTCAATTCTCATTTTATTTGCTAAATTTAGGTTCATGCAAATCGCAATGGCTTATTTTAATGAAAAAAAATTGTTTCGTTGATTTTCGTTAACCACAAGGACGATGCAAACTCTAGGAGCTCTCGAGCACCTCTAGCGACGCCATTTCGTTTTTTTTCACTATAGACAATTTTTTTTGTCTTCATTCGAACGTCAATATTATTAAATAATTTGATTCATTGCCACAATCGCTCTCATTTACTTGTAAAAAATTATTGAAACCCCCGTTGTCCGGAGGAGGTACCCTCAAAACCCGCCAGGCTTGTTCTCGTTTCCACGTATCTTTCAAACCCGTATTTTTCGTATTACGACGCGAAAGCACGAACGTGCCGAGTCATTGGTGCACACGCGTCAATGGAATACGAGACACGCTGATAGATGTTAGAAATAAACAATAACGAAAAACCAGCATCGCCGCTCGTGCGCCAGTCCCAACGTCTCGATTCCCTATGCGAGCTACGATAGGGCACGCGCAAAACAAATGTATGTTCAGTTGAAAAATTCGTTCGCTCATGCTCTTCCTTTCCGGAATATATTTTTTTTAACCTCCCATAACGCGAGAGCATCCGTACGGATCTCCGCGAGGCTCCCGATGATGCTGCGTGGCTTATGAAAAGGTAAAACCCGTTGAATCGCGGACGTTACGTAATATTATGCGAACCGTGAATCGCGCGATGAGTTCGAATCGTTCCAGTGTACCGAACGGTAGCCCACGTGTATACGTGCAACGTATGTGTTTTCCACCCAAAGCTTATCAAAGCTTGCATGTGTTCCATTCGGGGTTTCGCACGCACGGCTCATCCCTGTTGGCCACGTGAGCTGCTGCCCTCCCCCCCCCATGCTTCGTATATCTTTCGAACCCCTCTTCGCTCCTATCCTCTACGAATACCTCTCCCCCCCCCCTCCCTCATTTCTCTTTCTACTTTGCCAATACATCCGTATGTACGTATCTGAATATGTACGTACATACCCACTTCCGTCTCCGTTCACACACACCCACACGGTCACGCCGTTTCGCCGTGTGTTTCAATTCCTCTCTCCTTCTTGCACTCCCTAGACTCGGTTCAATTTAAACTTTGCCCCTGCCACCGAAAGCCGCATTAAGATTTTTTAAAGTTACGCAAAAATCGATAGTCAGCAGCGCACGCTGTGGTGTATGGGCGTGTGTGTGTGTGGGGGGGGGGGGGGGTATGTGTGTGCGCGGTTTGTGATATACAGATGCATCGCTTGCACTCTCTCTCTCTCTCTCTCTCTCTCTCTCTCTCTCTCTCTCTCGCGCGCGCGCTTCCTCATATGCACTTGCACCCTCTCGGGTGCGGGCGGCCGGGAAACACGTGATATCCGTGCTCGTTTCCGCCTGGCCCTATCCTGATGATTCGTCAAGTTTGGGTTCACCGCGTTCGCGTTCGCTGCAAAACCAACCAGGGGCAAAATAAATTCACGATGATCCCGAGTTTTAGGGCTTCCGCGAGTTCGGATTAATAGGTTTTTGTTAAATAGGGAAAGACTTTTTTCGGCTTCTTATATTCTCTTGCGATTGTTATCTTTATGCTCGTTCTTGTTTTCGCGGTTTCGCTTCGTTTTGTAATTGCCCGGAGTGGCCAGGGGGTGGGTGGGTGGACTACCCGAAACGTTCGAGTAGCATCGTTGTGCATTCGATGGGGGTGTAAGCTCTGCGGAAACATCGCACGAGCGATCACATCGGCGTGCGCAATCATTGATAGGTCCTTTTTGCGCTCCGATCGAATATTTTTTGGCCGAGGAGACACCGTTGATCGTTGATGCACATTTGGAAAGCTTGTGACGTAACCGACATCAAACATTTCTCACTTCGTACACCTAAGCTTAATGTGTGGTAGCGAGAGACACACAGATGGGGAATTTATGCGCGAGGCGAAGTTTCAACTCCAATTTGCCATTTCGTGACTGCAACGAATCTTGCATTTTTCTTTCGCGAACGAACGTCTATCATTCTATCACGAACCGCGGGAGTATAACTTCTCGGCTTACCGCGGAGCTGCTTGGATTATCCTTCTCTCTCTACCGAGTCGTTTGCTCGCCAACCGAGGAATCCCAAACTCCTTGCGATTCTTGCCATCGGGTCTTTGCCAAAACTGTAGCTTGCATGTGATTCACGCAATCGTGTGCACGGATCAAGGACATCGCGGCGAACCGAATGAAGGGATTCAATTTTTTTTTCAGTTAGTTTTTAGTTTTTTTCTTTTCCATGAACAACGACATTTATGGTGGAATTATCGATTATTGGGAAAAGAAATGAAAGGTGAACAGGGAGCTGACCTTATCGTATCGAGAAGCTGAAAGACAGTTAGCCTGCCTCCTGTTAGGCCTGATTACACTCAGAACAAAGGATTTATTAAAGACAAAGAAGTTCGTCTCCAGGCGAATAAGTTTTTTTATTCGTGTGTCGGCCTACTACGATTTTATTAAAAGCTAAGAATTTTTCTTAAAATCTAATAGGATACATAAGTTAGAAGAAATAGGTGTTTTATGTCCGACAAATAGAGTTTTTCTTAACATCTAATAGGATTCTTCATAATACCCCAGCTGTTTTTTTTTCAAGGAATTGTGTCATTACGTTCGTCATTATTTTCTCACTTGAACGTTTTTTTTTTCGCTTTATATTCTTACTTACACTTAAATCATTGCTCACTTTCGAGTTTCTCACTTCCGAAACGCAACACTGACACTTGTGCCAAAAGCATTGGCATAGGAAGATGCTACAATGATAATTGCAAATTGCGCATGCGTGCATTAGCATCATAGTCGCGAAATAAGAGGTTTTCGTGATTGGAAAGTAGTATTTATGTGATTTGAGGAAATATTCATTCAAATTTTCTATTTTAAATATGGCTTTTAATGGATGTGAAAAATCGGCAAGTAAAAAACGTATTTAGTGACGGCGAATAAATGCTGTAGTTATAATCACATAAAAACTGTCTCCATAGGAGTGAACATTTATTCATTTCTAATAAATTACATTCTACTGTGCCAATTTATTAAAACATAATAAATCTTTTTTCTGAGTGTACATTCCCTACGATTTGAGAGATGTGAGGTGAACGAACTGGTGATCCTTGAGGCACTATCCCTTTTTCTTTATGGTAGCGTAGCTGCCAATCGTAATTCGCGTTCACGTGAACTTATCGTCCGACGAATTACTCAAGTGCTTCTCCTGCCCCCGTCTCATCACTCGCTGTGATTGTCGTTACAGGCATCGTTATCGCCATCTGATTTCCGATCTCTCATCAACCCCCGTGCCGACGTCCTCTTTTGATTCTCCGTCATAAGAATCCTTCGTCGCATCTACTCTGCAACGGAGGTAAGAGTCGGTGTGGAGGAGAGAAGGGAAGTGATCAAAACACGAAACGAAGGAGAAGAACAATCGCTTTTCACGGCCGATGGAATCTCGCGACGGCGAGAAGGAGGGTTGCTCGGACGATCGAACTGCTTCAAAGCTTATCCATCTACAGTTCTCACTTTTGCACACATATATATATATATAACACTTACACACACTTATACACACACACACAGACACACACATCGATACTCTTTATATTCGCTACCTACCAAACCTCAATATTGACAATACTATGAGATTTTTTTTTATCATGCGCTGCGAGTTTCCTCGTTTTCACGTATAATCAATTTTCGTTGAATCTACCAATGATTTCACGTATACATAAGTAGAATCTAAACAACTTTTGTGATACTGCTCGATGACTCTTGAAGTTCGCATCAGGCTGAGAGAAATGCAGAAAATCTATAGGGTCCTTGACGAGCTTTTTCACGAAATGAACAACGGCATGATGGCCAAAGCTCAGAGTGTGGACATAGGTATGTGCACATATATATACATCTGTATGTGCCTATGTACGTACGTATATATAGATTTATTTAGAAGGGGATGATTGGACAGAGACGAAGCAAATGCAAGAGAGTTGAGTGCACCTACGGGATATATAGAAAAGGGATGTACACCCGTCGAAAGGGCGAGACAGAAAGATGGGGGACAAGAGTGAGAGAGAAAAGGGGAGACGAGATAAAGACTCGTGCGGCGAGAGACAGAGAGAAGGGCAAGAGAGACAGAGCCAAAGAGTATACGCTGTGCCAGAGGGAGAAAGAGTACCTATTTGGTCGTTAGCCAGTTGGCTAATTTCCAGTAGAAATCATGAAAGCCCGTAGCAGGTTGGTATCAGCAGAAAGAGATCGAGAGAGAGAGCGAGAGAAAGAGCGAGAAGAGGGGCCGAAAGTGTCTACTGGGTACCCGGTCATTCGATGATCCGCTCTGTTCTGTGCCAGCCGGTTCGCCTGGCCATGTCGATCCACCGGCAGGGTGGTAATCATTGCCTTTCAATGATTTTTACTTCTTTTTCTGTCCATTGAATGACCGTCAGTCAGGATCGGGGCAAGCGTGGCCGTAGGGTTGCGCCCCGTTGCTCATTCTCTTCGTTGATCTCGGCCTCTGTGTCTTCATCCCTATACCTATTTCCGTGGTCGAGCTTTTCGATGATTCCGACCCCCCTTCCTACCCGCCACACTCCTCCCAAATATCCTCTTGCCAAACCAACCCGGCGTCAGTGGAAAAACTCTCCACTCTGCACGTGAACCCCTAATGATTGGGGTAGGTTAGGAGGGGTGGCGTTCTATCTTCCGAATCCGAATGTTCAGCATTGTCCCGACGCTGGTTCGCTTTGCACGCATTCCGTACGCATGTTACGTTTTTACCCTCGCATAATGATTTACGCGTCTGCTGTTGCCATCGAGACGGAAACGCCGGATCATTGCACTGATCAAATTTTCGAATTGCTATCTTGAAAACAAGCACGCTGAAGTCTACACTGAGTCTGGAGCTTTGGAGCCTCAAAGAACGAATAGTTAGCGCATCACAACATCGCAAGTGCACCGATATGAATGCGCGCAATTGAATGTTAGTATTGCGGTGGAGGGCTGAGGGTAAACCATTTTCCACCGAGACTTGCAATGTCCCAAATTTACCAACATTTCCAAGCATTCTGGAACTCTAACAAGCAATCGCATAGATAGCCAATGATGTATGCGGAATTGAAATGTCACACTGCCGTGGGTGCGGACTCCGGCAGAGTCTTCAACCTTTCGCTAGGGTCTCATCCGTTTAACGGTACCTGTTTGTCAGACGGCATCGAGATGCTGTCGTTTGTCTTGATGAGACAACGTACAACGAACTCTGGACAAGGGAGGAGAACTTTAAAAGAGGTAGGGAGGTGAAAGGTTCTTTTTCACTTTTACGAGTGACGGTAGACTCGGTGGTGAGAATTCGCGCGTTTAACATTCTTTCAATAGACCCTCGGCGAACACTTGGTCGTGGATACGAATGCAACCATAGCAGAAACTCTTTGTAGACATACGATGTGGCTCTTGGTCGTCGCCGCGTTATGTATCACGAAAAAGTTTCGCCCCTTCAGGTGCGCTCGTAACGAGATTCATATCTTCGTCGCGTCAATAGTTTTTCCCTCCGTTGGCAAATGCTTAGAAAACTCCGACGATCCATTCTCACCCCTTCTCGCCAGCTCACACCTTCAATCCGCTCACGAACACATACCCTTGCCCACGCGCACCCACCCACGTGCACATGCATACGAACATATTGTAAAGCTTTCTTAATGACGGAAGAAATTCTGTCATATCACGCATCCGTTTAGGAGTACAGCACGTTGCAATCCGGAGGTTGCTCGAAGCGTTTTGTCTCAGGGGTCGGGTGTGTATGTAGGAGGCTTCGAGGCTTGTTGAGAGAGAGAGAGAGAGAGAGAGAGAGAGAGAGAGAGAGAGAGAGAGAGAGAGAGAGAGAAAACACCCGGTACCCACGAATCTCTATATGCCGCGACTGTAAGACTATAAGGATCGTACCGCTCGTCTGCACGGGATCATTAACGTACCCTGGTCTGTTCCACGGTCGAAACGATATACTACACAGAATCCAGCGATTCCTTCCGTCATTGGCGTTGAAGTTTGTCCTCATGGGGGCCTGACAATGAGAAGCATACCCGAGTCGAAATTTTCAGCCTATTTTAAAGGCCTCTGATCCTATGTCAGCCTCACTTGAGTCTGTTTGCTGCTAGAAGTCCTACTATGGGCCGTCACATGCTCTTCCTTTGCTGCTGACCTCCTGCATAAGCCCTTATACTCCTACCTAACCTAGCTGAAGTCGTTGCAGCCCCTCTTTTGATTGCGTTTGGACCTATCGTGCATTTGGCTGCTTCGACGAAACGAGGGCGGGGAAGGTCGCATTCGAAATAGCGGGTCTGATAGTTTTCACTAACCGTCATGCGTTGGACTAGGTAGGACCGCGCGTTCGCCGTGGATTCCTACTTTTCCAATGGCCTTTCCATTATCTCCACCCAGCGAACCTTTCGCATTCACTTCAAACTTGCCCCTGCAGCTCCAGCAACTCTCCAAAGTGGAAGAAATGGATCTTGGGCGATCAGTTACAATATTTTTGATAGGCATTGCCCTCGTGTATGCATGTATACGCGGATCCCTGTAGCAGGCACGAATGCATACGTATCGGTACTAGTTACGTGTGTGTTGGTCTATGCTCAGGCATGTACGTGTGCGGGTATACGTGTGTATA
The DNA here is from genome assembly GCA_944452715.1 of Ophion slaviceki. Lineage (NCBI taxonomy): Eukaryota > Metazoa > Arthropoda > Insecta > Hymenoptera > Ichneumonidae > Ophion > Ophion slaviceki. Next base: position 33,063,048 of record OX101783.1, read on the forward strand.
CGCATGCGCGTATGCAGGCATATGTATCTCTATATGCGAAATAGAGTGTATGCGTGTGCGTGTATACGTGTGCCATTTGACGTCCTCCTTAGCGCCTGCAAGTGGAGAAAAGGCAAATTTGTTCCCGTTCTAGGCGTTGAGTAGGAGCTCATTTTATATTGAATGCGAAGCTACTTTACTGCCTTTATCTCCTACCACTGTGTGGATCTGGAGGGGCAAAATAGGATGAAAAATTCGACTTGGGTACTCATACGAGTCACATATACGAGCCACTTTCCGCCTGTTCACCCATGGAGACTCCTTGTCCGTCAACCCAAGAGCTCGTACACACGTTGCGCGGTCCAGCCTCAAGGCTCGATCATACGCGTATACCTCGCGGAAGTTGCCGTCATATTTAATTTATGCTTATTTACTGTTGCATTTATTGGGTCTGTCGAATGTCGATGCGCAAATTTCCATTACCGCTCATTATCAATGACAGTTTGTCAGGAAAGCCATTGGCATGAGCGAAAGCGGAAGAATGACTTTGCCTCTGCGGTTAATAAAGTCATATATATATACTATGATAGGTTTCAGCGACTGTTCGGCGCTGTGACACGTTCGCGAGCGCGATCCGATTTTACCGTTTATTCATTCCGAATAGTCTCTACGTGTACTTGTTTGCTTTGAAAGCACGTACATAATCCATCAACTTGAGGCGGAAGGTCCCAAAGTTGCAGATTGAAATCTTCGGATCTCACTTGATGCTATGAGTGTGGTGGGATTCTTCGTGCAAATCTCACAAACATACCCTCCGGTATAAAGTACATACGATCTGGATCAGGGATTCCCATACCTGGCGGAATAACCGTGAAGCTGGTCTTCCAATCTTGAGGGTTGATTCGCACCCCAACAGGCGAATTTTATCCGTCCGCGGTTCGTGTTCCAGAGCTACCGTCATCATTTTTTTCAAACACAAGTTCAAACGTAAAAAGATATTTTCGAAAGACCTGCCGCGTATTGACAGGCCCGAAGAGGTGAACCGAAATCCAAATGGAAATGGAGGAACAAAAAATATCAGCGTTTGCCTTGTCGATGGTGACTGAGGTGGGGTGGGCGGAATGCGACGCGGGGGATTACCGGCGGTGCTGCTGCAGCTCGAGGTTCCGCGAAATCATTGCCGTCATCGATCCCTCTCGGCAGCCGTGTCGTAACAGAACCCCTCCGGGGCTTTTCCGGCAGTTCTCTGTGTGCAGATACTCCGTTTGCCAGAGAATAAGAGAGACAGACAAATATGTATATGCGTATATATGCATACATAAAATGTGAGTGTGAAGGCACAACGATCGCTCTCGGTCGGTGTGTGGCCCACCCCCCTTGGGGGTAGCCTGTGCCGCGTGGGCCTCCAGCCACCTCACCCCCGATCTATCGCTATTCGCGAGGTCATCAAACACCGACGTCAGCCTGGCAAGCTCTCTCTGTCTCTCTCTCTCTCTCTCTCTCTCTCTCTCTCTCTCTCTCTCTCTCTCTCCAGCGAACCGGCCATTTTTTGTCTGGCCAGTCAGTGAGAGAGTCCCAGGGATCAGTGAATGTGCGCGCGAGAGGATAGCGGGATACGTGTAGGTCCGAGGGGGACGATGAACGCGAGAATCACGTCTATATGCACACGTCATGTCTATAGATATCCCTCTGCGGAAAGAGAGGGAGAGCGAAAGAGAGAGAGAGAGAGAGAGAGAGAGAGAGAGAGAGAGAAAGAGTCATATGTTGGCGGGAGTCAAGGGGATACAACGGAGGGATCGGCCGGACGTGAACGCGAGAACCTCGGGGCCGTTGAGGGAGTTGTGGGTGGTTGCAGTGCGGAGGGTTGCGAGAGTGCACCGGCAGCAGTAGTAACCATCGATCAGCCTCGAGGCTGGACCGCGCAATGATTTTTACCCCTTTGTGCCACCCGACCAGGAACCACCCACTGTGAGGAAACCGGACACCCTTGCCACCCACTTGCCCCATGGGCCAACGTCAAGCCTGTACCACGTACGTGATACACACCTACGTCAAACTACGTCAACTACATACATATCGACACACACATACGTGTAAATATAAATCTGGAGGCGATGCACGCGTGCATCAGCCATTTGTAGAATCGAACGCACACACACACCCACACATGTGTTCGTTCAGGGAGATATACGGACATGCAATAAAACGCACGGTCGCCTGTACGTGAAAACGCATGCGTTTAGTAAAAATCCGGAATACGAATTTCAATTTGTTCGTAAATATGTGTTATGAGTTGCATACATGTATAGTGTTACGTGAGCATGTTGAAAACCGAGTACAAATCCGGAAAAATGCGAGTATTTTGAACCAGTAGTATTGTTTTGTTTGGACAATTTCTCGATTTCTCTTTGTTTCCTATTCTCTCTCTCTCTTTCGTACCTTTCTCCTCGATTATCTTCATTCTGAAGCTGTTTTTCAAAACTCTGTCCATCGTGGTGGCCGCGTCTCCATTTTTATTTTGTCGAGGTGCCGTCTGCCCGTACCCTTTTCCATCTTTCTGTTTCTTTTAGGGTCTGGACGCGCCGGGGGGGGGGGCTTCAAAGTCACCCCCTTCGCGTACATAGCAGAAAATACGAGTCTTCTTCCTCGCTCTTTCGATCCCCTCGCGTACATTGCAGAAAACACGAATCTTCTCCCTTGCTCTTTCGGATCCTGCTATCGCGTTCGCGAAACCATCGCTCGCTGGTCGTCCACTGGCCACGCCTTCCACCCTCATCACCAACCTCCCCTGTCCGCGCGCACGTATACATACACCGTCATCCTCTGATTTCGTCCAGTTCTCGTCGTCTCTCTTTCCTCTCGCTACACCACGCCAGTACCTACAATAGACAACTCTCTCGCTTGTCTATCGCCGGCGAGCTTCCATCCATCGGACCACACCAGAGCCTCGTCCAGTCGTCGCACTGCCAGAGAGACCCTTGCACCAGCCGACAGTGACGGGACGGAGTGCGCGTATATAGGCTGTTCTGGATCATGGTACAGAGAAAGAGATGAAGGACAAAGAGAGAAATGGCAAGAGGAGTGGGGGAGAGAGAGAGAGAATGATGACACGGTCGAGTGAGTTTTTTGCATTATCTCGTTTTTGCAAAAATATGCAGAGGCTAATCCGCGCAAACTAATTTGCCTGCGTCCTCCCTTTTTTCACCCTCTCTTTCCCTAGATGCCCACGATTGTTCGCTTTCTCCCTCTCGTTATCTCTCTCTCCCCCCCTCTCTCTCTCTCTCTTTGTCTTTCGCGGACCGGTCCGCTAGCCCGCATTCCTTCTTTCTCTTTGCATCCCTCGCGAGCTCGCGATTCCTCTCTCCCGATCCCTTTCTTTCCTTGCTTGGTTTTCGCCGTAACATCGCCCCGTCCTGACGCGGCCATTTCTCTCTCTCTCTCTCTCTCTCTCTCTCTCTCTCTCTCTCTCTCTCTCTTTCACCAGTGGCCACCTTCGTTTCTCATGATCTCCCCTTTTCCGCACCGACCCAGCCTCATACGCTGCAAAGCCACGAGCCACACAGTTATGATGGCTCCGGGCAGAATTTAACCCTTATCAAGCATGATGCGCTGATGCAACTTCTCCGCGTTCCGTACACTTTTTCTCTCTCGGTTGCCTTCCCCGCGCCCTGATCCCGTGTCTCAATGTGTGTAACTTCGGTGCGAGTTGGGCTCCATTTTCGCAGCCCCAACTTCATACGTGTAGCAGCATTCGCGTACATGTCCAGCCGTACGAGGCCGCACATGCCGTCCTTCATTGGATGCTCGCGGGAGACTCAATGCACTCACCTTTTCATCCCGAATGGTCGTAACCTGATGAATCCTGTCAGAAAACTTGATTGGCTGTGAAATCTGCCACTACGCGCATACTTTAGAGTTAGAGTGTATTAGCATGTCTGATAATATATTCAGCTTCGACTAATCTGCATTTTAAATTCTCTCAATTTTTGTGAGTGTGCTTGGTCCAAATGTATGCATAGAGACATTGAGGGTCATACATATTTATTTGTTACTTATCACGTATACCGTTTCGTATACTTTTTTAATAGCAGCTCCTTTAGCCGTAGCTTTCAGCTGACTTGGTCGCCACTTGTGCATTGCATATGTCAAAACGGGCACGACGGAAGAGCGCTCTAAATTCATACCGCTGCAGAAGTTTCTTTAGAAGGAGATAGCACCCTTGTGTCAGGCATTGCGAGTCTTCGCGAAAATCAATTACTCCTAATTGGCGTGAGTTGGTCAACTTCGTACTGTGCTTACTCTCATCAGGGATACGTGAACGCATCCATACTGGCGTCATATGAAGGCGGCATCTAGAAAACATCGAAAATACGTTTTACTATACGGAACGACGGGAAATTTTGTAGTGATTCCAACGGTACGAAAAACGCATTTTCGATTTTTTTTTGTACATGCCGCCTTCTTCCATATGACGGCAGCATAAGTTTACGCGACGACTCAAATGTATTCATTGGTTTTTGCTTCTCGAAGTTTCACGTTGGCGAATGATTTTCAAGCATGTAACGGAGATTTCGCGTTTGGTCCTATTTCCCACATTGTTTATTCGATCAATGATTTCCGCTACGCGAAAGGACCTCAAAAGACAACATAATTCGACGAGTTGCTACCAGCGCTAGATCAATGGCAGGACGAATCACCAAACGGATGCTGGTAAATTACCGAAACCCTGATGCATTTTCCGGCTCTCGAAATGCTAGGCCAACTTGTACTTTCGGTGTCCGAAACTCCGTCGCATACATCAGTTCTCTCTTTATTGAGTGAAATGATGTTAACTTCACAAACGTCTATAAAATCCTTCTTCTACCAGTGTCTGAGATCCTCTTTATCACTGGCATGCACATCGAATGCACGAGACGATCCGCTTCGATACTTGCGCCCTTTTTTCTGCAACCCTGACCGCCCCTTTTGACTTTTGTCGCGAAATTTTTGCCGCGCACTTCTATATCGGCCGTATTTGGTCTCGCTCGAATTATGACGACTGAAAGGCGAAAAAAGGATGTCTGCTACTCTTCCAGTTGGCCGCGCAGAGGATGAGGGCGGGGTACGCGGAGAAGAATTGCCGGTGGCGGTAGCGGCGTAACGGGGACGCATCGCAGCCTCGCGGATCGCGGAAAGAGATTATTTTATGCAGAATGCCCGGCTGAGCGTGCTTCTGCATTATGCAGAATATATACCAGGAGTCAGGAAGAACGAGAGGCGAAGGGAGGGACAAAAGAGGATAGAGAGGAGAGAGAGAGAGAGAGAGAGAGAGAGAGAGAGAGAGAGAGAGAGAGAGAGAGAGAGGTACACTGAGAAAAAAAATCATTGATCCAATATCATTGGTGTTGTTGAATGAAATTTCGTTGATTCAGTTGTAAAATTGTTGGTGTAAATCATCGGATTTATTAGTCCAAACAAAACGCTATTGACGTCAATAACATGATAAAATTGAAAGTTTTTTTTTCATTCAAAAAATATATTGTTAGCCGAGAACAATATATTGTTGAAACCATCTAAAAAATTATCGCGAACGAATGATATAGTTTTGGATGAAATTTCTGCAACGAACGAAAAAAACGTTTTAATTCATAACATAAATATTGTTGATTCGAGTACATAAGAAAAATTGAATTTCGCTCGTTTGATTCAAATAAAATTTCTATTGAGTAAATATGTTATTTTATTGCTTTCACCATGTCCGATATTGATTTTAAGTACATTATTCGTTAAAATATTAATATTTTATTTTGATTGAAAAATATTAAGCACATGTCTGAATAGGGTTAAATCAGGATCGGGGTTTCGGTAATTTTCACATTATGCGAAAGTAAAATTTGTTTGTTGCACATTTGGTTGAAAAAATTGAACCAAATCATAGCCGAGCGCCACCGAAATTATCGGTGTGAGGAAACTCGTAGTTCTCGGAGTAACCGCTAGAGGCCGCAAGCGCGCTCGTTTCTCGTGAGCGTAGCGCGAACTGAAAATCTAGTTAAACGCTGGAGAAACTCTAAAGAGTGTCGCTTCCTGGCCTGTGGCTAAGATCAAAGTGTAGTAAGTGTTCTAATCAATTGAATACCTGATGTTGTCTCTATGGATATTCCATTGGATATCGATGTTCTCTCCACTGTTATCGTGGACGATCATTCTAATGCTCACTTTTTAATTAAGATTTGAAACAAATCGAAAAACTTACGTCCCATGGCATATTCGTTTCGATATAGTAAATAAATAATTAATTCTATTGATTATATTTTTGTACGAAACAAAAAATGTTTGTAGCAACCGCTTAATTATTTCATCTAATACATCTACGGATTGTATATAGAATGATTTCAATAGAATATAATTTTATTTGAAGGATAATGTAGATGTTTAGAGAACAGAAGAGCTTTTTCAAATAAAATAATATGTTATTTAAATCAATCACATTTTCCTATATCTTATAGTATTGAAACAATCTCATATATCGGTGGCACTCCGCAGCAGCACATTTATTTGGATCAATCAATGTATTTTTTTGATTCAATTGGTTTTTTTTCTCAGTGTAGGATTTTAGAAGGATCTAAGTATGGTGAGAATCTATAGGGTGGCTGACGGCGCTGATAGATTCGCGTGATATCGTCAATAAGCTATGCATGTAGCTGTTTTCACTTATTTGCGCCATGTATACAAAACGGTGATGACTCGTAAACGAAGACATGGCGAGGAGGTCAGCGATTCGGGAATCGAAAAAATGTGTGAGTATTAAGCATGTGCTAAAAAGCTGGGCCAACAGTACACATTGGGTCATCCCAGAAATAATGCGGTTTTTTAATTGCATTTTTCGTCACGGACGAGTGAATTTTGGAAGAAGGGCCTCGAATGTCTACCGCAAAAATGGAAGAGCATTTTAGAAGATGAAGGATAGTATACTTTGGATAAAAAATCCAAAGTATAACTTGGTGAAGGGGCTTCGAAAGTCTACCAGAAGGATCGAAGAGCATTGTCAATAATGAAGGAGAGTATATTTTAGATGGAAAAAGGTCCTTGATTTTTATTTTGAAAAATAAAAGCACAAAAAACCGTATTATTGATGGGATACATGTGGAAAGGTCAGTTTAAAGGCATTAGACTTCGAGGAAGTTCCTGGTAATAGTTGAAGTCTCCGTACTCAACGTTACGTAAGCCCAATCTCTTCAAAATCATCGTCAAATAACTGTCATCATATTTACATAAAGAATACTTTGATGTCAGTTCTGTTTCCAACATGAGTGAATAGTACCAGAAAAAAATAACTCTCTCTAAAATAGCCAGGTGTTGTTGAAAACCAACGTTGGATAGATGTAACTCGAGAATTACTCGATCAATGTCGATTATTCTTTTACAGAAACACAGCTTAAATAGTGAAATATGATTTAAGCTATTGAGCACCATGCTATGTAGCTTATTAGAATTTCAATAAACAAGCACACGAACGAACATTATGTTCGTATTAAATAATCAAACGGCAACAACAAATGAGCGCAAACAAACAAACGGATGAACAAATAAACAAATAAATATAGAAAAAAGTACGAATAATCAGGAATTGTGAGTAATTTTCAGGTTTTCTAAGATTGTTTATATAAATCGTTATTACGAGGGAGGAAGGGAGAAGGAATAAGAATAGGTGAAAGAAAGAAATTTGGAATTTCTCTCTCTTTCTCGTCTATTAAATTCAAATTTCGTCTTTTCAAACACCTGTTTAGTATAGATTTGTAATATTATGAAGAATGTTTTGTATTCGCTGTTCATGGATAATCAAATTGCGTTCTATCGTATTATAGTAAATGCGTTTCAACTTAATTGGTTTTTATTAATAGCGCTTAATATTGTTACTGGATACTGTGTATAATTACTGTTTTTAATTCAGCTTATAATTGTAAGTAGAATATGCAAGTAAGAATAAGTTTAGTTTTAATTGTCTCTTCATTTGCCTCAAGGCTTTGCCAGGGCATAGTTAATAAACGATCAATTAATTAATCAATCAATCAAGCTCTCTCTCTCTCTCGCTCTCTCTCTCTCTCCCTCTCTCTCTCTCTCTCTCTCTCTCTCTCTCTCTCTCTCTCTCTCTCTCTCTCTCTCTCTCTCTCTCTCTCTCTCTCTCTCTCTTTCTTCTCCGTGTCTTATGTAAAATTTTTCACAGGCCTCCTGAAATTTAAAAAAAACCCAAAAAGAAGAAGAATATACGGACGCAGCATTATATATATATATATATATATATTCCATTACTTTTATTCGATCGTTCATACAGTTGATGCGAGGCTGTATGCGTTTTTGTGCTGCTACAAATTGCATATCGGTGTACTAGCGTGCGTCGACTGTCCGTCCAAAAATATGCCGCTATGGGATCGGTGAGACGAAGTTTCTCCGGCTTGGACGGGAGAACACATAGCGGCCGAGCATATTCGCATATATAATATAATACCCCGAGAGGACGATGCGACCCGTCAAAAGTGTTTAACGTCGAGAACCCGCTCGCATCGCAATCTATGTATGCACAGACTCTCCATCGTGCCCCCCCCCCCCCCCCGCCGTCCGGACAATGAATTTCCCTCACACAGTTCGGGTAACAAATACCAACATCCACATATACTCGTATCCGAGATCATCCGGGTCACATGTACTGACGGCCAAAAATTAGCGGTGAATCGGGTAGTCATCCAGAAATTGCGTTATATGAAAATCTCGCTTGAAAAGACCCTCCCGCATTTTTATTACACTTTTCGGCCTTCCACGGTCTTCTGACTGTCCGTCCTCGCATGGCTTATGTATGTGCAAGTGGATATCGTAGACATGTGTGGGTGTGGGTGTGTGCGAGCGCGTAAATACGTATATATCTGTGTATGTATACAGGGTGTCCTGTTGGGAATGAATAATCCTGCATTTGTCGATAGGTCAGATCGTGTCCTACTATATGCTGGAATTTCAGTTTAGTAAAAGTCCCACGGTTTTCGAGATTTGTTATATTTTGTTATTTAAAAATGTTATTTAAGGTTTATTATGTTATTTAAAGGTTTATTATGTTATTTAAACTTTATGTTATTTAAAAAAAAACCATCTGCTTTTGGTTTTTCGCATGCCATTTCTACAAATGATACGAATCAACAATAACTAAGCAACTTTTTAAAGTAATTGGCACGATATGCGTAGTAGATTTTCTTTACACCGCAGGCCATCAAAGTCAGATGTTCGAATTGGTTTGTATGAAAATTCTGCATAAGATCTTTTTTCATAAAGTTTCCTTAACATTTAAGGTTAAAAAGAAGACTAGATAAAACAAATGATCGAGACTTTTTTTTTAACTGGGTAAAAAAAGTTATCATTTGTAGAAATGGCATGCGAAAAACCAAAAGTAGATGATTTTTATCTCGAAAACGGTGGGACTTTAACTAAAGTGAAATCCCAGCATATAGTAGGACATGATCTGATCTATCGACAGTTGCAGGATTATTCATTTGTAGCAGGACACCCTGTATACATACATCCACATATGTGACTATAGCGAAATGCCATCCATGAAAATTTGCACAGGTTTATACCCGAATCCTGCAAAAATATTCATCGTCCTCTCAAGAATGTCGAGAAGTTAATGCCACCGATGATAGATCGGTTTAAGGCCATGTGCCACACGCCAGAAAATTTCGACGCGGCCTCTCGTTAAGTCGGTAGCGCAGATCTCGTAGTTTTTAGCTACGAGTCGCTACCGACGGACAGCGCAGCGATCGCGAATTCGGTCTCGATGCTTCGCACTGGGACGAAGAGTCGAAGCCAAATAGACGGCGATCGCTGAGCGCGCGCGTGTGTGTGTGTTTGCTACGCCGCGCCGACCGCGTGGAGAAAGAACGAATACATTCTCGCACGCCGTTCGGACGTACGCAAGCACCTTACATCTATGTGTGTATCACACAAGTCATACAAGTATGCGTAGCGACCATGGTACACTTGTATTGGAAGCATGCGCTCGCTCGGCAGGAGAGCGGTGAAACTTTGTTGCATTTTACTTTGTATATGCAGCCATCGAATCGATTTTTTTTCGACGACGGCCACAACCAAAAGACTCAGGCATTTTCCCATACTTTTTTAATTCATTTAAACAAATAAGCTCGAACACAATTTGTTACATCGATGCCGCTTATCGTTAACGATATCGATAGCTGCCAAAATTTCGAGCGACCGAAATTGCTCGAAACTCACTCTACAAAAGAGTGGTAAAATTTTACAATGCTCATTATTTAAACAAATGTGTTCAGCATTTTTATCTCTGCCAGGGTTCATATTTAGCAGCATTTTTGCTGGTCAGCTTCTCGAACAATCAAGATCGCTAGCCTCGCTCTACGGAAGAGCGGTGAAATTTTGCGATCGCGCATTGTTTAAACAAATGCCCTCGAATCGTTTTTTTGTCGACGGCGATCATCGGTGGAAATTTCTTTATGGTTGAACTTTCTAGCAAACGGGGTTTGCTAGAGACTCGTATGATGGAAGGGTGCATTTTCCCATTCTTTTTTAATTAATTTAAACAAATAAGCTCAAAGACTATTTGGCATCTCGGTGTCGCTCATCGTCGACGAATTCGATGTCTGCTAAAATCTCGAGTCTCGACCGAGATTGCTCGAGACTCACTCTACAAAAGAGTTGTGAAATTTTACAATGCTTTTTGTTTAAACAATTGCGATCGGCATTTTTTTCTCTGCCATGGCTTATCTTCGGCTGGCTGTCTGCGGTCGACCAAATTCGCGAGCGAACGAGATCGACCGGGTCTCACTCTGCGAAAGAGTGGTAAAATTGTATTATTACTGCAAAAAAATGCGTTTAGCATTTTTTGTCTCTGCCGGAATTCATCTTCGGCAGGTTTCTCCAAAGATTCGAATTTTCTAGCAATGACGATCGGAGAAGTCTCGCTCTACAGAAGAGCGGTAAAATTTTACTATCGCGAATTGTTTAGAGGTCATCGGTGTAAAATTTTCAAAAAATCGTTTTGTTGGAAGCACTTTAAAAAAATCCTTGGAAACTTAAAAAATTTTACAATGCTCTTTGTTTAAACAATTGCGATCGGCATTTTTTTCTCTGCCACGGCTTATCTTCGACAGGCTGTCTGCGGCCGACCAAATTCGCGAGCGAACGAGATCGACCGGGTCTCACTCCGCGAAAGAGTGGTAAAATTTTATTATTACTAAATTATTACTAATTACGCTAAAAAAAATCGTTTAGCATGTTTTCTCTCTGCCGGAATTCATCTTCGACAGGTTTCTCCAAAGATCGAATTTTCTAGCAATGACGATCGGAGAAGTCTCGCTCTACAGAAGAGCGGTAAAATTTTACTATCGCGAATTGTTTAGAGGTCATCGGTGTAAAATTTTTGAAAAATCGTTTTGTTGGAAGCACTTTAAAAAAATCCTTGGAAACTTAAACAATTTTACAATGCTCTTTGTTTAAACAATTGCGATCGGCATTTTTTTCTCTGCCATGGCTTATCTTCGGCAGGTTGTCTGCGGCCGACCAAATTCGCGAGCGAATGAGATCGACCGGGTCTCACTCTGTGAAAGAGTGGTAAAATTTTATTATTACTAAATTATTACTAATTATGCAAAAAAAAATACGTTTTGCATTTTTCCTCTGCCGGAATTCATCTTCGGCAGGTTTCTCCAAAGATCGAATTTTCTAGCAATGACGATCGGAGAAGTCTCGCTCTACAGAAGAGCGGTAAAATTTTACTATCGCGAATTGTTTAGAGGTCATCGGTGTAAAATTTTCGAAAAATCGTTTTGTTGGAAGCACTTTAAAAAAATCCTTGGAAACTTAAACAATTTTACAATGCTCTTTGTTTAAACAATTGCGATCGGCATTTTTTTCTCTGCCATGGCTTATCTTCGGCAGGTTGTCTGCGGCCGACCAAATTCGCGAGCGAATGAGATCGACCGGGTCTCACTCTGCGAAAGAGTGGTAAAATTTTATTATTACTAAATTATTACTAATTATGCAAAAAAAAATACGTTTTGCATTTTTCCTCTGCCGGAATTCATCTTCGGCAGGTTTCTCCAAGGATCGAATTTTCTAGCAATAACGATCGGAGAAGTCTCCCTCTACAGAAGAGCCGTAAAATTTTACTATCGCGAATTGTTTAGAGGTCATCGGTGTAAAATTTTCACAAAATCGTTTTGTTTGAAACACTTTTAAGAAATCCTTGGAACCTTAAAAATTATGATGCATATTCCTTTGTAGCTGAAAAAAAACCATTATAAAGTGGTTTTGGACCTATTTTTTAAGGAAGTCTCCGCCGCTGAAAACCGTCTTTGGCGATCTCTCATGCCGGTAGGCGCAGTTCTCAACTCTTGTAAGCCTATTGTGGGAACGAAATGACCGACTAAAAATAGTTTTATTTTCGACCAATAGGTGGCATTAGGGGGCGTCCATTAATTACGTGAGGCGTTTAGGGGGGGGGGGGGGGGTCGAGCGAAATGTCACCCAATCTCACGTGGAGGAGAGGGGGGCTTCGGCAAATATCACGTACTTTTAGTAATTTTAGTAATTTTAGTAATCATGTAATTTTTATCACGTAGGGAGAGTCTCCCTACTACTTTACATGGTGGAGTAAATGGTACTACAACCGCAGTTACTTCTACTACAATTTATTTTCCATGAACGTATGCATTTTGAAAAATCTCACGTGAGAGTAGGGGAGGGGGGAGGGGGGTCGAGCAAAATCTCACGACATCTCACCAGGGGAAGAGGGGGGGGGGGGTCGAAAATCGCCAAAATCACCTCACGTAATTAATGGATGCCCCCTTAGATTACGGGAAAAAAAACTTGTTCAGCTGTAGCGTCTTTGAAACCGTTGGCTTCAAACACGTTTTTTTCAAAACCATGTTTTTGATATCGGGACGGAGCAAAACTCAAACAATGTTCGACCAATCGACTTGAAATTTTAACTGTAGTTTCTTAGATTGCTCTACCAGTCAAGGACGAGCGCTTTTTTTGATTGACTGAAAATTGTCAAAAATATATCACTTTTTATACCCAACCCCAACAAATTAAAGAAACAAAAAATTTCTTCACTTTTTAAAGTGTTTTTTGAAAGGCTGTATCAATGTTAAAAATAGTCGTATCAAGATGAAAAAGAAAAACATTATTAAGCTTCAAGTCTATAGTTTGAGATCCTTTGGCAAAATAATTTTGTGAGCTACGGTTATCGCGTAGCTCACAATCATAAGAGTAGCGAGAAAATTATTTTTCCAATTTTATTTTTCAAGGGATTTTTTACAGTTAAATCAATGCATAGGTCCGTTAGCTTGTTTATTCAGTTCCAATTTGGTTTTTTTTGTGGTCTCTCTACGTCAACTTTTTGCTGAGATACCCGACTTGTAATAAAAAATGTTCCTTTTGTGTTTGATCAATGATATCACAGCAACCAATGATCGCACAGGAAATTATTGGGCAGCCTTAAGAAAGTTGAATCAACTTCGTACAAGACGCTTTCGTTGATTTTTGAGAAAAAAAATTATTTTTCACCATTAACAGTAGTTTGAAAAATAGGACAAAAAATGACATTTTATGGTTTTTTAGTAAATCTACTACTCCATTACAAATATTGGTAGAAAGACTAATGTCACCACGTTTATTTTTCAGCTTAATGTACCCCCAATAGCCGTGTAAATTTTCAAATTGATCCACCGACCCGTTTTTCCGGACCGATCGATCAAATTGTTACAAAAGAATTAAAGGATCAAGTGTTCCTAAACATCGTGTAATCATGATCAAAATGAAAACACCCATTTTTTTCGACTATTTTTAGAACTTTGCAGTAATTGCTTGTTAAATTTAAGAAAAAAAATTGAAAAATTAAAAAAAAATTCTAATCTGTTTAAATTTGTAACATTTTTCAGGAAACAATGGTGACTCGTTGTTGCCACGCTTCGGCTTTGGCGCACCATAATTTCACTCATCTTTAATTGCATTGATTAAAAGTTGATACCCCTAAGCGATATTCACTAGTCGATCTGAGAACTTGTATGCCATTGTCAATATTTTCTGCGAAGGTTATTAGGGATACAAAAAACACTTTTTTCAAAAATGATCTCTCGTTTAGAAGGAGATACCAATGAACAATTTTTTTCAAAAACTAATCTTTTTTTGGTCAATTTTTTCTACGTTTTGGTAAACAAAATTAATCTAATGTTTTTGTAAACTCTCATTTTTTTTCAATTTTTTATCATGCCTAGTTTTGAAAAAAAGATTTTTTTCCATAACCCTAATAACCTTCGTAGAAAATATTGAGAATTAATTGCATAAATGTTCTCAGATCGACTATTAAATACAGCTTGGGAGTATCAATTTTAATTGATGCAATTAAAGACGAGTGAAATTAAAGAGCGCAAAGGGCGAATCGTGTAAAAAATGAGTCAGTATTGTTTCCTGAAATATTTTACAAATTAAAAAAAATGTCCATCTCTCGAATTTTGTTCTTATATTTAACAAGCAACTAGTGCCAAGTTGTGAAAAAAGTCGAAGAAAATTAGTATTTTTATTTTGATGATGATTACAAGATGTTTAGGAATAATACACTTGTTCCTTTAATTGTTTTGTAAAACTTCGATTAACTTTTGATGGAAAACGGTTCGATGAATCAATTTGCAGACTAACAGGGGTATTGGGGGTCACATTAGTCTTTGCATCAATATTTGTAACGTAGTGGTAGATTTACTGAAAATCCAGAAAAAAGTCATTTTTTGTCCTTTACCAAATAACGGTTAAGGGTGAAAAAAATCACAAAAACCAACGGGAGGGGCTGGCAAGAAATTCATTCGACTTTTCAAAGCTGCCCTCTAATTCCCGTTGCGATAATTGGTTGCTGAGATATCGATAATCAAAGACAAAAGGATCTTTTTTCATTCGAAGTCGGATATCTCAGCAAAAAAATTGACGTAGAGAGATAAAAACCAAATTAAAGCTGTATAAACAAGCTAACTGACCTATACATTGAGTTAACTGAAACAAAATTCCTTAGTCCGATGACCCCTGAAAAAAAAACAATTTAGAATTTTTTCTCCCGGTATTTCTTATGATTGCGCGATAGCCGTAGATCACAATTTTTTTGCCGAAAGAACTCGAAACTATGATCTTGAAGCTTCAAAAGGCTTTTTTCATCTCGATGCGACAATTTTTCACATAGACACAGCGCATAAATCAAACCAAACAAACAGACCTAAACAAACCCTAAAAAATGAAGAAATTTTGTTCCTGTAATTTTTGGAGTCGTATATAAAAAATTATGGTTCAAAAAACGAACTTTTTTTTAACTCGTCTCTTTTCTTTAATTATTTTAAAGTTTCCCCTCATTTAACTGCTAAAACTAACGTAATAAACGAAAATATTTTACTCTTAGTTCCACGATTAAATTGACGATAGTTTACTGCGTTCCACGGAGAGGGTATGAGGTTGAAGTTTGCAACGTTGGAACGTAATAAAAATTAAAATTTGTTAAGTCCTTTTTTATATTTCGGCAACCTTTGCTTACAATAATCCTCCAACCATTTTTCAAGATTGTTGAAAAAAATCGTCACCGTGTACTCCCATCTAAGGGGTCACACCACTGTAGAATCTTAAAAAAATTGTTTTTTTTTTTACTTGACTTAAACGATGCTTTGAACCAATTATAATAAGGGGAAAGAGTTTGGCACCTGTAAAACAAGATCCGCAGGCCCGTATGGGTCTGCGGTGGCAGTGGCTGACCCGTGTGCGAGACATCGACCGTTTTTCTCGAAACACAATTTTCAAAACGGCACGCAGCATAGCTCCAACAATTTTCATCATTTTCACTCTCAATTTTGGGTACATGTTTAAAATAACATTCCGAAGAGAAATAAGTACGGGCTTTTGTATGAGTTAGTTATAACATTAGTTATTACCGAATGATTGTCCTTTTTTTCTGTCGAAAATTAAGTTTTTAGTTTAATGCTTGCCAATTACACAAAAATTAATATTTTCACAATTCTCTACGTATTTCTCTAGCTATACTCGTGTAAATTAATAGATTTTTTAAAATTTTATTCTAAAATCAAATTTGCGTCAGCTATACTGCGTGCCGCAGAGCGTCTCAAATTCAACATGCCTCGCCAGAATGGCTCCAGCGTCACCTTTTGGCATAATTGTTTAATATAAATTTCATTTTGTTCACTTGAAAGATATGGCTAATAACATCCTTGAATATTAATATTCTCTTATTCCTCCTTCTACAAAAAAAAATCGCGAAATATCACTCAATTTTGGACGTTTACAGTGGTGTAAGCTCTTATGGTAAAACGAGCGTGCGCTCTTGATTTCTATCGATTTTGTTCAAATTTAAACCAGACATTGTTCATATTATTATGCAAGTTTGAGTGAAATTTCAGAACAGTTGACTATTTAGATTGGGAGATAATGGATTTTTTAATTGCAACTTTTAACACTGCAGGGTCTGCATAGGCCGAAAGTCAGGTCACATAATTCGGCGTACCATTCTATTGTGTTTATGGATTTTGAAAAAAAAAAATATGATTATATAACAAACTAGTTAGGGAACGAGTGGAAAAGTTTGAATTGTCTTCACTATTCAGTTTTTCTAAAGACGTTCAGTAACGACAGAATAACTCTCGGTAAAAAATATTTATCCCCTATAATAAGAAGACATTATGCAACACCGCAGAACAGCATTGTTCAATATTTCGATAAAAAAGATAATTATTGTGTTCCTAAAGTTAAACACATTTAACGTGAAGAAAAAGATTTGCGTTCTAAACATTAATATTTCATATTGTTTATGTTATTGCATTGTGTCTTCTCATAGAGGACAAATATTTTTCACGGAAAATTACTCTGTCTCAATTTCAATACAGACCCTAGAGTGTTAAAAGTTACAATTTCAAAATCCATTATCTCCGAATCTAAATAGTCGACTGACCTGCCATTTCACTGAAACATGCATAATGATACGAATAATGTCTGGTTAAAATTTGAACAAAATTTATAAAAATCGAGAGTGCACGCTTGTTCTACCTTAACGCGTTCAACCATTGACCATTCAATTCTGTTGCCCTGGAGGTTTGGACCCGGCGACTCTGAGTATGAGATGATGGTAGCCGTAAACATTGAGATGCAAGAAGGACGTTGCGTCCTCGCCCTTTGTTTTGAAACGTACATACGTTAGCGAAAGACCTTGCATAGATTGGTGGTGCGATCCATGGTGAGATATTGTTTCTGAGCGAAGCCGAAGGGTTCAACAAGTTCCTTGAGGTCAGCCTCGCTGGTGCTCTCGCAGAGATTGGAGACAGCGGTGATATCCGGGCGGATACTGGAACTGTATACTGTGGCCGCAACAATTGATGCGGTTTCTCATCCTCGGCAGTACGTACTTGATGCCCTGGATAAATCCGATGGTCCATCTAGATGGTAAATCGATGCTACATTAGTTCTGTTTTCTACATGATAGCCCAGGTACCGTACCTACCATGTGTATGCGTACGTTATCGGTACCAGTTTAGTATGGTGAGGATACGGAACCGGTATATTTTACTATTGCACAGTGTACCAGTACCATGCTAGTAACACATACATTTGCGTGTAGTGGTGTACTACCGTACAGGTTCACCGAGGGTCTTCTATCTTTGTACATCATACCAATAGTACTCTCGGTCATCAGGGTGAAGCTATCGAGGAATCGCCAAAGGTCCACAAATAATCCGTGTTTGAGATGTGACAGTTTTGCGTTCGTAGGCAAAGGGTGTTGAACTTTCGTGCATAATTTTGGTCGCACACTGATCAGGAAATCGAGGATTTCGAGGGGTAATGGAAATGGCTACGGATCATCGAAAAATATGCTATCTGCGATTTTTTCACGAATAAATACCGAGGTATTTCTGCGAAGAGCAAATAAGCTTGAGTTTTTTGCACCGGAGCCGTTGGCTGTTTGACACATCGGCGAGCGAGAAAACAATGCGAGGGAAGATCGTGGCAAATTGCAAAGAACGTAAATTGAGGTTATAGCACGTACGTACCTTGACTTCCGGTGTTTTCTCCTTCGACTTCTCGCTGTCACTGTGTTCCTCGATCTTCTTCATGTAATCGGCCGCTGCGGTTTTCTCGTAGATTATTTCTTTGTCGTCGGTGGTGTGCCGGCGTCCTGATGCGTTCTTCACAGCAAAAAAAACTCACCAAAACGCGACGAAAACAAACTTCACTCGATCACACACACTATTTACATTCTATCACACACATCGTATGAAATATATTTCGAACGAATGTTCGAGGTTATGGCCGGAGGTTATGGCTCCGGCTTTCGACCTGTCAAAAAATAAATTGTTCCGGGAGGAGGCGAGCGCGGTCGGTAAACACAGGACGAAGCGAGCTGCGCGCCGCCAGTGAGAAAACGGATGCACTGAACGCTCGCTCCGGTACATGATATTTTGAGCTTTGTTGGTACATTTTTGCTAAATTGATGTAAAAATTTCAAAATGCTTTTTCTCCGCCATTTGTTCATGAAAACAGGTGAAACGAAGCTCAAAATGTGTGCTCTTTCACTGTCGAGAGCATGATTCGCGCCAAATTAACGAAAATGCGATGCAATGGTTAATAATTCACAGTTTTTCGCATGGTAACCACAAACTGCAAATTTTTTTTCGAAATTTTGGAAAATTTTGCGAATCATGCTCTCGGAGCAAGCATCCTGCATGCACACAACAAATTTCAATCCAATTGGTTGATCCGTTTGGGAGAATTCCCATTTCAAAATTTCGATGCGGTCGGAGGCATGTGGCACATGGCCTTAATTGAGGCACGTCTGCTGTTCATACCCACGCGTTTTGCGGATAGCATACGAATAGAAAATATAATATGCATATGTGTCATATATGCATATTACGGTACCCGTGCAAAAATTGTAGGGATCCAATTGGATTCTCATATTTGTTCCCACTTCCTGATGGGAATCCAATGGCTCATCGCATTGGATCCCTATACTAAAACATCACGCTCGTACATTGGATTCTAATAGAGATTCCCCATCGGAATCCAATGTGAATCTTAGAGCATTCCCACATTATCGAACAGAATCCGATACGATTATTGATGGATCCCATCACATCCTGTACTTTGAAATTTCTAAACAAAATATATAGATATACAAATTAAGTGGATCTTTAAAAAGTATAAACCTTATCTTAAAAACGCATCAATCGCTTGAAAAAGTCTATCTTAAAAATCGATTTGAATCACATCAGTGAAAATCCACTGTAATCATCGTTTGTTATTTATTTTACTGCACTTTGACATAATATCACCACGCCGAGTGTTTTCCCGTGACTGTTCACATATTTTCCATTCGAACGTGGTTAGAATTCTCAAACGGCGTTCACCGGGGAACAGTCCAGAATCCAATTGGATCCCAATGGGGACTCCCTATGCGCGGCGTCCATACCAAATCCCTATAGAGATGTGGGTGCATCTTGGGACTCCCCAACACATTTGTGCACGGAATCACGAAAGGAATTTTTTTTTGTTTGGCAGTTCAACAAAGCCCGTTTGAGAATTTTAAACAACAAATTCCCAAACGACGTCAATCGGAAAACAGCGCGTAATCCACTTGGATTCCATTGTGGACTTCCTACGTGCGGCGTCTCTATTGAATGCCTATTGGGATCGGTCAAATGGCGATGTGACATCTGGTGGCGGAAAATCGGTACTTTGATATCGAAGTCTTCAATAGCAATTGTACGTAACTGTGCGATAAAAGTATTCAATTGAAATTAAAAACATAAAATCGGTGAAAATGGCATGCGCGTAGTTTTCTCCGCGTAAAAACTACCGAAAGAATATTAACTGTGCTGTGAAAGATTGCAAAAGCACTTCGAGTAAGAAGTGGGACGTCTGTTTCCACAAGTTTCCCATGGCAGCGGAACGCTTCCTGTACGTGAAAAATTATTTCGGACATATGCAAAAAACCGATGATTTAGAGGGTTGGATGAGAGCTTAAAATTTTTTTTTAAAAGTGAATTCAGACATGAAATTGTGGTCACTGCAGTGTGTGACAGCACCGGTATGACAAACGCCGCTACTTCTACCACCTTTTAAAATGGTGGTCTTCAGAATACGTTCGCCTTCAACAAAATTGCGTTGTTTCGCATTGGTCCCGGCCCAGTCACAAATTGCACCAATACTTACGACGATATTACACAAATTTCTACTAAACTACACGACTATTCACGATCGTCCTATAGCAGCCATGTTTTTTAGGCTCCGCTCATATGGCAGATCCTGATAGATATGGGGTATGATGAAAATCCAACTTTCTGCACGGGTAAATCCGAAAATGTCAATTTTTAGGGGATTGAAGGGATAAACAACAAATGCCATATAGAAAAAAGGTAATTATGCAGTATGAGAACTTTTCCGAAAAACGACGGGACATTTTTTTCACCGTCAACTTGTTTGTTCCATTATATTGAGTGATATTCCGTCGGGGGAGGCTGACATTTTCCATCAATTCCATAAGTTATGGTGTTTTGAAGTTCGCGGAAACACGTGGAAAAAAGGGATTTTTTTATATATTTCAACGCTTGTATTGGGGAGTTTGTTTGGGTTTTTTTGGGTTGGCCTTTAGGAAACACGTAGCTGTTTAGCGACAACAAACAAGAGGCGTCGAAATATTACCTGTTTCCGGAAACAGGACATCTGTGGTCACGAGATCAAAACATATACATTGTTACCTTCATAATACACTATCTATAAGGAAACACGTAGCTGTTTAGCGAGGCGCGAAATACTACATGTTTCTGGAAACTTCAAAGCCCCATAACGTATAGAATTGATGGAAAATGTCAGCCTCCCCCGACGGAATATCACTTACTATAATTGAATAAACAACATCATGGCGAAACAAAAACAGTCCCGTCGTTTTTCGGAAAAGTCCTCATACTGCATAATTACCAAAAGAAGCACGTGGATGCGAAATTCCAGCTGGAGCGTGCTCTTTTGTAGTAAGAAAATCTAAGCAAGCAAAAAAGCAGTCTGCAGCATCCTAATCAGGTTCCATTGGACTTGTTCCATGATGCGTAGATAAACAGCTCGAAACGAGCGAATAATCAGTAACAAACAATAAATGTTCAATGATGAACGAATTTTGTGAACTTCTTATACGCCGTGGATGTGATCGTGCTCGACTGCTCTGTTGCATCCCCTATAATATCGAATGCACTGCTGATGGAACGCACCGGCTGAGGCTGTCTGGCCCGTTGCGTTGGTTCACCGAGCGTGAAAAGATACGTCGAATTTATTATCATCGTTATCGTGGCCGAGCCTTTCCAACACAAACGCTGAATCATCACGGAAAGGAAGAGAGCTGGAATAGACTCGAAAATTTCGGCGTGTGCCAACGAGCGTAACCGTGGACGAAAGGTTGACGTATCGCACTCGGGCTTTGTACATTGGTTTTTTTAACAAATTTTAGAACACGATGTTAAAGAATACGCGACTGTACAATTGACGATGCCGGCTCGAGCCTATTTCGAACCGATGGATTGACATCCGCGTCTACAACGGAAGTCACAACGGATCACCGAAAGTCTGACGGAAATACCAGGAAGACTCTAACGCCATGATGCGTTCGGTCTCTCGTCTGCACCTGTTTTCATACGAACGTCATCCTCGCGAGCAAATTTTCGCTGCAAACATCGACGTCAACGATTTCCGGGACTCGTGTGGCCCTCCAATTAAAAAAAAAAAACAAAAACAAAAAGTGCCACGCAGTTGTACCACGCTGATGAGTGTTTCGCCAGCATGGAGAGCATACACCCCCGCACTCACGTAATTATGTCGGTTAACACGTCGTTTTCGAGTGGGCGCCAATCGAAAGTGGAATAAGTGGCGAATGGGTGACAGGTGCTTTGATGCACGTTTCGGTTTCCATTCCTATTTCACCGATAACTCCAACTTAAGCGAAAAAAAACCGTTTTTGCAAAACATTGGAAATCAAGAATTTTGTTGCACGAATCAATTGTCCATTTACCGTGTAATGAAACGTCCACAGCAGCTCACAATTATTGGTAAAGTTAAGAATGTGTGTGTTCCTGAAGATTCTTTTATTTTTCCACTCTCGGCGAGCAATTATTGATAGGAACTCCTGCACAGCGAAAAATTGACTGTATCCGTCATCGACTTGGCCTTTAGGATAATTCTGTCGAACGAGAAAAATCTTCCGGGGAAAAAAAACAATATTTCTGACGAAAACAAGACCTTTTGATGCAGGAAATCATATATACGTATATACACCAAGTATGTGCATATACATATACATACTTGAAAAAAAGGAAAAGCCAGACGCGTGCGGTCTGTCCGGAGGCAACACGCGATGGAATCGCGAGGCTGCAGCTTCCAATTATGTACAGGCTCTCCGTCCTTCATAGTGAGATATATATAAAAGAGCGGAGAGCATCGGTCATCCCATGGATGGAATAGAGAAGCTGCAAACCGGCAACACACTCGTGACGACGCCAGATGGCTTATTTAATTGGTGTTGCATGACTAGGTGGAAAATCGCCAAATGAAATTTTTCAGAAGCTAAAAAAATTAATATGTATATATATATATATATATATCAAAAGCAATAGGATTATAAATCCATACTTCCGATGGCATCTTCTTTTATATTGCTGACAAAGATCATTCTGTCATTTTAATTACACCATCCACTTTTTTAGTGTTCTTTTTTCATATGGATATAAAAGTATCGAAGTTGAGGGCAAAAAAATATCGGGACGATGTGAAGCTGCTAGGATTTTGGAAATATATAACCCCAAGATTTCCATCTGCCTTTTTGGAATCAGCAAACAAGCAGCAAAGTAGTCACTTGATTTCCAAGTTTGGCTATTCCGAATTGACGCTTGGAATAGCAAAAAAGCGTATGGTTCATTTTCATGCAGTATCGATGATTCTAAAACGCGGAGAAATTGTTTAAAGTTTTTCATTTCGGCATATATACAGGGTGTTTGGCGCATGGACCGACACCATTTCTTCGGGATGGGGGGGTCATTTGCTAATTTTTCACCTTTGACCCTACGCCCTAAGTGTCACGGTAATTAAGAAATCATTTTCTTTTTATTTTTACAATTCCCATTTTGCAATGTTTGTTTTTTATAAATAAATCATTATTTGATACAATTGGTTTCAAGGAATGCCTCTTGAGCTTCCAAAGTCTTAAAAATGTGTAAATGTACGAATAATGTCAATTTCTAAATTCATTATAAAAATACTTATTCTCTACTTTGACCACACAATGAATGATTTCTATGACATGTAGTATACAGTTGGAAAGGGTATAAACTAGAGAACTTTCTAAAACAAAGCTAAGTTCAAAATAGAGTTTAGTTTTTTAAATAATGAATTTAGAAGTCGACATTTTTCATATGTGCATGCATTTTTGAGACTTTGGAAGCTCATAAGTCATTTGCTTGAAACGAATTATATCAAATACTGATTTCGGCTTATAGAAAAACAAACAAAATTTCGGGTTATTAAAAAAAATCATATCTCAACTACCTTGACACTCAGGTCATAGGGTCTAACGAGGAAAGGTTGCGAGGTCGATCGCTCCGATTTCGATAAAATTTGGCATGCTTGTAGAATGAGTAAAAATAGGCGATACGTATTTTTTTATGTCTGCGAAACCCGGTTTTTATGGGGTGAAACGCACCCTCGAAAAAAGGGGTGTTTTTCGTTTTTCGTCGATAACGTTTTCATTCTCATCTCCAATGTGCAGTAAACGGAAAAATAAACATTGTTGTAATTTGAGTTTTTTCATATCTCATACCGTTGAAACGTTATCGACGAAAAACGAACGATACGAACGAAAAACACACCAATTTTCGAGGGTGCGTTTTAACCCTCAGTAATCGGGTTCCGCAGATATAAAAAAAATACGTGTCGCCTATTTTTACCCATTCTACAAGCATGTCAAATTTCATCGAAATCGGAGAGATCGCCCTCGCAACCTTTCCTTGTAAGAGTGAAAAACCTAGCGAATGCCCCCCCCCCCCCCCTAATTAAATGAACACCTTGTATATATCAATGTCGACAAGAAATTTATTTATTGAGTTTCATCATATACCCTTGCGGGTTTATAGATATTATTCTTACAATTAAACCCTTCCCTATCAACCCCTATTCGCACTTAACATTTAAAAGCATTATTTTTATACACATGACTGTATGCGTTTAAATACACGTATACATAAATGAATATTTTCCCTAGCAACGGCATTAGGCTTCCGACAACAAAATTCGATAAAAATTTATCGCGTCTTCAGAGCGTAAATGTAATTAGAGGCAGTATAATTTTGATAATGAATGGGGACGTTCAAAAAAGCATTAGGAGGGTCCAAGCCACGAGAGACGGCGACAGTTTCCATAGATCGAAGAGGTGACATGTCACATCGCCAATATGTGTCATTCTCTCTCTCACCTTGCGTAAACCAGATATTTGCGTTAGTCAACTGAAATAAAAGAGCACGCCAGTGTTGATTAATAGCGATAAAAAATGTCAGCATGCCAAAGTGTCCGATGTGAATGATTTTTCAAACCTATGTAAAGCCGAGGGCAGGTGAAAGGTACAAGGACGGAAAGACACGTCGCAAGAATTTCGAGCGCTGGGGTAATGGAATTATATGATGAAAACCGCGCAGCGGTCAGTTGCCTTACCACGGGGTTTGCATTCTGCAATCCGAAGCCAACGTGACCTCCCCCTCCCCAGCCCGCTTTTCCGCCCTTCTCCCATGGCCTTTTCTTCTCTCCACCACACTCCACGCAAATTCGACCGACCATGTTCGCACAATGGTTATGAAATAAATCGCGATGGTTACCGCGCAAACCGACTACTCTCATATTTACGCGCATGTTTGGCTCGCTGGCTCATTTTCACGCAGTTTCGCACAATAGATTGGTCACGCTTGTTCGCTCACTGCCACCACGTTTTTGTTGTGGATAATTAATTTTTGTCCCAACAAGGCATATAATATAATGCTTGCTACCACCTGACTTTTTCGATATGCTTCAAGTTACAAAAATCGTAAAAAAATCCGACAGTTGCACTGCGTGAAAAAAGTGAAGAGAGGGGGCGAGAAACTTTCGATTATTCAATATTCAATGCTGACAAAGATCATCACTTAAGTGTCCGCCGTCGATTATGTTGAAACTCATATATGTGATAATGTATTGAAAGCTATTAGACACGTATTTTTTTTTTATCTGCGGAAAAACGGTTTTAGGAGACCACCCCTCAAATAAAGGCGCGTCGAGGGGTGGTTTTGCAGTTTCACCCTCAAGCAGTCCACCGATCTGAATGAAACAAAAATCAAAATTCTTCCAATGTAAAGCGACGATAAATCCACAAAGAACAATTGAAAAAAAAATTAAGGGGTGATCTCCTTTGATTGGGGTCGTTTCCCCCCTTGAAAACGTTTTTTCGCAAATAAAAAAAAACACGTGTCTAATAGTTTTCAATGCCTTATCAGATTTACGAGTTTCAATAAAATCGGAGGCGGACACTGATGTTCCTTGTGAGTCATAAATTCTGAATCTATTTTCTTCCAAGGAAGTAACCAAAGCGTCCCCAGCGAAGCATAGCGCCATGAAGAAATCCAACGCTGGTTGGATTCTTTCGAAATGCATTCGAAACGTCTTACCCGACGTGTTGGAAAATACTGCGCGCGCACATTTCGAGAATTCGAGAACCAAGTTCACGAAAATTGTGGTCCCGCGAACATACACAATTTCTGTTGAAAAAAAAAAACGAATTAAAATCGGAGACACAGGGTTGGCGTGCTATAGACGGTGTGAATTTGCGCAGGTGATTAAAGACTCGAGAGAGCGACGGGGCGATCGCGACGAGGTGCATCGACTAGGCGATTATCTGGTCCCGGGAGAAGAGGAATGGTCGGGGAGGAAGAGGTGGTGGAGGAGGAGCAGAGAGAGAGAGAGAGAGAGAGAGAGAGAGAGAGGCAGAGTAAGAGAAAAATCGAGAGATAGAGAAAGATATAGAGGAAGAGCTAGGGCGAGTTAAATTCAGAAAGGGGTGGCAAGGCTGAGGGCGGATGAGGGGTACAAAATGGCGGAGGGAGATGGATGGACCAAGTAGAGAAAGAGCCGATATGGAGAGGACGGCAGAGGCCGAGAGATTTACCCGTGAGATCGCCGATGAGAGAGAGGAAGACCGACGAAAAGGTTGACTTGTGTGGCGGAAATTTATATGTGCATGCGCCCGTTCTTGTGCACCTGTACACGTGTACACATACGAGTGTATGCGCGAGCATACGAATAGGGGAGACCGGGGCAAAATGGTATAGCGGGGCAAAACGGTACCGGGGCAAAACGGCACTGGGGCATAATGGGATCGGGGCATAATGGGATAGCAAAAAATAAAGTTTCTTGGTGCTTGATTTGGGGCAAAATGGGATAGGGGCAAAATGGGACAGAGAGGAGTGGAATATCAAATTGGGGCAAAATGGGACACAAAAATGAAGTGTCGCAGCCCGCTGAATTTGGGGCAAAATGGGATGACAGGAAAATTCATGCTTCGGCTCTATGAAAGAGCTGTTGAAACATAATCTAATCTAAATGGTGCTTGTGGTTCGTTTCGGTCCACATATACGCAGATAATACGGACTGACCGATATATTTGTCGACACATATCCGTCGATTTCATGGGGAGCGGCGGTTCTAGTTTCATAAAACAATTTACGTAAAAATTGACAAGAGTTAGATTTTCATCAATGGCTTGAAAATCAGTATCAGTAACGTGCAGTTGGCAGAAAATAAATTAAAAAAAAAACAAAGAAAGATAAAAACAAAAAAAAACCATAAATTGCACGCGTCAGATTATAAAAATTACTTGATTATTTAAATAATTAATAACGACAAAGAAATTGTACCAATCGAATAAGAAGGCTCAAATAACAATTTACGTCAAGTTTGGTACAGTTCTGACCGCAGAATCAAAAGTAATTGTTTAACAAACTTTAATAACAAATGAAAAATTAGTATTTTTTTGAATGTTGAAGTACTTAAATTTATTGGATTCAACGAATCCTGACGAGCCGAGCACGAACTGTTGTTGTAAAGTCTATAATTCCACTGTCCCATTTTGCCCCGATCCCGTTTTGCCCCAACCGCCTCTTTCTGAGGAGCCTGATTTTCTCCGGCCCATTTTGCCCCAGTCCCGTTTTGCCCCAATGACGTATTTTCCAGCAGTGTTGATTTTCACTATTCCATTTTGCCCCAAACCCGTTTTGCCCCGGTCCCATTTTGCCCCGGTCCCATTATGCCCCGCTATACCATTTTGCCCCGGTCTCCCCTACACGACGAGAGGGAAATAAATGCGTATACAGGGAAACTGGAAGTTAGTTCGTACCTACTAAAGCTTTCGTATAAAAGTTTATGAGTTGTACACACTGGGACCAAGGTAGAGGGTGGGTGCGGGGGTAGGATGGCTACGCTGGTTGCTCGGTGCGGGTGGACGAATTGGCGGGAGGTAGTTCTATGTATATGTTGAGAGAGACCAAAGAGAAAGAGTTTGAGATGGGAAATCGCGAGAGAGAAAGGGCGAAGGAGAGAGAGAGAAAGAGAGAGAGAGAGAGAGAGAGAGAGAGAGAGAGAGAGAGAGAGAGAGAGAGAGAGAGGAGAGACAGAGAGAGACGGAGAGAGATTGGTCGGACGATGCTCTGCCACGGCTCGCCGTGAGGGTTGGTCAAGTCGGTTGAGGGGTTTTTTTTTCAGGGGTTGCAGCAGCGGATTGCAGCGTTCAGCCGGGCAGATGAGGAGGAGGAGGCGGCGAATAGAAGGCGGCAAGGGGGATGTTGAATCGTTGGCGCTGGAAATACGGACGAGCGCGGGGGAGTGGAGGGTGGAAGTGGGGAGACGTAGGCGGAGGGCAGCATTCGCGGAGAAAGACAGACGTGGAGCGAGCTTTGATGTGCGAGTTTACGAGGGACGGAAGCCCAGAGAAACAGAGACGAAATGGCGACCGTAAAGGTAGGATGAAGAGCGAGAGGGATTTGAGCTATGGCAGAGTGAGAAAGAACGACGGAGACAGACGTCGGCTTGTAGATATCCGAGAAGACGGAATTTTAAGCGCCCCGCAAAGGGATAAAATGCGATTTTATTTGCCGACGCGTTGCTGATGCTTTTTTGCATACGGAACCCACGGTGGGGACATCCGATTTCTTGTAGGACCTAATGCAACTGGGTTTAATGTGTGGATCTCTCTCTCTCTCTCTCTCTCTTTGTCTTCCTCTTTCCAAAGGAGAGTTATCCAAGGGCGAGAGAGAAAGAGCGCTTTTTCCATTCGCAATAAATGCTGTTTACCCAGCATCGGTGCCTTCAATGTTTGATTCGCCCTTGACTCAATCAGCGAACAGAAACGGAGTGGCCCCTCAACGCTGGCTGACATCAATGAGAGCTCAATCGTATTGCTGCAAATACAATTACTCATGGAGTAATGAGGATGGATAATGAGGTAAACTGAGGATTCGTTTAGGGTCAATGGAAAACTAGAAGTCCTTGAGGGAGCCTGAGTGAGAAGGTCCAAAAAAGCGTTTATTAGACGATTTTTTCAGAATGGAAACAACGAGTGAGCCTAGTAACATTGAAGTATTTAGTGTACATTGAAAATGTATAAAAAAAATTTCAACATGAAACAATAAGTGACTGCAGATTTATCAGCCATGTGCGTTTATCAGCCATGTGCAGCTCGTGATTCTTGACTGAACCATATAAACCAATAAAATTTTCAATCGTCATATATTTTTCTTCTGGTCGAATTAATGAAAAGCTAAAAAATCGTGAAATTATAACTTTTCTCAGGTTTGAAAAAAAATGTGTCCAAAAAAACACTTTAACGTGCTATACAAATTATTTAAAAAGACTTTTACTGAATAAAATAAAATTTGGTTTGATTCAATTGGTCGTTTAGTTTTTTTGCTAGCACGCCCGCCAATTTACAAAAATCGTGAAAATGAAAGCAGGAGAAAACGCGCGTTAAAGTTTTTAATAGGAGGAAATATCAATATCGAATATCAATCGCTTCTCTGCTTTTGGCCTTGTGTCTTCGAAAATATTCACAATTGACCTCTGTAACTTTGTAAATATATTCTTGGATAGTTTATCTATCGATTGAAGCAATAAAAAAACGATTTTTCGGACCTTCTGATTCAGGCTCCCGCCTTAAGACCAAAAACAGATAGTTCACGGACATCCGAGTGAATGTTTTCAGTGATCTACCATAAAATGGGGTTACTTTGAACAGATTTGGAAGTTTTTTGTAGGTAACTTTTTTTATCATCCCAAATTCCA
This sequence comes from Ophion slaviceki, assembly GCA_944452715.1. NCBI lineage: Eukaryota > Metazoa > Arthropoda > Insecta > Hymenoptera > Ichneumonidae > Ophion > Ophion slaviceki. The sequence goes on from OX101783.1 coordinate 33,092,451, forward strand.
ACTTGTATGACAGGCAAGTCCTACCATAGCCCCACAATTGTATATTTAAAAAAAGTGTCAACGTAACCTCGAGTCTGGGGTTTCTTTGACAAGGCATTGAAATGCATCTTATGTCAAAGAATAAGGGTTACTTTGACATCATTTAGATAGAAAAAAAATATTTTCTGCACTATACATGGAATTAAATTAAAAACAACGATTTTTTACAACCAAATTGTCATCATTATTAAGAGGTTATATACAGTTAAAATTTTCGAAAAATCGGTTAAATTTTCGTAATGTACAGATATTTAAGTACACACACAGAAAATTTCTTGTCATTCCGGCGAATAGTCTCGAAGTTACACGCACATTTGTCATGACGTGTCAGAGCGTTCGAAAGTGCTTTTGAAACTTTAAACGCGTTTTTCTCGAAACTGTGTTCTTGAAGTCGGTGAGCAAGATTTCTCGGAAACGGCTGAACCCATTAGTCTTAAATGTTGACACAATCTTTTCAAGTATATTTTTCAGTAATTTATCGAAGGTTTTTTCTCCTCGATAAATATTTTCCATTTTATAAACAATTTAAGGCCTAAATTTTTGTCAAAGATTATTATTTTGCTTATTCCTTCGATCAATTACAAGATAATCTATTATATTAACGAAATATTTTTGGTTTTTTTCATTTTTGATGATCCGCTCCAGAGATATCATGCTCACCGCAAGACGCCTTTTTTAGAGGTGCTCCCGGAGATCAGCTATAGCAGCTTTCAAAATAATTATTTTTGCAAATTAAAAACGTTAAAATACAGTTAAAAGTTACCATAATATGTGTACAAATTTTTACGTTACAGATTTAAAGGTCTTCTCAAGAAAAATTCTTAAAAAATCGATCTTTTTGGGCCTCCTGACTGTATATAACCCCTTGAGGAAACATTTTACATCATAATATCAAGTACCTAGTGTACTATTATAGGTACCCTATCAGTCCTATAATTATCATTGAGCAACATTACAATCAACTTTAGCAACATTATAATAAACTTGAACAACAAATTTAAACTCATTCAAATGCGCACACGTTTAAACCGTATTTTGACGCTCTGTTAAAGTAGCCCCGGAAACAGTCAAAGTTACCCTTAAAGTCAATTTAAGCCCGTTTCACGGTACATATCGATGTAGCGATTCATGTCGTTTATCGCAGCATCAAAAAAAATCTCTCGACGACAAAAATTCTCAAACACCTCAAATACGTCATGATTTTCAGTCAGGGAGGCACGATGCAAGAGCAGCCGTCCAAAGTAATCGAAAAGGATCACGCGCTGCGGAGATGCATCTTCGACGAAAATGACCAAAAATAATCCCAACGAAAATAGCAGAGTTTCCAAAACAAAAGTTAAGTACATATGTAATTTTTTTTTCTTTTTCACGAAAAATAATCATCCGCGAATGAAAAAAAAAAACGGAAAAAGTTCAGTGGACGAAAGGAAAAAGGTACAAGGGCGAGGGAGAGCGAAAGAGGGATGGATAAGCCCCGGTCAGCGAAGTCTCGATGAGGGAGGGATCGTCATTGGTCGAATAGCGCACGCGCGTGCATTTTTCCGCTGAAAATACCTCCTCTACCTCGCAATGCCCCTCTTTCTTTTTACCTCCCGCTGGTGTAGACACACACCGACGCAAACACCAATACACACGTACGTGGGTATATCTCTCTCCATGTTCTATATCGGAGGTACGTTAGCCCCAGACAGAGAGATTTATCCAGCGATGCACACGAGATATCGGCAAATGTGTGGAGCTTACATGCACATGCGTACGCGCATATAGTGATTTAAAGTACTTTTCAGTGTGCGCAGATGGGGTACAGAGAGTTTGCTAGATCGCGAGGGCATGGATGGTATGGCGGAGGAGTGACGGCGGGTCAGTGCGAGCCGCGTGTGTCCAGCAAGGAAGAGAGTGCAGCGGAAATGAGAGAACGAGGTGGAGAGGCAACTAGAGAGAGAGCGAGAGTGAGAGAGAGAGAGAGAGAGAGAGAGAGAGAGAGAGAGAGAGAGAGAGAGAGAGAGAGAGAGAGAGAGAGAGAGAGAGAGAGAGAGAGAGAGAGAGAGAGAGAGAGAGAGAGAGAGAGAGAGAGAGAGAGAGAGAGAGAGAGAGAGAGAGAGAGAGAGAGAGAGAGAGAGAGAGAGAGGCTGTCGCGGATATTGCTCGATGGAAGGGAGTCGAACGAGCTTTAGAAAGAGAAAGCCGTAAAGAAAGCGTATATACATCGCGAGAAGGCATAGGCAGGCGCAAGGGTGAAAAAGCAGACGATGTACGAGAGCGAGGGCGAAGGAAAAAGAGCGGGGAAAGTCCACGAAGTGGGGCTGATAGAGAGGGTCAGCCCGCGACTAGCGTTCGAGAAAAGAGGTGGAGAGAAAGACAGAGAGAGAGAGGGGGGAGGGAGAGAGAAAGCGAAAGAGGAGAATGAGGACCGAAGGGGGTTGAAAGGAGACGAGGCTCGAGGATCGAGCGGGTGGGTCCCCGACAAGGACGAGAGCAACGAAGAGAGGACTCGCGAGGCTGACCGAAAAAAAAGGATGGACGCTTCAATTCATTGATCGCCGAGCGGTCCGAGCAGCCTACGCGAGGAATATTAAAAACAAAAAAAAAACAAAATTGCGCGCCAGAGCAATTGAAATAGAAGTATTTGTGTGGGACGTGAAAGTTTCCATGATTCGCAAGCCACTATAAGAGAGTTGGTTGGGTAAGAATCTCGCGCTAATAAGGATTCCCGCGATCGGGAATCCTTATTAGCGATCGCTAATAAGCGATCTGGAAGCGATTGGAAAGTACTATCGGGTACTTTCGGTAGTAACATCGAAAGTACCCGAGCAGAAATCGCCGTAGGGTTCCAATTGGACACTCATACTTGTCCCTACTCTGGATCCAATGGGTCATTGGATTGGATCAGTGAACTAAATCGTCACGCACGATCATTGGATTATTTTCGGGATTCCCCATTGGAATCCAATGTACGAATCCAATTTGAATCCTAAAGAATTTCCACATTGTCGAGCAGAATCAAGTATGATTCTTGATGGATCCCATGACATTCTGTACGTTGAATTGTCTAAACAACATGTAAAGATTTGCAAAATGAGTGGATCCTAAAAAGCATAAATATAGGGTGTCTCAAAATGACCTGACATTTTAATTTATCAATAAAATGTATTATTTATTGGAAAAGAACGAATATTTTATTTCAATGTAAGGCACAAATATGGAGGATTTAGTTCGTTGATTATCCCAACCAGAATATATAGATATACAAAATGAGAATCTCAAAAAGGATAAATCTTATCTTGAAAAAGTACAAATTGCTGAGAAAAGTATATCGTGAAAATCGATTTTAATCACGTCACTGAAAATCCACTGTATTTATCGGTTGTTATTTATTTTGGGGCACTCTCTAAGTGCGGCGTCCCTATGGAATTTCTATAGGGATGTGGTAGGATCTGGAGACCCCCCAACCCTTCTGCACGGGTACATCCACAGCATCTCGATCGTGTTATTTTGGGAGAAGGAGGAATCCAGCGATTTCTATGAAATCGTCCTACCTGGGGCGGCTCTTCAAATCCCCGGAAATCTTGCAAAATCCACAAGAAAACGGGAGTGTATACGAGGAAAAGAGTTAAAAGGAAAGATGTGTGGGCGGAACTTGGAACCATACGACGATCGCTGTCACAATGGTACTATTTATTTCGAGGGGCTAGAGAGAAGATCGTACGAAGGTAAGCAGGTGACAGGCGTCTGGAGAGATACACCTGGTAGTCTTGTTCCACCGCTGCCTCATGCCGGTGGACCATTTCGTACCATTTTCATCGATTTTTCCTTCGCCTCTTTCTCTCGTGCTCCCGTCGCATCGGGGTGAACGAATTTTTCGAATTGAAACGAGAAATATCTTGAAGAAACTCGAGACGAGCGAATTCTTCGATTTTTCGTCGTTTCCACTCGAACGGCTACGGTGCATCTCTTTGGTTTTTCACCTCCCGACATCTGTATTTTCTCCTGCACGCAAAGTTTGTATACGTATGTCCATGCTCGTGGACAATGTATAATGGCCTGACGAGAAGCGACCAGCATCCCCTTTTTTGCATGTCTGCCACCTCGAGGACGGAGACGCAGATGCGAAAGGGTTGGTGCCCTTCTCTCGTTTGGCTCCGAGAGAGAGAGAGAGAGAGAGAGAGAGAGAGAGCCGATGACGAGCATGACGGCAGTCTCTGGCGTTGGCTGCAAGATGCAAAGGCGAACCACATTGACGACCACGCTTGACGTCGATGCATTCCCTTTTTACTCACTCTCAAAGGATCTCAGGGCACACGCGGTACCTTATGCACACCTATATTTATACATGTATATATGTACACCCGTCTTTGCCTCTCATTTCGCTTCGTTCTTCTCTTCACCCAAAATCTGGCAAATATGCGCGAATAACCACTCGAGGAAAACCGCTGCTCGATACACGTGCATCTGCGTCCGCGACAATTGAACCGGATGATTTCCAGTTCAACTCGTTCGCTGCTTACACATCTCCTTTTCTCCAGAATTCGTTTTTATTGTGATCCCAAAACGTTCAGCTGCTTTTCGAAAAACTGTGGCGGTCTCTGCTTCAAATTGCCTGGAAGTTCTTCAGTCAATGCGTGCGAACAATGGATTTATTGGACTTACGAAACAAAATCGGAATCGAACGTCGTGCGAGTCGATGCAATCAGTTTTTCCGCGTCAAGCTGCAAACTGTCAATTACAAGTCCGGTAGTGAGAGCTGGAATCATACGAAGAATCGAAACTGCACGATTACGGAATTAAGGAGTTTCGGGACAATTGACAAGAAGACCATTTGAGTTAGATTTGTACGGTGAAAGTCTTTGTCATTTACTGAATGCACGATCCAAGTATTAAATCGATCGTCTACACCGTTTCTCTAAGATTTATAAGTGAAAAAAAAACACACACACACGCTTTTTATTATGCCTACGCTTATCGCCGAATGGCAGTTTTACGCATGAAAAAGTGCGAAAAAATGGTTAAAATGTTATGCAAAATCGTCAAATCGCTCAGTACATTATGGCAATTTTGTCATCAGTGTCATAATGTGCTCCTGATGTTGTCTGATCACAGCCCCTATGTTAAGGGGCTATACCAGTATGACACTTTTAGAAAAGCGATTTTGTTGCCTTATTTGACAATTTGTACTTTCAAGAATATCCTGTAAAAATTTCTAGGCCGTATCTCTATCATTTTATCTTGCAAAAATCGATAGTTGAATCTTTCAAAGCGTTTTTCTCGAAATGAGACTTTTTCAATTTGCTGACATTGTAATTCAAAGAGCAATTATCCGATTGACTTGAAATTTGAACTGGGTACTCTTGAAAATATTTACTCTATGATGACGTAGGATATTTTTGATTGGATGAAAATTGACGATTTGGCATTGAAAAAAACCACCATTTTATAGGCAAGAAAACAGACTTTTTCATAACTACGCCATTTTGTTAGATTTTGATATTTTTCGAAAATCCTACGTCATTGTACAGGAAATACCTTCCAGTTTAACGACTTTTTTTTCCTTTTTCGGCTTCAGCTACTCAATCGGCCGGAATCATGTCAGCAGTGGAGGAACTTTTTTTTGGCACCTCCGAAGGCAGCGCATAAGTCGCTTGGATCTCAATATTTTTCTATGAATAAATTATGTAATATAGGTCAAATATAGCCACATATATTCTTAATTTTCCGAAACATTTAATTGATTACTCTTCTTAAAAAAAATCCCGAAAATCACCCAAATTTTCGGCGTTTACACTGGTATAGCGCCTTAAAAAGTGTTTTTTTTTTTTCAATTGTAAACTTTATAGAAACGGTGTAGAAGATCGATTCACAATGTGGAGAGTGCATTCAGCATATTACAAAGAATTTACTGTATAGATTTGAAGCAGATGGTAACATTTAGTAATTTGTCCCGAAACTCCTTAAAGCGGGAGCCTGAATTAGAAGATCCAAAAAAGCGTTTTTTTGGGAATTTTTTTCCCAAAAAACGAAAGCAAGTGAGCCCAGTCAACATTGAGGTATCTTTTCATGTATATTTAAAATGTGTAAAAAAATGTCAATATGAAACAATAATTGACTGCAGATTTATCAGCCTATTTCATGTGCGTCTTGCCACTGCAGTCCCCAATCGACGGGAAAGATGCAGCTCGTTATTCTTGACTGAACCAAATAAACCAATACAATTTTCAATCGTCATATGTTTTTCTTCTGGGTGAATTAAGAAAAAGCTAAAAAAATCGTGAAAGTACAACTTTTCTCAGGTTTGAAAAAAAAAGTGTTAAAAAACACTTTAACGTGCTATAAAAATGATTTAAAGAGACTTTTTCAACGACTTTTTAAATTCACTTGGAAGAAATTATCATACTGAAGAAAATAAACTTTGGTTCGATTCAATAGGTCGTTTCGTTTTTTTGCTATCACGTCAGCCAATCTGGAAAAATCGTGAAAATGAAAACTGGAGAAATCGCGCTTCAAAGTTTTCAATAGGAGAAAATATCAATATCAAATATCAATTGTTTCTCTGCTTTTGGCCTTGTATCTTCGGAAATATTTACAATTGGCCTCTGTAACTTTGTAAATATATTCTTGGATAGTTTATCTATCGATTTAAACAATTTAAAAAAAAACATTTTTCGGACCTTCTAATTCAGGCTCCCGCCTCAACTGCCTGGGAATATTAATTATAAAGGACGTAGCCAGATATAAAAAATGGCGTTCATATTAATTCGAAGTGAAAATTATCAATTCAAATCTGCCATTTGGAGAATTACCGGTTCTGCTGCAAAGTTTAAGCCAATACGCAGATCTTAAAAACATATTTAGGCAACATATTCATAAATATTGAAATGTGTACATATTTTGGAACAATAACATTATTTTCGTTATACTTTTTAATACATAAAAATTATTATTGTCTATTCAATTGATTACAATAGTGATTAGTAATAAGGCAATTAATAACAATCAAAATAGAATTAATATTAATAGTAATATTCGACAATGATAAAAGTTAATTAACAATGTTTTTATGAACATTAACTCTGAGTACAATTATGTAATGATAAACTTGCGAACAATAACGACAGTAATTAGCAGTAAGACAATGAAAATTAATGACATTGAAAATAGAATTGATGATCGTAGTAATAATCGATAATGATGATAAGTTAAAAAATAATGTTTTTGTGAATATTCATTTCGAGTACAGTTATGTGAGGGTAAATTTGAAAATGATACTAATAAAGATAACAATAATACAATTTTCGTGTACATTGGCCATCGTTTCTGTAAAAACAAATCCACGTTTTAAAAATAACCTAAACAAAACGAACAAATGATATATCGAAGAATGATAAATAATTATAGCAAATTTAACATTATTCATTTTATGCGTGATACGTGCAAATATAATTTTCTTTTCATAACTTTGTAAAAAATGATGATAATCAACGTTACAATTTTTATGAATATTGTAACCTGCAGTTCTTGTTTGCAAGACCGCAACCGGTTTGCAACCGATTGACAACACAATTCTTTTTTTCTTCCCAATGATTTCAAACGCTCACAGTTCGGAAAAATCACAATAATTGTTTGAATATGTAATTTGCGATTTGACGTACTCAAAAATTCTCTCAGCGAATAAGATGTGCCATAACGACGAGAACTGATAGTCCGAAACCTGCCTCGCAATTTCTTACGAGTCTTGGTATCGCTTTGACCAACGCGATTTGCAGGTCGAAGGGAGGGGCCAGTGCCAATTATTCCAGTGCCACTATTTTCAAAGATAGAAGGTTGAACGTCAGAAAACTTTATACGTATTTTATTATTCCAAACAACTTTTGTTTGAAACATTTTCTGATCGGTCTATTAATTATCGAGATACGACGATTTTAAAGTTTTCAGCCCCTATTTCGTAGGGCTGGGGCGAGTTGAGGGGCAACATTTCATTGTGGTTACTTTCAGTATGCAACCATCTACCTTCAGTCAAAAATTCATATTCTACGCTAAAACGTGCTGGGTTTTCATCCCTTTTACTCGACTAAATGTACGAGGCGTCGCGTGCCCCGGCAGATGCGAGCCAAAAATTGCGTATACGCGCGTTATGCACAAGGCTGAAGGCAGATATCGAGGGGCACGTGGGCTTCTGGGCGAGAATGTCGAGGGGTGAAAAAAGAATCATCAGGTATGACGAGAAGCCTCTTAACGGGGTCCTTTAGTTTCTCGGGTCGAAAAAATCGATTTTTTTTCTTCATAAATCACATCTACAACATGTGTAGAAAATGTGTGCCAAAGGATTTTTCGATATTCGAAGTGGTTCACAAGTATAAATCACATGCGCGAACTTTCAAACGCGTTTTTCTCGAAACACCATTTTTCGAAACGGTGACCACGATATTACAGAAACTACTGCACCGATCTTGTTCAAATTTATACTGCATCTTTAATATGTTATAAGCCAGCGATTGAACTAGGATTATCATGATTGCTTCGATAGTTTTTTTTTGTACGAGCGAAAAACTTAAGAAAAAATAAGTAAAAAATAGAATGTAATTTTCAAAAGTGTATAAAAAAGTCAATTTTTGTAATTTAGAATTCACTCTAGTTCAATCGCTAGTCTTAAATATGAAGATTAAAATGCTGTTTGGTTTTTTGATTTCAGATAAGCAGAACAGCCGCAATCTTGGTCACCGTCAAGCACCTCTTTTACTTGATGTTTTCCTGTCGGCCACTATAACGTTTATTCTATTATATATTTTTACTTCAAGAAAATTGTAAAGCTTATTTAAATGTTAATAAAGATTATGCAAAAACAATGAGATTGATTATTTTGATGCTTTGCCCGTAAAAAATTATTGAAAAAGCCGTAAAAAAGCAGCCGAGAAACTAGAGGACCCCGTTAAATGGATTTTTCTATTCTTCTCCTCGGACACGCGACTTACTTCTTTTGGTCTCCGATAGGGCCTCATGCAAATTTTGACACTGTACCGAATCCTCGAGTGCGATATACGGGGACAATGCTGCGGGACAATTGTATAGGATCCGAATTTTTTTCCTAGTGCTTATTTGAAAATCAACGGGTTTGCAAAAACTTGGTTGTGCAAGACATCTGGACAATCCTAAAAATCCAACCTAACAATATTCTTCGATAATTGCGCGAATATTTTAGGTCCTGGATTTCCGCAAGATAAGAAGCACCCGAGGAAAATTACGTTCGTCGAAAGCCCCTTCGAGTTTTTACAGACTACTGCTACAGAAGGATGAATGTAAGTTGTATGGCGTTACTCGGCATCGTTGAGATGCAACGAAAATTCTTTTTCATTCTTCCTTCATTTTTATCATCATTCAACATTTCTTGCTGCTAATTTTTGGCAATTAATTAATATTACAATTATAAACAATTTATGCAAACTTCAACATCATTAGGTTGTGTCGAACTATAGCGAAATTTGCTCCTCTCATGAGTCACGATTCACCCAGAGTTTGGGCCTTCAATATCTTACAGATTTAATCTAAGGGCACGAAACACTCAGCCATAATAATCTATTCATATTTAGATAAAAACGATAAATCGTATGCACGGAGTATTTGTAAAAAGAATTGGCTAGATTGATGTGTAAGTATGGCGGAAATTTCTTTCGTCGTGGGCCGTTGAAGAGAAAGATTTCGAGATGAAACGTATACCGTTTTCACATGGGCATCTGCCCTTGCACATGAGTATTGTCAGGCGAGATGCACTTTCGAAGATTTCGAGTTGATTTTGGTTTTTATAAATGAATACTGCTCTCTTTATCTAGGTGGTTTGTAGCACACTCCAATGAAAATTCATCTAGTACGTTGAGCTTTCAAGATCATTCAACATCACCGTTCAAATGCTCTTGAGGCCTTATATAGCGACGAAAAAAAAATTATCGTTTCTTTTACTGGCCCCAATAATAAAATAAATAATTATATAGTCTGAAGAAAAACGGTTTTCAAACGTTAAACGGGTTTTTCTTGACACCACGTTTCCAAAATTGGGAGGGCCTACAGTTTTCAACCGATTATCTTTAAATTTCAGCTGGAGCTTTTTAGATAGATTTTTTAGCGAAGTACACACGATGTTTACGATCGATTAACAATTTCGATTTTTATACAGAAACTAAGGCCGCTTTTAGTCGAAAAAGCGACGTTTTTTAGATTCAAAATGGTCCTGAATTTGCAGTAATTAATATCTTGTAACAATCGTGTGTACTTCACTAGCGAAACTCATCCAGATTACGATTTTGTTGTTCTAGATGCTCATGTGCGTCTCCAACGAGGCCGCCCGTGGCGGGCCTCAACAGAAAGCGTTTTCTTTCTACCGGCGACTGGGCCACCATATTTTTTGAAAGATAAACTTATTTAAGTATCTACATCACATAAAGTGAACCCTTTAAACCCCATTTTGAATGCTTCATTAGTATTTTCAAGAAGAATTGCCAAAAAGCCTTATTTTCCGATCTTCCGAAGGTATATATAAAACCTCAACGTTAAATATGCGCAGAATATTAATCTATATTTTCCCGGATTATATTAAACTTCGACATGGCAGCATTGGTGATTCTTCTGCGTTTGATAGGACCATTTTTGGATTTGGATGTGAACATGTAAAGTTACCATATCATGTCCCTAAACAATATTCTGCGTCCTCTGAAGCAGCGCTTACTTGATTAAGGCCTTAGGCCACAGTAACGGGTATAAAATCATGTGCGAATTTAACAATTTTTTTTCGTACGAAAAAGTGTTTCACTCATAAAATTAATTACACACCTATTTAGTACGAATATCAAGCTGTTAGAATATACATATATTTTTGTCGATGTACAAAATGGCCTACTACTAATATTTTCTTTTGTTATCTTTTTTTAGGATCTCCGCGGCGTGAAATTTAGCATCCGCAATTTTTTACCTAGAACAAAAAAGAAAAATTCTCGTCAATCTACATTAGAATACCTAGAGAAGTACGTACGGAATTTAAAAAAATATTGTTTTATTCAAAAGTTGTAGGTATTTGAATTCAAGAAATGAATTTTCAGTGAAAAATTTCGTTATAACTGCTCATAAAATAAAAAGTTTTCGATTAATCAGAAATTCCGTACGTACTTCTCTGCGAAATGCAATTGGGAACATAACTTTCAAATTTAAAGTAAATCGAGTGAAAATTGTTGAAGTTATTTGTCACGCCAATTGGAAAAAAGCTGTTTCCAGAAGTTTCGAGTAGTCGGCCATTTCGTACATCGAAAAAAAAATATATTTTTTCTAACAGCTTGATATTCATACTAAATAGATGTGTAATTAATTTTATGAGTGAATCACTTTTTCATACGAAAAAAATGGTTAAATTCGCACATGATTTTATAGCCATTACTGTGGCCTAAGGCCTTAACGGGCATACGTGACATGCTTCTGAATCAATCAATAATACACAATATGTCCACTTGATTTTCCACCAAGAAGAATATCTTGGTTACAAAGTAGCACCATATGATGTAGAACGAAAGAGAAGTAATCTCGTAATAAGAACATTGCAACATGATCGGTATCAGATAATGGTAGCGATTTTCCTGATTAATCACCATAGAAGCTGTTCCTTTCGTCCACGTGTAGTATTGGATCGGTGTGATAATCGATCGGCTCAATCGCATATGGCATGAGGCTGTCACCAATCGGAGCGACAGCCTTCCATCAAAATGATCATTCCCTCATATCACAAATCAGAGTTTTCCAGACTGATGTAGGTCCTGGAAGCTCCATCGTATACAGACGATTGCGATGTCTCGATACTCAACGCGGCAACAATTTGAACGATGACAATTAACGGCAAGTTCACTCGGAAGCTGAACATGTTATAGCCAATGAATTCGCATAGGAATGTGCTGCCCACCCAGCTGAAGAAAAGGATACAATTCCATTCAAGAAAATCCAGGTCATCGTAAAATCTCGGAGGCAGCTCCATCCGGAAAATACGGCATCAGATGTCCTATTTTAATTTGCGATACATATATACGGCCAATCTCAAGATCAACTGAAAACATGATGGCCCGTTAAATAGGCTAGTCGACATAAGAAAACCGAGTCGCGTAGAATGGGTTACAGAGAAACGAGAGAAAAGCACGTGGAAGAAAGGGAAGTGAGCGAGAGGACGGGTAAGAAAAAAAGGAATTCGTATACATTGAGACAGAAAGTAACGAAGGCTTTCATTAGCATCTCTACTCGGAAGATTAGTGCTTTGGATCCCGCGTCTCTGGCCCAGGCTCTGTTTTCCTATATTTAACAGCTCGGAGGAGAGCGAGACTGTCTGTGCGAAATCAGAGTCGAGATTTAGGAGTAGACATGCAAAGTCGGTGTGTCTACACAGAGCTACGAAGGCTTCGCTGCATCTACCACTACCATGACAGAGAACTCGCAGCTTTGAGGATGGACCGCGGCTTTTGCTTCCTTTCTTCCGAGGAAAAGAGAAAGAGGGGGCGAGGCTACGGCAGTGGGGTAATGACGGGACAGACGGGCGTCCAGTCACAAAGAGAGAGAGCGAGAGAGAGAGAGAGGGGGGGGGGGGGGGGGTGGGGGGGAGAGAGGGAGAATCTAGAGCATGATTACTACGCAAATAGTTCATACTACGACAATCCATATTTCGTAACCTTCGCAAAATTGATGAACGAGTAAGTTTCTAAAGGGTGTCTCAAAACGACCTGACATTTTAATAAAACGTAGGGGAAATCTGTACGAGTTGATCCCGTGAGGTAAGATGATTATTTTCAATTGCGACGAAACTATTAACGCTATCTAGAGGTATTGTTTGAAAAAACACAGCCCCCCTCCCCCCCCCCCCCACGTCAGTCAATTTATGATGGTGATGTGAGCGAGGCATTTGTTTTGACGGAAACAAAATTAAATTGTGAGCCATTGATCTAAGGTAAGATTGACTTGAAGGTTAGGTGGCTTTTATTGTATACTGTTCGTTGGAATCATTGTTGGTTCGTGGCTCTATAATATACTCCATTTGGGTTTTGGTTCGCGTGGTAACAGTTGAATATTTATAGGTTATGTTACCGAGCAATGAATGAAAACGTTGAGTTTGGGGCAAGATGATTCTCTTCTAGGTGTACAAGATGATTCCTAGGGATCATTTTGTACACAAATAACGTACCTTCTTTATTTTTGTTGAATAGATTGTCTATCTATGTTCAAACTACACTACTGATGTACAATTGATTTCACATATAATAATCGATATACCTAAGTGATTTAAGAAGTTTAATTCTAGTTGGGTGAGATAAAACTTACAACATTAAGGTAATTAAACTTGTAAGTTCAGTTTATGTTGTATACCTATGATCAATGTATATGAAGGTGTTGTAAACTCGAGCAAATTTTTATTTACATTTACCTAATTTTTCCAAAATAAAAAAAAAATCCCCAAATAGGGGCACGATGATCCGAGGGATCATCTTGTCCATACTCTAGGGATCATCTTGAACACAGGGGTCTCCAAGATGACCCTTATGTAAGGTTTTGAGAGAAGGAAATCTTTTTATTGAAACCCTAATAAATTGAATATTTCGAATATGCCAATCGTAAGATAGATAAATATGCCAGTAGCAAACGCTTTCAGATATTAAGTGTATTGAATATCTTTGAAATTACAAGCATTCTCCTTTATGGGGATCATCTCGTACACCTTTCCCCTATTATCGATTTGACAAGTACGAATATTTTTATTCTAATATAAGGTACAAACATGGAGGTTATGTGTGGAACATAATATTCGATAAACCTCAATACTTTCTGATTCCAGTTGTCAAAGATTAGTACTCTATGTCAGCCACCAAAAAAGCGCGCAATTTAAAATGTCAGGTCATTTTGAGACACCCTTTATTTTGAACAGCCGTTCAAAAATTAAGCACGATATTTCATTATTAATTAACATCGATTTCAAACGGGAGAAGAAAACTTTCCGGCCTGTGCATGATGGAACACTGTACGAAAATTACGACTCGTAAGAGCATTGTCCGACGATCTAACGAAAACATATTCCTTCGATTTTATTAACATATTTTTTAATCTGCGTTTAAGAGATATCGAAAGCAAGAGCATGAGATGGTGCAGAAAACGATCATCTACGACAATATTATTAAGCGTTTACTTTCCTTTCGTTCCCGTACGGTTATTTTTCAAAATTTAAGAACCGAGTCCTCTAGACAAAGTATATTTTGCGTTAGTTCCGCAGCTTGCGCAACAGGCGAGAATGCCCCATAGCCGTCGGAGCAGCGAGCATACAATTGTAAAGTTTTCATGTTAAAATTGATAGTTCGAAAAGTCGAACCCCAAAAGAAAATGAAATTTTTTCGACCCCCCCTGGCACTAAGCCGAGGGGGGTGCTTACCTATCCCGATGAGCATATGGTAATAACATAGTATGTTCTTCGAGTATGGAACCGCGAAATATCGAGAGAGGGTGAGAGAGAAAGAGGGTGATTTCTCGACGACGACGATCGAGACGACGACTAGGCTGTATTTTCGATCTCTACGTCATAGTGGCAGCTGGCAGTACGTCACACGATTTTTCTTTGTCTCAGTACGGGGAGAGCAGCCCCTTCGACTAGGTGGATATGGCTCTTTGGTCTGTGGGGGCCCGCGCCGTCGTCGCTGTGTGCCTCGATCGAGAAGGGCCACGCGACGCTTTACTCGCTCTCGGCAGATGTTTCGTGACGTGTGCCCCCGGCATCGACTGCATACACGTATACCTGCCATATACGTACGCGCGCACATTCGACTACACACCAGAAGATCATACACACGAAACTCGCGAGAGAGCGAGAGAGAGAGAGCGCGCGCGCGAGAGAGAGAGAGAGAGAGAGAGAGAGAGAGAGAGAGAGAGAGAGAATTTTCTCGCACTCGTTCTACTGAGCAGTTTGGGAAAGAACAAAAAATCCCTTCTACTCAAACTGAACGTCCGGATGAAAAGGACGAAAAAAAAACAAAAACGAAATTATGCACGATTGCCAGTACGGTGTACGAGTGCCAGGACTCTTCGCAATTCCATTCATCGATTTGGCAGGCGTTCCTCCCCCCCTTTGTAAACTATTGCACATGCTTTTAATCCCTGCATTCCTTTATTGCAGGCTGTGTAATGAGTATTGTGTTCAATTGATCCGAGCAAGAATCTGGTTTAGACCGGCTGATTCGGATATTGACGGAGTATGAGCACAGTAGCTGGCGAAAAGGAACTTTTATCGTGAAAGTGTTCCAATGCCTCCACGTCAATGTCGAAAAATGTAAATAAGGTGGTCGGCCTAGTGGACGTCGAGGTCCTGGTGATCGACATGTTTACACGACTGTCTCGATTGACTTACTTCGATGATATGGGGAGAGAGAGAAAGAGAGAGAAATGCAACTTTCAGCTATAATAATATATTAATTAATGTCTATGATGGTATGGTACGGTAACAGGACTGACAGAGTAGAATACGTAAGGTGTTCTTACCTTAAAATACTTATTTAAGTGTAAACTGTCGACAACTGGGACAAGATTGGCTAACAAATTCTTATGAATCGAATATTAATTTATGGACAATCAGAAAAGAAATATTGGGTTGGTAATCAGCATCGTCTGAAGAATTCACGGAGCCTTAATCGTCTGACACATATTTGCGATAGTAAAAAGATAGGGTAAGGTTCCGAGAACCTTAAACCTCCGGTCGGGCTGAAATTTTGCACAGACCTCCCTTTCATTACTTTACGACAACCCCTGAAAGCATTTTTGGCGACGCACAATAGTTTTTGGGTTTGGGTTTGTTTGGGTATTTTTGTTTGGAAAAAACGGAAAGCACAATAACATATATAGGTGTGAACGGAGACGTAGCATATATATATATATATATATATATATATATATATATGGTCGGCACGCGTTATAAAACAAAAACTTAAAAATTCAATATCTCGAAAACTATTGCGAGTCGCCAAAAATGTCTGTAGGGTTTGTCTTAAAATATTAAAGGGAAGGTTTGTACAAAATTTCAACTCGATCAGAGGAGGGTTCGGAACCTTACGCAAAAGATATACATATAAATAAACATTGTAGACCTTTACGAAATATTTTCTCGTTTTATTTTATATTTCACGATTTTATTATATTTTTACGAAATATTTTCTCAAATACTGCACCAGACACAAACATTTCACAACGACGTTCTTCTTCGCAATAAAAACAACTGATTAATAAATGACTTTAAATAAACTCTACTCACTTTCCAAGTTGAGCTGTGTGAATTTGCAAAGTCGAACGATCTGCTCGTGACGATTACAGGACCTCTACCTTTTCACAAGGTATATTATTTCACACGTGCATCCAATCATTCGATTATGTATGCTTTGGGAATGTGTAAAATATTGAGACAGGGACATTTTCGACTTACATTGATTGACTGAGAGAAATGCGATAGGTGAACATCATCAGCAAGATGTATTTGAACTTATAAGCTTTGCAATTGATTTATTTTCACGTAATTCATGAATTATAACCACGTATTTAATTCTCTCAGTATGACTAGTAAATTAGTGATCCCAAATTAGGGTACCGTTAATTTCTTGGTTCAAAGTTAGTTCTATCTTCCCGGATTAATCATTGCGGTTGACTAAAAAATTCTTTATTTCTCTAGAAAATGTCTCTAAACGTTCCCTAGAAATGTCTAGCAAAATTATGCTTTTCGTTCCCATATTCATCTAATTGTGAAATACGAATAAAATTGAACGAGAGCGCACTTATGACTCTCTTTTTCGTAAAAAAACAGCGGTAAATGTGTCGACTTTGAATGCATTTATTTAGCCTCCATAGAGATTAAATTTGAGAAGGTTTCCTATAATGTTTCACCAGCTAAAAGATCGGAGCCTGAGAGATCAGAACTATAAAAAAAAACAAGGTTGAGTAATCCTTATACCTGAGGATAAGTTGGCACTTCGTGGTGTAAGATATGTGTTGCATTGCTTGACTCAACGGAGGCGGATTCCCTCGTCTATAAACCGAAATTACCATCAATTGGGTCTGGTCTCCCTTGGCTTAGATATTCTGATGTTTCAAACGCGAGTGCAGCTCAGGTCCATCTGGACGTCATTGGAGCATGAATTCCATAAAAATTGCATAAACTGATGTCAGTCTCCTACATTCTCCAGCTTCCACGAAGAAATTGTTCTATTTTCCGTATAAATGATCGTGGGATGTATCCCTTCCAGTTTTGACGTTTAATTTCAAGCTAAGATTTTCAGTTTCTCTTCAGACGATGAATTCCAGTTGCTCGTAAGGAATGTTGCATTCAACATAAATGGCAGGAGCCTTGGAGTATGCAGAAAAAAATAAAGCCAGTGTCTAACCGGTCACTGATGCAACTATCATCGAACATCAATGCCAAAAACGGATTCGGCCAGTGGCTGGCACTTCCTGCATAGCCAAAATTTTGTATTACATCTTTTACATTCTTTGCATCCTTTCGTGCATAAATTCTTCATAATCGCAATTAAATAATAGTCTCCTATCTCTCAAAATCGCATCAACAGTTGGCTTCATTATCAATAGGATCTCGGGGTTTTCCTCCCACTGTCAGTGGGTTTCGGACAACCACGTGATCGTTCCCTACTGTCCGTTCATTAGGGTTATACCACGCTTAATCATTAAAATATATTCCAAACGTCTACCACCTACTTGTTGAGCCTATCATACGAAAATGTAGCTCTAAAATGGCCGGCTGATGATGATACGGCCACGATCACGCGAAAGACGGATAAGCCGTTTTTAGGATTGCTATTGAAAGGGTTATTTTATACGGAAATACGACGATAGTCCTCATATAGTAAGACAGACGCTTCTTGGCTACGAGTGTTTGCGCGTCGTCACACCTGACGTCACACACTCGTTAGGGGGGCAGATGGCAGCGCCCCCTTTCGAGCGTGACGTCGAAGCCTTCTTGCTCACGGAACTGGTACACATGGAAAAGAAACACACATACGCAAACACACACGTATACCTGGTGGTGTCTAGCAGCGATCCTGGGGTGTCCCCATCATCTTTTCCCCCCTGTCCAAGTGCTCGTTCTCCTTTCCCCCCCCTCTCTGTCTCTCTCTTCGTCAGGCCCCTCACGAACACGCGCGCTGCCGACCCATAAGGCAAGGTATAAAATAAAAATAAAACTTCTGCCACGGGAAGCGGGACTCCGAGGTATGTATATGCCATACGATTGAGTATATAGGTGTACGTGTGCGTTTACTCGATCGGCGCAGCTGCTCAGGTAGCCCGCACGAGCTGCTGCTACAACATTAGAAAGCTAAAATATATATATATATATATATATATATATATATATATATATTCGGACAGGGCGAAGGGTGCGATATGGGAGACGCGGAGAGACACCCCATTGAAATTCCTTGATGGCTCCGAAGAAGCGCCTTACCCCAAGCATTGGCATAAAGTTCATCGTCCTGAAGAACAAAAAAAATGTTCTCGCCGAATCCCCTCATTAACGACTATAGCCTGTATCTTTTTTTATCCCTAAATTCATTTTTTATAACGCAGCATTCATTCGTAGGATTCCGTGCCCTAATTTATTGCGTTAGTTCCTTTTCCCTTGGAGAAAGAATTTTTCGTGGCCTCGGAAATTTGCGGGCCAGTTTTAACACCCGCAGTCAGTGGGTATGGTGCAATTCGGACAAACGACCAATTTGTCTGCGTTCGGTAATACGCTTTGAGGGATGCGCCGGTGTCGAAAAGGTCCATTTTCATTGAAAGTTGAAAGATTGAGACGTCGAGACCCCCAGTGGTCCGAAAGGTCGTCAGGCTGTTTTTTTTTCACAGGACTGAGTAGAAACTCCGTAAGATCGTTGAGGTCGAAGTCAAGATTTACAACCTCGTGGACGTCACACAGGGAATGAACAATGCTCGTGCGTTATTGTACAAATTGTCCTGAGTAGCAAGTGACCGGAAAACGAATGACTTCGTTGGCACGCGGCTTGTCGGGGCTCGGAGCGAGCTGTAAGATAACGAGAGACGCCAATAGGCCCCAAAAGACCTCGACAATTGGCTCAAAGTGAGAGAAACCGGCGATTCTCGGGCCAAGGGACGTCCGAGATCTGTCGACAATTGTAGTTACGCTATTAGGCGTTGGATGGGTAACTCTTGGGTATGGTAACATCGTCAATGGTAAGCGACGTTACGGCGGTCGCTTGTAAATCGCTGGCAACGTTCCGAGGAGCTAACTCGCAGCACGAGATTTCCGGTCGCGCGACCCGAAGGCGCCGGATGGGCGTGCGTGGGCGGTTTGTGTTGCAAACACAATGCGGTACCCGTGAAACCGAGGTAGCAGCTTCACATTAAAGCCTCTTTACACAGAGAATAGAGTAGCTGCAGTTACTACGTTCCTGTGCACCACTACGGTTGTTATACGTATACGCCTGTGTAAATGTGTGTTCGTGTGTGCAGCATAGAAATAATAGGCAGTTTAGGAATGCTCGGGATACCAATAAGCGAGCCACTTGGGTGTGCGTCAGACTGAACCACTTTTTTAAGCAGAGAAGCGTGCGCAGCTGGCCAACCTCCACGTCTGTTTACCGGTGAGAGAAAAATCTCGTTACACTCGTAGGTGCGCCGTAGTCCTCTGGCGCAAAAACGGGCAGAACAATTCCCGCGATAAAACTCTCGAAGCTCGTGAATTCTGATGATGCGTGCAGGAGTTTCAACGAGGCTGGGAAGGGTCAAAGGAAACGGGAGAGAGGAATAGAGTGAAGAAATTAAATGATCATTGAACGGTGTAACGATCTATTGGAGTGAGTCGACACGAGCCAGACGTGGAAAGAAGAACACGTTGGCTCGTCGTTCAAGCCTCCCCCGCTTTCCAGGCCAGAATTCTCCTTCAGCTTCTTTCTTCATCCCTTCTGCGCGCGTGTTAACTTCTATAGGTCTCTTCTAGCGCAACATATTGCCGTGGTGCCTCCTCTTATCCGATATCCGGTCCAATTTTTCACGGCATGTTCCTCCGTCTTTTTTGTTCTTCCTTCTGCACCACAAGCACGCGTTTTCCTCCCTGATTCTCCCGTTCAGGGTGCTCTCGCTTGTGTGGAAGTGAAACAGTTCGCTCCATAGCGGGAGTTTGGAGGGATAACGAATGGTCTCTTTGGAGAATACGTTTGGGAGATCTTCGATGTAGGAAATGCGATGTATCGCTTCTTCTGTGGATGACGAGGCACGTGGGGGGATGAACTCAAACGTACGAACGCTCACTCTCTGCCTCTTTCTCTTCATCTTCTTTATGCCTCTTTTCTGGCAACATATGTCGATCGTCGGCTAAACAGTTCGTGCATATCGGGCTTGAAACAGTTTTTCTTTAGTTCGCCATCGTCCCGAATTTCGGGACTGCGCATCAGGAAACGTCATTATCGGAAAGAGACGGGGGAGCTTTTGGGCGATTGGAAAAGATCCGAGAATCATCGTGACGTGTGGATGGAAGGTTGCGCCAAGTCTCGTGCCCGAGTTTCGTACGCTCATTATGAGGGGTCCCACACAGAGCCACACACACTGGCATCTTGGCGGATTAAACTGGGCCACGACTCACACGTGCCTGTACGAGACTGCCGGTATAGCTCAGGCTCTCGTGTGTTGGAGAACCGCGCGGTGAAACACTCAGTCAAGAAAATACGCGATGTGCACGAGAATGTGTGAGACACACTCCGTGAGGTAGGTCGAACCATCTGGCATTGCTTCCTTGACGTGGCACTAGCGCCGCATGCGGAAGAAC
This sequence comes from Ophion slaviceki, assembly GCA_944452715.1. Taxonomy (NCBI): domain Eukaryota; kingdom Metazoa; phylum Arthropoda; class Insecta; order Hymenoptera; family Ichneumonidae; genus Ophion; species Ophion slaviceki. Next base: position 33,113,314 of record OX101783.1, read on the forward strand.
GCTGGGGGAACTCGCTGGTATACTCTGTGTATATACCACACTCTTATAATGGGAGGCTATACACGCGGTTCTTTAAACCACCGAACGCGCCTCGGAGACGCACCTTGAGACCTGTCTGGGCCAAGGACCCTTTACGACCGACCGCTCGGCACTGAAAGACGGCCCTTTAAAAAGATCCTCGAGGGTAACATACGCCGAAGCCACCGATGAAATTTCCTAATACCCCCGGGTCTTGGGACCTTCTCGACAGCAGCAGAGGCAGATTTTTTCACCTCTATCCATTTAAGTTCTCGTCCCATCATTACCGACCACGCGCAATTCCAATAATTATCTCTTCGAACCTAATAATCTTCTAATTCCAATAATCTTGTCTGCCAGCGTGAACGTATTTAGTTATGTTGATACTGCATTTTCGGATCAGGTTGCTTTCGTGCTCATCAAATTCTCGGGTCGTTCTTGCCACGCTGCAGCACTGCAGCGATCATCCGAATGAGCATTCCAAATTCAAATTTCTTTCAATCACGGAATGCTCCAGTAGCAAGAAAACTTTTAGTGCCTTTTGTACAGTTAATAATTATCTAAAAATGATATTATTTTGTTGGAAAAATATGTTCATTTTGTTGTTCCTTTATTGCTGATTTTACTTTCTTTTTAACCGTTTTACAGTACTCTTTAGTTCCAATGATGTTCGTTCACCGGTATGGAATAACTTTCTTAGACTGAAAGAAAGTTTGTGCTTTACACATAATCTACATATTTGCATATGACGGATGCACGTTCATAAAAAATGCTGTACTACCCATAAACTTCTATACAATTACAAGGCCCATTCGAACTAATGTGCACATGGAATAGTTTTATTTCTAACAAGGAACATCACTTGAGTGTCCGCTTTTGATTTTGTTGAATTTCATATATGTGATGAAGCATTGAAAACTATTAGACACGTTTTCTTTATCTGCGGAAAAACGGTTTTGAGGGGGCAACCCCCCCCCCCCTTCATTTAATTTGTTTTGAATACTTTTATAGTGGATTTGTCATCGCTTTACATTAGAAGAATTTTGGTTTTTGTTTTATTCAGGTCAGTGCACTGCTTGTGTGCGAAACTGCAAAATCACCCCCCGACACGCCTTTCTTTGAAGGGTGGTTTCCCCCCGTAGAACCGTTTTCCGCCGATAACAAAATACGTATCTAATAGTTTTCAATGCTCCATCACATATATGAGTTTCAACAAAATCGAAGGCGGACACTTAAGTGATGTTTCTTGGTATGGGTGAACCATACCTATCAAAAATGCACCCAAGCACCCCCATCTTCCAAAATATTTTGTGCTAATTTGCACTCCTGGAATTCCCATGGGGAAGTGCAACCCCAATCGGCAATTGATACACGCACTATGTTGCTGCGTGTTCACATCTGTATGGATGACACATCATCCGTTGCATGATTACGCTTATTTTCGCCGCATATGCACGCAAACGATGAATTGTGCACACGCGCCAGCAGTAGTCATACAGATGCATATATACGCGCATTGCACGCATACACAGCCACACGTCAACCAAATGAGAAAAAAAGTGCAACTTCAGATGCTGCATCGCAAAGCATTTCTGACCTAGGCGCGCCTGCATCGTCCTTTCCCTCTCTCCCGTAATTCCTGAGCGGAAAGGCTCCGAGCTTATTTACTGTCTTTGTCTTTCTGTCCGCTCCAACAATATAATGCATATATATATACATATATACACATGGATACATAGATACACGTATAGTGAGCGAACGATGTAAAGAGCGCGAGAGCGGGGGAGGGGGTCTATATACACGATACCACTTTCTCGCTATGTTCTCTATGTAAAATTTCAACCCCTCAACTCGCTCTACCTCTCTATCCTTTTCCTGTCTCCTTTCAGCCCGATCGCAAGGGCATCGCTCTCCCTGCAGGCATGCACTCTTGTCTTCGTCGCATGTGCACGAAGACTGCACAGTGGGTACCAGCTTGGCAGAGAGAGATAGGCAGCGAGCGGTGTAGGGGGTGGTGTAGGGTAGGTTGATAAAGACCATATCTGCGCGAGGAAGAGAGGAAGAGGGTCGGAGAGTGATGCAACGTGTGGGAGAGTCCTGGGAGTTGCAATGAGCATTGGATGACAACCTCGACGGGAGACTCTGGCAGTGGTGACAGTACGACTTTTATTAGGGAAGGAATCAGCAAGCATGATTATATACCTTAGACCGCATCTCCACTTTCTTTCCTGTTCTTTCCCCCTTTCTCACTCTTTCTCTTTTCCCTTCGTTTCACTTCTCTGTCTCCCACTCTTTGTCTCGCTCTCTCGCTCTCTCATGCATTCGGCCGAGCCATCCCTCCGGCATCGGAAAGAATCTCGCTCACCCCCTGCATATCCACCCCCTCCCGGAATACTGACGACGACTACGACTACGATGACGACGACGATGAGGAATTGCCCCCCGCACCAGTTCTATGTTCCCTTGCTGCAGGCAGCCGCGCTGCATTGTCAAACCTAACCACCCTCTGTGCAAAAAAGCCAACCCCCTGTCTCTCTTCTGGGAGCTCGGCAATACACATTGGCGTAAGACTTCTGGATGAGTATGTACGGGCTTTATTTATATTGGATTTACTTACGATGAACGTTGCCGTGGTGATGCGAAAGATGCTGCACCCTGAAACAGAAACAGTCAGATCATTAATCAACTGCTATGTCATCCATTGAGGATGAAATATTCAATCTAATGTGATGGACTGATTGCTGAAAAAACACGTATGTCAGGATAATTGCAAAGAACCATTGCAAATAAATAGTATTTACACACCTCTCTTCGTGTCAATACTTAATCATAATAAGAACGGCAATAGTAATGAGACAAAGGAGAAGGATGATTAAATGAGGAATGCATCATATGACAGCATGTTTCACCAACGGATATCAATACTTGTACACTCTTTCGTCGTTACAAAAGAACAAGCAGCACAATTTGGCTTTGTAGAGATGAGCATTGAACTGTGCATTTTCGATATCGTAATAATCAAGAAAAATCATCAATTAAAATTGTATATCCTTTTCTACCATTGCAGACGAGAGGCCAAGGTTATCAGTGGGTCAGGGAATCGATTTTCCACTATAGGCTCCATACTTTTCGCAGGAAGCTGCAGCTACAAATTTGCAATGGTGTACTTCTTTCGTCGCCAATGCCCCCCTAAGGCGATATTGTCGCGACAATGAAACTCGCCCCCTGCAGTCCACCCCTTCTTCTTCTCCGCCTCTTTCCACAGACGGCACACGTCAGGCGTGCTTTTTTCCCCACTATCGCCAAACGGAAAACGAGACGGAGGCACACAAATAAAGGGAACATTCGAGACGCGTGTCCTTTCATCGCGGTCTTCATATTATTTAATTCCGACTTGCATATATTGTTTGATTATCGTGTGCGGAAACCCGAGAACATCAAGACGCAACTTTGCACGTTTTCATGATCGCATTGAGAAAGCTGTGACTCTCGGAATAAAATGACGCTCGTTGTTTGGTCCTCGAGAGTTTATACTTTGATTGATACATTGTGTCGAGAAGTTGGGGGTCGACGTTTAACGACCGGTGGTGTCTCGTGGATGGAGGCTCACCGGGAAAAGGACAAGCGAATCTGGAATCTGCGAACCATGGAAGAATTTCCTCGTCGTTCCCGGATTACTCTTATATATGTGCTTGTCCGTGTGTGGGGCAAGTACACCAAAGGCGGACGGGAAAATGTTGCCAGTACGTATCTCTAGTTCTTCGCCCTTCCCTTTGGGAAACGCTTACCCACCGCGCGATGCATGGAAGGAACGACAAGTATCTGAGACAGTCTCCGGAGGTTTTCCGAGACTTAACAAATAGGTAAAGTTTTCGAGTGGAGATAGAGAGATAGAGAGAGAGCCAGCTCGTGAGCGTTCTTGCGGATTCACCGTTGCCAACCACCCAACATCCTCCGCTTTGTCTTCAAGTTTGTGATGTATTAGCTATTCTATCCTGGCTCTCTCGACGCTCCGAAGTCTCTTCTTCCCTTTCAGTCGGGACTTCCTAAGCTAGAGTAGCTGCGGAACTTCCACGTATGTATGTACAAACATATTTACGTGTGTATGTGTGCAGAAGCGCGCGGGTGTGCTTGTGATATAGAGAGGCAAGTGTGCAGCTCTTATTCTGCACTCGAGACTCCGGCAAGTTGACCGGTGTGTACTCGCGCTGGAGAGACTCGGTGCTCTCTCATATTAGCAAACAGCAGCAACTTCCGGAAATACTTTTGGAAACTGTTACTGCACCAAACTATCGTGAAATGGCCCTATCTTTTACCCTGTCTCTCGCTCTCTCACTCCATCTCTGGACCGAATTCGCATCAACTCCGGTTGTAACGTATGATGTAAAAATCCATAGCAACCTGACATGCCTAGCAAGACTGGGCATGTCAGGTTGCTAGGGATTTTTACATGATACGTCCCAACAGGAGTTGACGGGAATTCGGTCCAGAGATAGAGTGAGAGAGCGAGAGGCAGGGTACAAGTTAGGGCCATTTCACGATAGCTTAGCAACCTCACATGCCCAGTAAGACCGTGACCTCGGACAGCGCGGAAAACATGCAAGCTCTTCGAATTCACCGCGATGACGCCTGGCATCCATGTGATGGGGGATGGACGATCGTATATTTCACGAGTTTATGAACTGTCGCATCTTCGCTTGCCTTTTATCCTACGCAGAGCTCGTGCAGTCCGTTCCACACTGTCCGTGCATGTGTCTATATTGTGAAATACATGTATATGTATTCACATTTTATATGTATGTAGGCGTACACGCTCAAAGAAAAATCAATACTCGATACACCCCCGAGCCCCGCTTACCGTCGCTTACTTGTCGGCGCGCTATCTCATTGCTTTTATCTCGATCGTATACGTACACACCAATACTCTTCAGAATGTATATATCTACACTTGTATACCCGTATATTTTGGATAGCACGCTCGTTTCTCTCTTCACCGTTTTCCCCTTTTCGCTGCCCCTTTGCGCTCTTATTTTCGGCTACGCATCGATATGCGTTGATTAGCGGAAAAGAGAATGAGGAAACAACAAAGAAGATTAACTTTGGCTAGGAGTTAAGCGAGAAGCTGTATGTTTGGAAAAGGGCCATAGCCGATAAGGGTCGGAATCCAAGGTCATGCCATATTCGATAGGAAATGGCAGCAACGCACCCCTGTTGCATTCGCATTGTACGATAGCAGAAGCATGCACGAGTAGAGCTACATGTAACGCGTGGGCTTCGTGGATGCCCTCGTGTCCTCCATCGTTCTCGTGTCCTCCTCCGACTCCGCATGACAGATGGGCCATGGAGACAATGGGCGTCTTCCGCTATGCGCCAGTACCCCGTCATACTTCCAATGGTATTTGAATACGGGCGTACGCGGTTGGGATTCTCCTGTGTAACCCAATAAAGGCAAACGGGTGATCTTCGGGCTCTCGTACGTCGATGAAAAAAAGGAGAAGGCAGCGGGAGCTTCGTACAAGGGTGTCCAACTTGGGTACGGGTGTATGGATTGATAGGGACCGATCGCCCGTACGCGAAAGGACGTAACTGACGTCACTTCGGGGTTTTGAACGGATCGACTCATGCGCCTCTTGGTTCGCAAGCAATCGCTGACCCCTCTATTGGGTGCGCTTTCGTTTGGGGCTCAGAAATTCAATCAGCCCCGTTACGCCGTCGAAAGTCTTATCCTCCGATACATACGAGATGCAAGATTCAATCTCAATACATAATCGCGAAGTTTGTTCCATGGTTCGAATTGCTGCTACCACCCGCTAATAACTCAATCCTCGAGCTTCCCTGATTCGATTTCTTCACCCTACGAAGGAGTTTCTGATTCATTATGTGGACAACTTCGAGGCTGCGTTGATCAGTTTTCTTTCGATCGCTTCGAGGACTCGCCGTTGGCGGCATACTTCGCTTTAGACTTCGGAGGCGTGGAAGATAACGCGAGAATCGTTTGACATTAGCTTAGCGGGGAACATAACGATAAAGACTGATAAACAGAGGTGGCGAACGCGAGGAACCGGAGAGCAGGTTTGCGTCTGGAGTTGCCACCCGATATCTCGTCAAATGTTCGATTACGCACGGGTGTTATCGGACGTGGGCGTCGTGAACTGAAATCGAATATCTCGGGCACGTGGCCCAACGACGAGACGCCCCTTTCATACACGACGATGTCATCATCTAGCAATCTATACTTCGAATAAAACCAGCTCTTTCTTATCTATTCCCTGGGATAATGCTCGTAAACTGACATACGTCTCGTCTTCTCTATCTTCTTTTTGTAATGTAACCGTAGGACGATGCAGTAGTTGGTACGGATTTGGATCGTTTCGGTCTCTTTCACTTCTGGCAACAATCGGCTATTTGTGTTGTCCGCCACTTCACGTATTTCCGTCACCCTGCCGATAATCGGGATTTCACTGAATCCGTCCGCTATTGTATTATTTCTGGCTTATCAATTGGACATCTTGATTGAACCGGGTCCTTGACGGCGCTAGGATTTCGTTCACGTGGCATAATAGCCTTTTCCATGAGCTCGCCGACTATTTCGACGGGAATCCAGACTTCTTACCTGAGAATGGACAGGTAGCAGAGTTTGTTTGGAAACTCAATGCTTCGACAGGTTTCAAAACGACACTCTGAATTCAAATCAGCGCATATCTGGGCTGTGTCCACGGAAAATGGATCACGTACCAGACACGAATGAACGCGATAAATTACTTTTGGCAATTTCGTCGTGCCGATACATGCTGTCAAGTATGTTCCACCAATGTGGCAGCGCCGCTTCGCTTGAAAGAGCTTTAGGCTTCTTGGAAGCTTATGAAGTGCTGAGAGTTAGACGAGAAAACAGAAGAAGGGAAGTCGTTCACGGTATCTGAGTGTCTTAAGTATATCCTGAGATGGGACCGCCGAGGGCTCTCTCTCGCCTTCGACGCGACGAGCAAACGCGGAGGGAAGGGACGAAGACCGGAGACTGTCGAGGCGCAACAAGTGGCTTCTTAGCTCGGACAATCTTACGCCGAATGTTCAACAAGTTACTCTCTGCGCCCGAGTGCTCACGGATTTACGCACAGGCAAAGTGGTGCGATATAGATACCCGTATCGCTTCGTTGACGCGTAGACGAGTATCAAGTGTTCACCGTAGCTTTGTTGCTATCAGGCGCAAGGGATGGATTCGTCGTTCATTGGAAGTGCCAACAGTGTGGTTAACCATTGGGGTTGATGATCATAACGAGAGTAAGCAAGGGGAAGAGAGACAGAGGAGAGCTCTACGTACAGTGAAATGCACAAGTACATTTTGACGACTCCAATTACGACTTGCAGTCAAGTTAGAGCGTTTGATTTTTTAATTCACCACAGACGAATTGGCGTATATCTATAGATGTGCAGCAACTGGTTTCTGGAGGATCGAGTCACTACGGGACTAGCGTCCAAAATAATATAAGAATAAGGTAGAAAGGGAGAAGTACGAATGAAAAAAGGAACCTTATGAAAGGAGGTTCAACGCGGAAGTAGACCTCGCGTGCTGCACAAGAGTACCGTTCCTCTGTCTTTATATACATAGTGAACGAGAGGTTAAGGGAGGAGGAAAGGAAAAAAAAGCATGGAACAAAACGATCGTTTGCTTGGTAGATCCTTGGCCCGAGACTGGAAATTCAAGCAACAAGTTGATATCTCATTCCTGAGGCGGGAAGTGGCGGTTTGTAACTGTGGTATGGGTCTCTCTCTCTCTCTCTCTCTCTCTTACACTATCTTTCACGACACTAAGCGGGCTCTTGGGAAAGGACTTTCTCAGATCTATTTTTCTCAAGGAACCAGCCCCTCGCAAAGTCTCTCGCCTTTCGTATTTCTTAGCTCAACAGGTCCTCCGCGCCTCATCTCACTCCTCAAGATATTTCGCAGCGAGGGTGGCATCTAAAGTTCCTGTATCAATATCACTGTAGCCGAGGAGTCCTCGTGGCCTGCGGCCCGGAAAATCTTGGGGAAAATCTTAGGAAGCGAGGGGTTGCGAGTAAACACCCTCGGAAGAGCAAACTCTTCGACCGCAGATATATACATATCTACCATATCTTTGATGCGACGTTTATCGTCTGTACTCTTTCCGTGCCGGTGGATAAGCAGCCTTACAAATACTTGGGGGGTGGTTGTAAGGGGGTGAAGCGAAAAATGCGAGATGCCGTCTTGTGATCCGTCGGAGCCAACCCTCGAGATGATAGCGGGACAAGAAAGTCGTTTCTTCGCGAGGCAAAGGAGTCAGAGAGAGAGATAGGGAGGGAGAGGGTCTAAGATAAAGTGCTTTCTTAAGGGAAGACAACGGGGATAAGTGTTTTCCCGGTTCTGGCTCGTCCCTCCACCGTCAGCAAACATGTATCCCGAAGGGGTTGGGTTCTTGTCTTCTTACAACGGTTGGAAAGTCTCTCAAGAGAAAAGACGGTGTTATAGCTATACGTTGGAGCGGAGAGCGAGGATGAGAGAAGAGGCGTTTGAGTGAGAACCGAGTTTCAAGATGTTTCCGGAGGTTGAAAGACGGGAAAAATGGTAGAAGGCGCGATGGGGGCGCTTCCGAGGGTACAATAGCAACCGTAAACAGGTATATAACTATATAGAGCATATTGCACAGAGAAGAGGCGAGAAGCCCATAAGGGGTTCTTTGAAGAAGTGACACATTTATTTTTTCACTGTAAAGCACAACTTCGCCGCGCAACCCTCTTATCTCCGTGAAAATGCAATCGCACAATTTCAAAATGGTTGAGAAAAAATAAGGCACTCCGTACATGGAACATCAGTTAAGTGTCTGCCTTTGATTTTGTTGAAACTCATATATGTAATGCAGCATTGGAAACTATTAGACACGTATTTATTTTTATCTGCGGAAAAACGTTTTAAGGGGGAAACGGTCCCTCAAAGAAGGGCTTGTCACCCCTTAATTTAAAAAAATTCCATAGTGGATTTTTCATCCCTTTACATTAGAAGAATTTTGATTTTTGTTTCATTCAGATCGGTGAACTGCTTGTGGGTAAAACTGCGAAACTACCCCTCGACACGCTTTTCTTTGAGGGGTGGTTTCCTCCTTTGAAACCGTTTTTCCGCAGATAAAAAAATACGTGATTAATAGTTTTCAATGCTTCATCACATATACGAGTTTTAACAAAATAGGCGGTGGACACTTAAATGCTATTCCTTGTTAGTGTGTTGATAATCGAATTTTAGTGTGCACATGACCGTAGGGCCCGCGGGTTTAGGATTTTAGGCATTTTGATTTTCGAATGATTGATGATCAGCCAAACTACCACAGATACTTGTTATCTCTAAACTAAAGACTACCATAGGTTACGTGATGTCAAGATGGCTAAGATGCCTCCACCACATCAACGGGCTACAACTACCTAGGTGGGTCAAGAAATTGCATTTTCGAAACATATTTTTGTTCGATAGTATCATTTCGAAAATTGAATGAGGTATAGCTTCTAAGAGTCGGCCGGGCGAGCGGTAGCAGCACCGTACTTCAAACTTTGAATGCGGTTTTCTCGAAACACTGTTTTCAAAGTCGGTGGACATCATATCTCGAGAACCGCTTGATGGATTGTTTTCAAATTTACAGGAGATAAGATGAGAAACATTAGAAGGTCGTTGACGATCTCACTTTTTCAAAATCTATCTTCATTCTTTGATAGTTACATAAAACTGACGACTTGTTTCATGGATTTTGTATGCTCGAGTTTCAATTCAGCGCCACATTCTTAAAAAAAATAATTAAAAAATCTACGATCGTCAACGACTCGTATTTATTGTTAACTTGAGTAAACCATTTTGTTTTTCGATTTCGGATGGACCGTTTAAGTTGGAGAGAGTCCACCGCCAAGCGTTACGAAAAAAAATTCAACATCTGCCGGCGGCCATGTTGTTGTTGTTGTTCTGTATTTGTTAGTGATTATTTTTTGAAAGGCTCTCAATGTATGTACCTTTGTGTTAAGAAAATGCGTTTTCTTTTCACCAACCGATTCCCAAAAAAAATATACCGAAGTTGGCCATTTTTTCGAGCCTCTGGTTAAATGTAGCCCCTTGATGACAACGACATTGAACACCTCTACGATCAGAGAATCCAAGTTGTTAAGGACATGTCTTTGTGAAACAGGTTTTTACACTTTCAAACCAGGAGCTTCTTAATTCGCCTAAATTGTAAGATTCACACGAAACCCTATGCGTATCCGTATATGTCCAATTGATGATACATGATATGCTTCTTTGGATGGTCCATACTACACAATATGGTACGCCCAAAGGATCATTCGAGTCAAACTTTCCAAGGGCCGATATTGAGTGGTTAACTTTTTCATCCACAAAATCCCAAAGTTAAAGTTGACTAGGAACATTTCCTGCCTGGGTATTATTATGTCAACCCTCATCTCCAAACCGGACCTCCACTTTTTTTCTTCTTTCTGCCATCCGTTTCGTGAGACGCGGGGTTAAATATTAGGAGCCCTAAGTGCGTGGTGCCCCGTTGCGCCAACATCCTGAAAGGATCATCGACACGTTCTTCCGTTTCGGTATCGATCTCCAAAAGTCCCGTACGGGCCTTCTCGATCATATTTAGCTGCTGGCCCCATCCTTGGAACCCTCAGTGGCAAAATATTATTGGCACGCTTCCTCCCCGGTCCGTGAAACGACAATAGAAACTCCAAAAAGTACTTTCGATATATCGTCCATACCGAAAAAGGTATTTCGTATGCAAAAGTGGAAATGAATACGTGCACGAATGAGAAGTTTCGTTGGTCGAGTGGACGACGACAATGAGTCGGTACTTCCGGTAGGCCGCATCTATGCTCATCCTCTATCTCTTTGTCCAATTTCTGGCAGAAAATGGCAGCCTTGTGCGGTTCCCTCGGCGGCACGAGATCGGCGAGAGATCGCGATTGCGACCGAATGTTTACCCCAAAACACGAGTTCGCGTCACCGACAGGCCTCCTCAGGGGTTCGTTGTGCACATGCAGCGCGTGTTCTGGCATACGGACGGGGACAAGCGAGCTTCGGCCGTGCAAGCCTTGTGTTAGGCACAGGAAGGAAAGGAGGCCAATAATCGATGGTCCATATCCTTCGGCAGATGATCATCCTCGATTATAGTTGTCCGCGGGGGAGTGAGCCGGGTACACCGAAACGACGAGGCGAGTGAGATAACAAAAAGAGCAAACACAGAGTGCGGGAGAAAGAGAAGAAGAAGAAAAAAAACGAGCAGAGATGAGAAACAGAGCAGAAGAAAAGATACAGCAACACCCACCCGCAACGGGCGGTGGAACCGGCTCTGGTTGTCCCATGGGTATAGTAATTCGAGATCTATCTCGATGATGCCTCTTCTTTCTCGGACAGCTGGTTATTCCTCGTTGTCTGTCTGTCCGTACGAGTCTGTTCTTCACTCCGCACAGTACTCACGACTCTGTGATCTTTTCTCTCTTGGTTTCTACATCCACCAATGTTTTATTCCATCTTTTCCCCCCCCAACAGATGTCGATCTCGTTTGGACACCCGAGACAATGACGCAAGATAATGGATTTAATTCGTGCAATATGAGAAGCGCGCGTGCTCTCCTCGATCGCTGACCTTCTTTTGGTCGTTCTCTCCTTGGTGTCTTTTAGACGTAGGATCGATTGGAAAAATCGTTCAAATTGGAGAAACACACGGGTGATCGTGCACCGGGTGATTGTCCAAAGGAACAATCTGTCGATGTTTGTATACACGTCTCTATTACTCTATTTTAAAGGATGATTGAGAGATAACGGTCGGCTCCCGTGAGAGATGCTGCGAAAAATGTGCGTCCTCGTCCGCCCGCAGAGTCAAGCTTGAAATACGAAACGTTCGTTTGTCTTCTCGTCTTTTGTACACACACACACACACACACACACACATTTTTTACAGGATATATATATATATATATATATATATATATATATATATATATATATATATATATATATATATATATATATATATATATATATATATGGATATATTTAA
>OX101783.1:33125582-33200316 GCA_944452715.1 Ophion slaviceki
TAGGACATTTTAGAGTTCAGGCATTTTAGAATTTGTTCTTTTTAGAATTTAGGCATTCAAGTAATTGGTCATTTTAGATTTTAGACATTTTGAAATTCAGACATGTTAGAATTCGGGACTTTTCGAACTTGGACGTTTTCGAATTTAGATATCATAGAATTTAGATATTTATGAATGTTGATGTTTTGAAATTCCGACACATTAAAAAATTTAGATGTTTTAAAGTTTCGACACATTTAAGAATTCAGATTATTTGAAGTTTAGACACATTTGGGCCTTTAGAATTTAGACATTTTAGACTTCGGACAGTTTAGGATTTAGGCATTTTAGAATTCAGTCATTTTGAAGGTAAGGCATTTTAGAGTTTAGAATTTGGGCGTTTTAGAATATAGGCATTCTTCGATTTAGACATTTTAGAATTTAGGCTGTTGAAATTGAGACATTATAGAATTTAGACATTTTAGACTTTGGACTGTTTAGAATTTAGGCATTGTAGAATTCAGTTATTTCTAAGGTAAGGCATTTTAGAGTTTAGAATTTGGTCGTTTTAGAACATAGGCATTCTTGGATTCAGACATTTTAGCATTTAGGCTGTCTAAATTGAGACATCATAGAATTCAGACTTGTAAATAAAATTTAGATATTTCTGAATTAACATTTTAGAATTCAGTCATTTCGAAGGTAAGGCATTTTAGAGTTTAGAATTTTGTCGTTTTAGAACTTACGCATTCTTAAATTTAGGCATTTTAGAATTTAGGCTGTCTAAATTGATACATTATAGAATTCAGACGTGTAAATAAAATTTAGATATTTCTGAATTGACATTTTAGAATTGAGATATTTCTTAATTTGGACATTTTAGAATTTAGGCTGTTGAAATTTAGGCATTGTAGAATTCAGTTATTTCAAAGGTAAGGCATTTTAGAGTTTAGAATTTGGTCGTTTTAGAACTTAGGCAATCTTGGATTTAGACATTTTAGCATTTAGGCTGTCTAAATTGAGACATTATAGAATTCAGACTTGTAAATAAAATTTAGATATTTCTGAATTAAAATTTTAGAATTCAGTCATTTCGAAGGTAAGGCATTTTAGAGTTTAGAACTTTGTCGTTTTAAAACTGACGCATTCTTGGATTTATACATTTTAGAATGTAGGCTGTCTAAATTGATACATTATAGAATTCAGAATTGTAAATAAAATTTAGATATTTCTGAATTGACATTTTAGAATTCAGATATTTCTTAATTTAGACATTTTATAATTCAGATATTTTAGATATTTAAGATTTTAGACATATGCAAGCTTCGAGACACTCGATAGTTATGGATATGCTGTCGTTATGGTATTTTCTTTTGGCTTCTGACTGTTATATATACCGCCGGGGTCTCTACATGCATTCGACTTACGTTCGGTATTCGCGATTTTCGGTTTGCGAGCGGAGACGATTCGCGGGCGCGTTTCCGTCTCGCTGCTCTTATCGATGCATGAAACATTCGCGAAGCCCGGAGAAGCCGCGTGCGTACGTATATATGCGTAGGGTATATACATATGGAGATGTATAAAATACTTCAAGTATCGTCACACCCACAGGATTCCCAAAAGACTGAGCTCTTGTGCTTTCTCACGAGAGAGAGAGAGAGAGAGAGAGAGAGAGAGAGAGAGAGAGAGAGAGAGAGAGAGGGAGAAAGTCACTTGTTCGAAAACGTGTGCTAAAGCCAAACCAAACCAGCCCGCATATATGCATGCATGTATAAGCAACACTTGTCTTAGTCCTCTGTCCTTATTCCACCCTTTCCATTTCCTCAATTTTCTCTCATTTGCTATCTCTCCCTCCCCCTCTCTTTCTCTCTTTCCCTCATTTCCTTGCACATTCAGGAAAATCTTCTCATGTGTGCATTTTCTTCCGCATTTCTTTTTCATTTGTCCTTTTTTTGTTTCCTCCTTTGTGCTAATTCGCGTCGTCGTCGTCCTCCCGTGCGGCGTACGCGAATAATCCGAGTAAAAAAAACGAGTAAAAAAAGATAATGGCTATTATGAGAATACTCGACTGCGATTTCGCTACTTTTCTCGAGCCCCCTTTTAACGATGCAACGCAGCTTCTATCCTGGCCAAGTGAATTTCAACGACAGCGAGAGAATTGGCGACGTTTTTTTTGCCAATCGTTGATATTCATTTTCTCGGATTACCGTTAACTACTTGGACAAATCTTCACTAATACTGTAAAGGGTCGTAATAACTTTTTCTCATACGGACTGATTTATCGAAGAATATATACATACATGGGCAATCGCCCTGATGAAAAGTACGTTAACCCTGTTTTTTTATTTTCTCCCTTTCCATCTGTCTCCCCCTCTTTCAATTCGGACTTTGGGAAATAAGCCTGCTGTCTCTCACGAAAACTTTTGGACCACCCTCTCTCTCTCTCTCTCTCTCTCTCTCGTTCCCGCTGGAGCAGGAAAAGGGGGCACGGGGATAAAGCATCGTGAGATCATCGGTAAGCAGCGATCCGATCTATCGAGAGCCGTTATATGCTCGTTCTCTTACGGGGGATGAAAAAACTGTTTTCGGGGTTCTCGGTGCATGCTGGGGTCCTTGGTTATCTTCCGGGCAGAGAGGGGGTCTTTGAGGGTAGAAAGACAGAAGCGCCGCCGCGTGAGAGGAGGGGGATCATTTTTGGAGACTCCCGATATACACTGGGGCAGTAGGTTAGCCGAAGGGGTGCTAGACGGCGAACCCTCGTCTAGAATTTGGGATAAGTGTTCGAGTATATATATATATATATATATATATATATATATATATATATATATCGGTAGTATAGAATACAATATCGAGAACTAGGCAAGCAATCCCCTCACGCACATTTTCAGCTACGGTAAATAAGATTTGCGAGACAACTGTCAGCAAATCAGAACAAAAAAGAATCAATGTCTTTCGCGAAAATATATATTCATAAGGATTGAGCTTACATAACGAGGGTTCGGCGCCACCCCAGGAATGTGCCGATATTGATTAACAGTCGTTTGAGCTTGGCGAGAATGTTGAAAAAAAAGTTTGATTTGAAAGTTTGAGAAAAATTGATCCGCGTAGATCAATTTTTTTTTATACGCCACCGAGGACGTATATTTACGAGGAAACGTTTTTTTTTATCACCAATCTCTATCGGAGTTCGGGCACTTTGAATTTCAACGAACCCGTACAATTTCTCACACAATAGAGATACGCGGCTTTTTTTTCTTCTTCCGATTCGAGGTTAATCTCCTTGTGCATGCATCGCGGCAATGAATTTTTCGTCGGCCTACTTGTCGCCCGTATGACTCCGTGAAGATAGTCTTTTTCTATAGAATACATTTGGTAGGACGCTAAGCGCTTCGTAAAAGTTGCGAATTGAACTTGTGTTTTATGAGAGAGTACCGGGGAGTCTCGAGCTCTTGTCACCCGCATAACGACTGTTCGAGAACCCGCGCTGTTGCGACCTCTCTCTCTCTCTCTCTCTCTCTCTCTGAATACTGAGGGCCACTTGGAAGGCAACTTGTGAGGCATATGGGCGATTTGCATACAACTACATAACGGGATAATCACGATGTGAGTCTCTGTTACACATATCAGTGCGCTGTTCTTTATCGCCGCACGCATTATAGTGCGTATCCAACGGATCACCGAAAAATAGGGGTGGTTTCACCCGACTCGAGAATTTTCTTCGTCCCGCACAAAAATTAATTATCCACGAAGATGCAAAGATCCATATGCTAGTCGTTCTCGAAAAAAAAATCGAAATTTGTGCACCATTGTGAAATTTTGCAATTTTCAATAAGCGTTTGAGAATTTTTTTGTTTGGAATTTTTTTATTTACTCAACTGGAATTTGTCGAATCTGAAAAATATCGTTTCGTGATTCCGTGCACAAATTAGAAGCCTGAAGGGAGTCACAAAATGCACATACATCTCTATAGATGATGTGCATACGATGCACATCATCGTATGCACTATAGATGACGATAGATACATCTCTATAATTTCGATTTTTCCAAAAACTCAAACAAACCCAATATAGACGGCGAAATGTTCAAAAATGCCCTATTTTATATTACGTGTTCCCGCGAACTTCAAAACCCCATAACTTTTTATCGAGGGGATCTCAATAAATGAGAAAATAGCAAAAAAATAATTTTAGACTCATTTTTCGGAAAAGTCACCTATTTAAAGAATTTCCGATTTCAAGTAATGTCATCTAATTCGATTTTCAAGGCATACTTTTTTGAGAGATTTATACTTTTTTTTCAGATCCACCGATTTTGTGTATCTGTATATTTTGTTTAGAAAATCCAACGTGCTGAATTCCATGACAGCCATCAAGAATCCTATCGAATTCCCTTAAAAAATGTGATAAACCTTCAGGATTCCAATGGGGAATCCTGATTAGCATCCAATGTACGAGGGTTTTAGTATAGGGATCCAATGCGATGCACGGGCATACGTTTTACGAAACTTCAATAATGCCTCGGTCTCAGGCGATCGCTGTTCTCCGGCCGATCGAGTTTTCCGTAGTGATGAAACGGCGAAAAATCCCTACTGATAACTAGCGCGACGAAGGGGCGGCAGGGTGGCGAAGGGATACGAGGAGCGAGACTGGAAATCAAAGAGTTCCAGAGCAAGAGGAGGAGAGTGGTCATAGACAGAGAGCGAGAGAGAGAGAGAGAGAGAGAGAGAGAGAGGTGGGAGAAAGAGAGCAAACGAGTAATTATATCTAGACTGATTCCGTTTGATCGAGTGTAGGCTGGCCGCTCAGCCGACCAGGTACGTGTATAAATGCCCGTTCATCCGAGCGTATGGGCTACGGTGTAAAGGACAGATGCAATTTCCCTGATATCGTTTTACTGACAAAAATATCGAATGACGCGGTGGCGGCAATGGCAGCGGCAGTGTACCCCCAACCCCCGCGATATTCGCGACGATCCGACGTTACCCTCTTTCTGCCGGACTCATATCTACACATGTGTGTGTGTGTGTATGCATATGTAATCTAGCCATAGTATTCCAATGGTCTGTCCGGTAGACCGCCGTTCAATGTATACGAGCACGTTTATCCTCAAGATAACTCGTCGAAACTCAAGTTAACGAAAATTCAATCGATACGTGGCCTACGTGCTTCATACATGTACCGACTAAAATATCATTACGCGCGTTCTGCCTCATGAGCATGAAAATTACGTTCAAATTACCTTCTCATTGTTTGCTTTTGGGCGATCTCGATGAATCTCAAAAGTGAGTATTATCCCACTCGGTCGATTCCTAGACTTACTGTTCTGCTCATGGTTAAATGTCACGGTAATGATGACATCAGTCCGTATGTGGGGTAACTCCCCCACACGCGTACATGTGGGATTTCCGAGATACATTTCGTAGATACATTATAGCATGAATCTATCTGGATTGTATCTACCTAGAATGTATCTAGAAACTATCTAGAAGGTATCTACAATGTATCTATAAACTATCTAGAATATATCTAGAAATTATCTAGAATATATCTATAAATTATCTAGAATGTATCTAGAAACTATCTAGAATATATCTAGAAATTATCTAGAGTGTATCTAGAAACTATCTAGAATGTATCTAGAATCTAAACCATATTACTAGAATGATAGCAGTGATATTAGGGATAGCCAGATGTATACATATCTAGAATGATACATACGTATCTAGAATGTATCTAGGAAATCTAGAATCTAGAACATATTACTAGAATGATAGCAGTGATATTAAGGATAGCCAGATGTATACATATCTAGAATGACACACATATCTAGAATGTATCTAGGAAATCTATCTAGAATCTAGTAATCTAAGAAATCTAGAATCTAGAAAATATTACTAGAATGATAGCAGTGATATTAAGGATAGCCAGATATAAAGCTGCCCGGAGACCGCAGGCTCAAAAATCTGATCGGTATATATCGTTTTTTTTGACATGCAGACGACTCGGCATAGAAGCCGCAATATTTGTGCCCCCATCGCGAATTTTCGTCGATCCTCTTGGTCAAAGAGAGACAAGTAGAGAAAGAGAGGGAGATGTGCTGTTACGCGAACAAGATTTGGAAGAGCGAGCACGGAGAGTATCGTTTGGATATGACGATCGAGATCGATCGAGGTATGAAGGTCGAAAGAGAGGTAAAAGGACGGAGCAGGACATAGCGCGGGAGGTAAAATCGCGAATCAAGTGAGAGGACGAGAAGGTTCAGGTGGACGGCCACGGGGGTGGAAGCGACGCGCTTCAGAGGGTTGGAACTCTAGGGTGGCGACGAGGTGGACTGGTGCAACGGGCGGAGTAAACGGCGAAGGAGGTAGAGGTGGGATAGCCGACGAGGGAGATTTCAAATGAAATCAATTTAGAGACGCTGTCCAGTCGAACGTTACCACCACCACCACCCCCCCCCCCCCGCCCCAGGCATTCGTATGGCCAGGGCAAATTTTGGCCAGAAATACAGTAATTTCAAGCCGGCTTCTGTGCCTATGTATATGCTTTGCGCCATTTCAATTTGACACTCTCGGCACACGGGCGCATCTACATTCGTTTTGATCGCATATCGCACTCGAAAAACTGGGAAAGGGTGACAGCACACGGAGAAAGAGAAACTAAGAGAATCAAACCGCTGTAAACCCAAACCAAACGCAAAACCGGGCGGAATGAATTATCATAGTGAAACGCCGATTATCAATTATTATTTATGAAAACTTCGATCTTGGTATTGCGAAAATTTGAATAAAAAAAAAACGATTTGTCAGCGTGGATATACAAGTCGTTTCAGCATTGGCATTGACGATTTGAGGCGTTACGTCTGTGGAGAGAAAAAAATGTTGACTGTGTGTTTTATTGCCTTAAATGATGCGGAAACATCATAAGAAAGATACAAAAGCTCTAAACAATTTGGAGCTTTACTTTCAAAAATAAAAGCTCTAAGCAATGTAGAGCTTTTATTTTTTAGCGCCTGAAGCGCCTCCGAGCGTTACGAAACGCACAAAAAGGCCTAGACGGCGAGAGTAGCAATTTGGAGTCGTTTAGTCAAATCGTTGCACAAAAAATATACAACGACCTGACAACTGAAGACCTACTGTCAAAATGCCTCGGTCGGTACACGCGGAACTCAAATGAGAACTCAATTACGAGTTTTGAAACTTTAAACGTGCTTTTTTTCGAATGTGAACTTCAAACCTTAAAACGTGTTTTTCTAGTTTTTTAAATGGCGAGAACGCATCGTTCGGGCAGTTGTCATCCGATTCACTTGATATTTTTGCTGTAGCTTCTTACATAGACTTTCTGAAGAAGTACACACGATTTTTACGATTTATCAACAGTCCTCGTTCTTATAAACAAATTGTGGCCGATTTTGTAGCGAAAAAAAAAACAAAATGTACTCAAAATGATGCCATTTTGCGAAAAAAGCATGTTAAAAAAAAATCGTGTGTACTTCTCCACCAAAACTAATCTAAATTACGATTTCTTTGGTTCCAAGTTCTGGTCCATAACAAATCTACGTCTTCCCGCATAAGTCCAAAAAAACGCTCTTAGTGTAGCTATTTTGTTGCGATTTTGTCTTCCTTTTCATTGAAAATGTTTTTTTTGTATACCTCTCCACATGTAAAATAAATCTTCCAAACCTCATTTCTATTGCTCTTTTAGAATTCTCAACAAAATCCCAAAAATGTCTTATTTTCCGGTAAGCCACATGGATGTAACGTTTTAAGATAAGAAAAACGCAATCGGTCAAAGAGCCGGAAAGAAGGGGAAAAAATGAACGGATATACGACGATGGCGACAGGAACAATTAATCGATATATACGACGTCGCGTATTTCAATCGTGAATACATACATACACACACACACACACACACACACACACACACACACACACACACACACACACACACACACACACACACACACACACACACACACACACACACACACACACACACACACACACACACACACACACACACACACATATATATATATCATAAACCCCTGACGGAGTCAGCGCGCGCGTTTTTTTCCCCCTTCGGTCAATTTCAGTTCGCTGGCTAGTGCGTCCGTTCGTTCGGTGCATACCGAGGCACGGTAGTCCTCCGGGAGCTTGATCCTCTACACACGTATGCACTCGTGTGTCTACGTATATAAATCCATCCGTACCTTGACGAGTCTGCGCGGTAACTTTTTTGATAAACTGTTTTCCGCTTTTTTCGTCGGATGGATGCAAATTAAAACCTCAACGGAGTTGGGAGGATTTGGGCGTTACCGATGCATCCCTCGGAGGGGAACGGCGATGCCGAGATCCGACGATGTTCGTGAGATATCGCGATTACGTGTGGAGGCATGCATACACTCATATGCGCACGGAGAACTCGTCGTTTCGATTATAAAGCCGATTAGGGCGGGACACTGGAACATTATCATTTCATATTCTTTTTGCTTCTGCGCTACCGAATATACCCGCTACCCCTTAACCCTCTGTCGCTTCCTCTTTCTCCTTTCTTCTCCGGCTTAATTTGCCCGCACAGTCGCGAATTCGAGTTCGCAGGGACAACAAAAAATAAACGGTGCGCTATAGGTATGTGGGCAGGCTGGACCACGTACGCGCTTTGGCGAACGCACCGAGAAAATCCCTCGCTCCCTCTCGACATCTCGCATCCCGATGTACAGCGAGGATAAAAAGAAAAACGCCGAAAGCATAGCGAGCGACAAAGTCTCGCTAACTCGGACGAAAGGGGGACTCGTATAATGGCGATTGCATTATAAGTCTCTCTCTCTCTCTCTCTCTCTCTCTCTCTCTCTCTCTCTCTCTCTCTCTCTCTCTCTCTCTCTCTCCCTCCCCCTCTCTTTCTCGTGACGAAAGAGCACATACGCGAATTCCCTTTCATCCACGTGAAAAAATGTTTCTCATGAGGAGACGCGGAAGTTTCGACGAATTCATTGGTCCTCAACATATGTGCTTGCCTATGGCTGGCAGTACACTCGATGCAGGACCACCTTTGCTCGGTTAAGTCCCAAAGTCATTGACAGCGATTGCGACAAAAAAAAATGACGCATGTACGTGGGCTGTGGCAGGCACAATAGCTTCGTTCTGAATATTAATATAAAATCGGCCATGCGGGATGATAAGCTCGTGATTGCTGGTTGAGAAAAATTAAGACGATATATACTAAGTGGCTGTGAGATGATAGATGTCCGCATATGAGGCATTCCACGTCACTTAAGTCAGTAAAAAAAAATCCACAAATAATTTTGAAAAATCGAGTTACTTTATTAAAAACCATTTACTAAATGTTGATATTTTTTTAAATTTTCTGACGTTTTTTCTCGTTGATTACCATTTTTTAACATTTTTCCATTCAAATGGCTGTATCTTTGGCAGGATTAGACGTATTTACATTCGTAAAAAACAAAAATGTGCGTCCTTTTATAGCCTTCCAGAAAAAAAATAATTTAGATTTTATTGAGCAAGTCGAACGTCCGTTTCATGGCAAAATATGCAAAAATATTTTTTTTCTCAAGGAACGACACTCGTTATTTTATTTTTAAGAATTTTTCCGAATTGTGAATACGACAAACGGATTTTTGGTATTTTTTATATTATGGGATTCCTCAACACCGTAAAGTAACAGCTATGTTAAACATTTTTTTAAATTTTAAATTAATATTCGATTGAAGAGTGTGGAGCACTCCAAGACTCCAATACATATGACATATATGTCATATGTATTTCAAAATCCTGGTAAACATACAGCGCGTGCTCCACACGCTTCAATCGAATATTAGTAAAAAAAAAAAATAAAAAATAGCTGTTACTTCACGGTGTTTAGGAATCCCATAATATAAAAAATACCAAAAATCCGTTTTTCGTATTCACAATTCGAGAACATTTTGAAAAATAAAATAACGAGTGTCTTTCCTTGAGAAAACAATTTTTTTTGCATATTTTGCCCTGAAACCGACGTTCGACTGGCTCAATAAAATCTAAATGAATTTTTTTCTGGATGGCTATAAAAAGACGCACATTTTCGTTTTTTACGAACGTAAATACGTCAAATGCTGCCAAAGATACAGCCATTTGAATGGAAAAATGTTAAAAAATGGTAATCAACGAGAAAAAACGTCAGGAATTTTTAAAAAATTTCGACACCCGGTGAATATTTTTCAATAAAGTAACTCGATTTTCAGAATTATGTGTGGATTTTTTTTATTGGCTGAAGTGACGTGGAATGCCTTATATGTGTGTGTTTGTTTGGAAGACACGGGAAAATGAGACGGAGGAGAGAGGAGAGAGGAGAGAGAGAGAGAGAGAGAGAGAGAGAGAGAGAGAGAGAGAGGGTTAGTCATCGGATAATCTTTGGCTCGGAGTGTACCGTACTGATGCTGCAAGTAGAAGCTCATAGCGCCGGATTAGCCTTGCAGCGGCGATGCTTACATCCCCCGTAACCGCGTCCTCGCCCCTCTTCCGTGTTTCCACCGATTCGCCCACAGGGATCCCACGAGAGACGAAGAGCAAAAGATAGAAGAAGACAGCGGAGAGACCCTTTTTGCCGCGCTCTTCTCTTGCTCCGAGTTCTCCGAGCCGCGCTTACAGCTTTCCTCCTATACGGTTTTCACTCTTCTTCTCTCCGCTCTTTCTCCTCTTACTCTTGCTCTGTCTCTCTCTCTCTCTCTCTGTCTCTTCGTCTCTCTGCATACCGCCCGCGCCGTATTGCTGCCACGATAGCCCCGCGGCCACCGCATTGTCTACCGCCCAGCCAATACCCGTCGTGTTTCTCGTACTTGTGTTCATTATCAGAAAAAAGGAGGGAAAAACGCGAGAGATGCAGACAGAAATGAGATCGAGAGGGACGGGAACCAGAGAGACCGCGAGTGAAGGAAACAAAAAAATTTCGCAAGGAGGAGGACGCAAAAAGGGCAGCAACGGACGGATGAGACTTGTCTCCAAGAGCATCCAGCCGGTGCACTCTTGCGCCTGGTTCTTCTCGATAACCTCTTTTTCAATTGGATCGAAGCTGGTTTTTCCATCTGAGCTATACTTAGCGAAATTTCTCTGACAATGTCGTCCGATAGGCGATCGAGACGGATTGCCTTTTGAGAAATTGACCGGAGAAAAGGTACGAGGCCCGAAACTTTCGCGTACCCTGCGCAACCGCAACGACGTATCTTTTGAGTACGATTTTCTGCTTGTATCGCAGAAGGGAATGACGCTCGCATCGATGATACGCAATAAAAACGTATACTTATCAATTACTCGCAGAAAATTGTGACTGCAGAAACTTTATTATTTGTTGAGTTTGACGGTTTAGCATTTTTTTTTTTCATGAACCTTAAAACAATGCTTACGACTTATAGATTTATTCTGCTAGTGATATTTTTTCATAAAATGTAAAATTAAAGGGCAAAATTGTGCATTTTTCTTTTTTATTTACGTTTTTTGTAAAAAACTTGTGAAGCAAGTTGTGCAAATAAAACTCGATTATTATTATTATTATTATTATTATTTTATTTACGTGAATAAGAAAAAAATTCTGTTACTACTAACTGAAAAGTATAAAATTATCGATGAATAGTATGAAAAATCTGCGTCAGGGAATGTTTTATGCAACTCGGAATGAAATTTTGGTTTATTTATTATTACCATAATTATTATTTATTATAACCATTAATTGATATCAAGTTTTGACATTGAGGTTGGCATCGATGCTCTTCATTCGCCAGCCAAGATTCGTAGTCTTTCATCAAACCTTGACGGTTCAATACTGAATACTATGGTTTACGATGGGCAAGATCCGTTTTCCAAGTGTTTACGAAGATTTAGTTTGCGTTGATCCGTCGTTAAAAGTGGTTCATCTTGGTGCTAAATAGCCAAAAGGTTATATCACCCGTAGCGCGAACTTCTTGCTCATCGAGCCCCACGTAAAGTTACATACATTGAACTATTTTTTTTCTCTGGCGTTTAGTGGTGAAAAAATTTCAAAAAATTCACAAACACTGCGTACAGTCTGGACAATAACATATATTTTTGTAAAGATTTAATTTTAGGTTGTGGCTAACGCGTGAACCTCCTTAAGACACTCATTTAGAGATCTACAATATAAATATGCAAAAAAGGATCTTGCATATTAACAAAAATGAGGAAATTCAATATAAAAGTATGTATTATAAGAAAATATGAAATAATTCATTTAAAAAATATAAAAAAGCCGTTTCGTTGCATTCCAACGAAGCAAACTTCAATACCACAGAGAAGATCAGGATCCTCGAGACACCTGGCACCAAATATACCATCTTGGCATAGGGCACAGCGATGCTCTGGTAATTGAAAGTATGCAGCTAGGTATTTTTTTGTAAAAACATAGCTATCGTAAAAAGGAAAAAATCTGTGATTATACTCGATTCAAATTCTCGTCTCTTGCGCCCGATTAATTTCTCGAGAGTAGGAAAAAATGGGCAACCCTTCCGGGATTATTTTGCGTTACATGGAAAGTGTTAATGAGGGAAATAACAGTGAGTAAACCGGATGTCGTACGCTTTGGGGAGTGCAGAGGAGGCCACAAGTTGCTTTTTGTTGTTGTTGTAATTGTGCGCATGTGTGTGGGTGTGCGTTTGCCTCGGGTTTTCTTTCTCGTCTATCTTATTGTATGGGTGTTGATATAACACACGCGTAGGGGTGTACGTGTGCACAGTAGTTGAAAGAAAGGAATACTCGCCAAGACAGGGCCATATCGACACAAGGGCGGTTCTTGCGCCTCTGTACACACGCAGCGCTTACAACCAACACTGGCAGTTTCTCCGCGAGCGAGATTGCGGTATATAGACTCTTTGCTGCTTCAGAGGCAAGCCCTGGCTCCTTTTTACTCACTTTTGCTAACGGAGCATTGAAGAGCGGGTAGAAGGACGGTCGGCAAGGCCGCGCGTTGCAGGAGGGGGCGCGATTCCGTGAGGGCGGCCAAGTCGCGGAAAGGGTAAGAGGAGTAGGGAAAAGGCTGTGGCAACTCCGAGCACGAGGAGAGAAACCGGGAGGGAGAGAACCGAGCGCCACTAATTAGTGCCAAGAACGTAATTAAGTAATTTTTAATTAAGTGCCTGCCGTTTACGCGCACAACCGCCAACGACCAACGCGTCGGAGAGATGAGAGCTCCGCGATGTGAGGATCGAGGGCTGGGGAAAAAAGGACAGGCAGAGAAGAAGAAAACCTCGCCTCCGAAGAGCTGCAGGAAGAGTGAGAAAGAAATAGACAAATGCTGATGTTACATGCCACGAGGACTGCGTGAGTGTGCGTGGGTGTCTGTACAATACGAATAAAGAGAGCGAGAGAGAGAGAGAGAGAGAGGGAGAGAGAGGGAGGTTGGAAGGTTGAGGCAAACGTTGGATTGACTTGCCTCATCGGGAGGGTGCATCAGTAGTAAGTCAATCTCAAAGAGGATTTTCCGGTAGTTGCACAGTATGTTATATGTTTTGTGCGGTCGTCACATATCTACGTGCACCATGTACGTGTTTTTATATACAGGGTGTCCTGCAATGAATGGATAATCCTGCAACTCTCGATAGGTCAGATCATGTCCTACCATAAGCGGGAATTTCAGTTTATCAAAAGTCCTACGGTTTTTGCGGTTTTGGGCTTTGTGTTATTTAAAAAAAAAATCATCTGCTTCTGGTTTTTCGCGTGCCATTTCTACAAATGATATGAATCGACAACGACTAAGCAATTTTTTAAAGTAATTGGCACGATATGTGTAGTACATTTTTTTAGACCGCAGGCTGTCAAAGTCAGATGTTCGAAATGGTTTGTGCGAAAATTCTGCATAAGATCCTTTTTCATAAAGTTTCCTTAACATTTGGCGTTGAAAAGAAGACTATTCTAGATAAAACAAATAATAATTTACCGTATTTAAAGAAAAACCGAAAAAGTTATCATTTGTAGAAATGGCATGCGAAAAACCAAAAGCAGATGATTTTTACCACGAAAACCGTGGGACTTTTACTGAACTGAAATTCCAGCAAATAGGAGGACATGATCTCACCTATCGACAGTTGCAGGTTTATCCATTTATAATAGGACACCCTGTATATATATGAGAAGGCTTGATTAGCGAATTTACGCAATTGATTGTGTGTATGTTCGAAAACGGTATACGTCTATCGAAATTCCGGCATCATTTTAAATACAATTGTATTATCTACATTTTAAATACAAATGTAGTTAGCAATGAGATAATAATTTGGCGATCACTTTGTATGTATTGTATGACGATTTATATTAGCGCGTCCGAATCAAATTATTGCGCTACTTAAGGGGTTACGTGGGTTTAAAAAATTTTAAATCCAGTTTTTAAAAATTTTATTATCTTATAATTAGATAATTATTATGTCTAGAATCTATATCTAATAATTAGATAATTAGTGTGTTTAGAATCTATATCTATATCTAATAATTAGACAATTATTATGTCTCGAATATTCTCCCAAAGTTTTAAGTCAATCGGAGTAAAAGTCTAGGAGAGAGAGAGAGAGAGCCTTTCGGAATTTCCCCCGTTGGGAAAGTCCGACCAGGAGGGACACAGGCATATCGTATTTTTCTTAAAACACTATATTTGAAGTCGGTGGACACGATTTCTAAAAAACGAATGCACCGATCTTATTGAAATTTTGCACAGCTCTTCAAAATAGTATTGACTAGTGATTGAACTTTTTCGATTACTACTAATTTTACAAGGCTATACGTAGTGTAAATTATATCAGAAATTGAACTATTTTACATACAACACTGCCATAAATTCAAATTTCAATTTTTTAAAGTATAAAAAATTGTTTTTTCGATTCAATTTAAAGAAAAAATAAAAATTTGGTTTTTCAATTTCAGATAAAGCTATTATGAGTTATCCTGACCACCACGAGGACACTTTTCTTTTATGGGTCTCCGGAAACCAGGTCCCACCGGCTGACTTTCCCAAACTTTTTGATGAATTTTTTTTTAAATATTGTTTAACTGTTGCTCTTTTATGTCCTTAACATTTTGAATAAAATAATTCATATATCATATTTTTCAAAACTAGAGAGAATATGTTTTTTTTGGCTTCGAAACCCACGTAACCCCTCAAAAAATTCTAGTTGCGTAATAAGCAATAACTAAAGAATTACCTCATTTGCACCTCGTTTACCAATAAATTATGTAATAATTGGATAAATAAACGTTCGAAAATGGCACCGAGTTTTGTTTTGGAAGGCCGAGATACGATCGACATTTAAGACCAAAGAGTGATAATCAAGTTTTTGTTTCTCAAAGGCCCCAATGCCACCGAAGCCCATAGCCGATTTGCCAAAGTTATGAGTTCTGATGCCCCCGGCAAGTCTTCAGTCGAGAAATATAAGCAACGCTTCAAACAAGGAAATTGAGACGTAAAAGAACATCGCGGTGATCAGAAATTGGGTCCTAAAACCGAAGAAACGATTGAGCGAATTAAGCAAGCCTTTTAGTGATCAAGATTTTGGTCGATGATGTTTCTGTCGGCTTATGTTCAAATCTCCAAGCCAACTTGCCACAAAATTGTGACGAAAATCTAAAGACGACAGTAGAGAACTTTCGCTAGAAAAGGCTTTAGCTAAGTTCATGAAAACCAACGAAAATGGAAAATATCTCTGTTAGGAATCTTCCCAAGCGATGGCAACGTTGTCTCAATGGTGAAGGGGAGTATCTCTAAATCATAGTAAAATTTCACTAAAATCACTTCAATACTTTTTAAGTTGTAACGAAAAAGCGCGTTCACAAGAATAATCCGGACCACCTAATGCAATGAGAAGTGAGTGGTAACTCTACGTGCACAGTTTTAGGGATGATACGTGAGAAACCGAAAGAGAAAATAAAATCTTTGTGTATATACATACATATATATGGGAATATTTTCACTCCCGAATATCAATGTAATGTTGGCTATCAGCACCCCTGGCTGTTTTCAGCGCAGTCTCAAGATTCCTCAAAGTCGATTGTCTTTAGCGCCAGCCCCATTGGGCACACAAACACGTTCTCGACCCAAATGAGGCTTTAAAGTCAACATCAACATATGGACATATATCTTCACAGTCAATATCAATATTGCCGACACAAACACCCTCTCCACCCAAATGAGACGACACTATAATAAATTTACATCCACCCTAAAATTGCACAAGGAATCTTAAGACTACTCACTCAAGTATGAACTGGATCGACCGTGCTGCATCGATTTTGCACTCAAGTTCGACGGTCAATCCCAGATGGATCAAGCGGACAGACTTGATGTTCCATATACATAAACTCATCACAATTTAATTTAATCACAAGTCGTCGCTACTCAATTGGAGATAGAAATTTCGACGAAATTTCAAGCTGGATGCTAAATTCGAACTCAACTTCGTGTCGAGGTTTTCCAAGTAGAGTAAGGAGGAAAAGAGGAATCAACTCGCCAAGCCGAGTCGAGGATGCTACGGGTATTCGGAAAAGAAGAGGCGAAATGGGAGATGAAGGAGATAGACATCTTGTTAACGAGAGGAGTCGTAAGGTGAGACGTGGAACGAAGAGATAAGGGTTAACTTGAAAATGGGAGACCTGATCGGTCGCTGAGGAAAAAAGGAGGTACATGTCTCTTATGGCTGGTATGTGTCGAGGGGTAGGTAGGCATTGTAGGTAGAGCTTATACATTCTGACTTGTGCCCATACTCTTTATATACATGCATACAACGAACGCACACACACATATGAATTTATGTATGCATGCATATATGTAGAGGTAAAGAGAAAGACAAGGAGAGCGAATGCCTCGCGCGCCGTCAGCGCATACCGCGGCTATCCAAAGAGAGTTTGCCACTCCATTGTGCCGTGCACTGAGTTTTTAATTAAGGAGCTGGTCGGGATTTCCTCGAGATCTTATGCCACTGCTCTCCCTCTCTTCTCTCCCTTTTCTCTCTCCCTCTCTCCCTCTCTGTCGCACTTTTGCTCATTTTCCATCGCACACACTCGTTCCGTACCAGCACTGCTCTAGCGTATTTAAACCGTTCTGTACACACGTCCGCGTGTGCAGATACTCCTTCACACACCGAGAAACTGGAAAAATTCAAGCTCCACGGAAAATTCAACCCTTTGCCGGGCTTGCGTCTTGCACACTTCTACAGGATGGCTTGTGTCAATGTGGGATGAAATTTTGTTTCTTTACCCGCATATTTGAAGGCGTGTATTTTCGTCTATACGCGTGGCGTATAAATGTGTGTGAGAAACTTTTTTCGGTCTTGCGTTCAACTGCCCCTCCCACCGAAGGTACCTCATGGTTGTTTTCGCAACGGCCAAAGTACTCAAAGAGGAAAGTTTTCGTATTCTTCTCATTAGCAAGAAGAGGACGTCGAGGAGTCGGACGGAGGCAAGGAATCATAAAAAAATTAGACCACCAAAGGAGAAGGGGACGAAGAGAGCAAGAGAGAGAGAGAGGGAGAGAGAGAGAGAGAGAGAGAGAGAGAGAGAGAGTCTCAAGCAACTACATAGAATGAGACATCCCTAGGTATTCTCGGTCGCACCCAACTCATCGAAACCTATGTAGGGATCCAACCCTTTTCTTCACTTTTCTCCGTCGGTACCGTACACCTCCTGGGACTGCAACTATCCCTCCCTTCCTCCTCTCTCTCTCTCTCTCTCTCTCTCTCTCTCTCTCTCTCTCTCTCTCTCTCTCTCTCCACAAAGTCCCGAACTCACGAATCACCGAAACCATCATATCCACCTACCCTCACCGACCGCGCCACCCCCTCCGGGTCCTCATCCACCCGCTGTGCGTTCATCGTCTCTTCTTCCAAAGCTTTTGTCTCAAAGAAACCTGTATACTTGCTCATTTCGCCAAGAATAACTCCGCGCTCCTCTCCACGAGCGATCGGTGAAGGAAACGCAGCCGCGTACACGCATACTCGAAAGTATGAAACTTTCTGGGCTATCAGCTGTCTCGCAAGCAAAAACGATCCACGTCTCAATTGTTTTTCGTCAATCTGAAGATTTCCCGCTCCTCGCGCTTTCCATTTTCCCGCGGCTGAAATTGCGGAAGGTGCAATTGAGGAAATCCTGCAATGGAGGTGCACCGAAAAGCTGCAGTTGAGAAATGACAAAGTCGCAGGTAGAATTGCGAGAAACGAAGCTCGCGGATCGAAACAAGCGATCATCCCTGGGAGTGACATCACAATCAGCATTGGGGCATGTGCTGTCTTCCCGTTTGCGACCGGAAACGGCTCATTGCCGCGGAAAGAAACGTTCCTGCGCGACAACGATACAATTGTGCAGTTTTGTTCCTTTTCGGAGCAAAGTTCCGTCGAGGAAACGGAGAAATAGGATGTGCGACTAACGTGCCTCCAAGCTCAACGTATGACAAGCAATTAACGTGTGGGAGCAAGTGGGGCAGCATACGTCGCATCCCTTCGCGCTGCAGTGCACTCGCGGCGCCAATTTTCTCGTTGGGCTCCTCGGCTATCACCACCGTCATTGCTCGGTCTAGGGCTGCGGTGGCTGGAGCGAGCACGTACGGTTATACGTCAGCCCTCGGAGAAATAAAGTCTGAGGCCGAAGCGTGCGAGTAAGCGCCACAGTTAATTCCTCACAATATGGGAAAAGCCGAGGTCCCTGATTCTCCTTTCCAGGCTTACGTACATGCATACCGAGGCGCGGTATGCGTCTCCCGACTTTTTCTCAGTTACTCGCTAAAGCGGAGTACGCGGGGAGTGCAGCACGGGGGAGGAATGGCGTCTTTTTTCTTGTTCTTTTCGTACGTCGAGCTCCTCCACGCTCCGGGTAGTTGTTATATTCGTGCGTTAGTGGGTGAACCGTGTTGTACGTGTGGTATGAAAACAACGCGTACACACATTGGGCTCTGCACGTCTGTAGGAAACGGGCCGTGATTATTCCTCGTATATGGGTGCTCATAGGCGCATATGGGTGGTAACGAACTCTATTTTTCCTTCTCCTGGTACATTTTTGTTTTCCGTTTGCCTTCACCTTTCTTTGGGTTTTCCGCTAAATGGCACTCGCGAGATGGCTCCGCCCTTTGTCCCGCATCTGAGGAGACCCCGGAAACGGGCAATCTTTTTAATCTCACAAAGTACGGGGAGTGACATGTAGGTAGGTACCTCTTGGTCGTGTACGTACGACCGAGTACACGCAATTTTGTGGGCTTAAAAAACACACTGATGCGCGAGGAGGTTGATGTGGGGGGGGGGGGGCAAAGTGAAGAAGTGAGAGCGAGGGAGGTGGAGGAGTAGGAGGAGAGTGGACAGGAGGAAGATGGAGGAAGAGAGCACACATGTTTGGGGATGCACGTACGTGGATGAGATTGCCTCTCGCCTTGCAGGCACGTCCTCAACCCCCTATCTCAATCCCCTCTCAACTTTCTCCTCGCGCTTAGTGAAGATTTCGCTAAACTATGCCGCCTACGAGTTTTTAATTGGATGCCTTGTTCTTTTATCGCAACCCCTCCCCGCCACCCTTGCGGCTCCTCCTTCACCTCTTTACACTCGACTGACTCTCATGGTGTTGAAGTTTGCATCGTTGGAACGCAACGAAAGTTCCGTTTTACCTTTTATTTTCCATATGGTTATTATTATAGGCGATATTTTTGGTATATTTATCATGTAGGTCACGAAATGAATATCTTAAAAAATAGTTTAAGGCTTTTGGTAGGCAAAATCTGCCAAAATAAATTAAATTCGTTGCAGTCCAACGATGCAAACTTCAGCATCGTCTGACTTTCTTCGCTCTGGCGTTTAATGTTGCGTTCAGGTAACGCGCGTCTGTGCAACGTTGGGCAAAGCCTGGTCACGCTCGACTCTCGTCTCCTCCATTATTTTTCGTTTCATTTGTTCGTCGTGTTGGCAATGGCAGGCTCGCGCGAGCGTCCTCGCGCCCTGAGGAGGACGATGAGACACAAAGGATTCAACGAAGAAAAGGGCAGAAGTTGTCAGGCCCAGCGAGAGAAACGCACGCTAACGACCGGCCACGTGCTCGTCATTGGACACATGAAGGGTTCAACGGAGAAGAGTTGCGTTTGGGAAATTGCCTCGTCATTATCGCGCTACCCAGCACCCGCCTACGATCGCGGAAGGTGCCCCAGGGTCTGATGTACACCGCTCTCAAGCGAATATGCATAGTAAAGTAGGAAAAGGAAGATTAGAGAGAAAGAGAGATATAGAGAGCGAGGGAGGGGTAGATAACTTGTTTGGGGGTAGATAATGTACGTTCACGAAACGATCAAATGCGACGATAATAGGGTGGCGAAGAAATACGGGGCAGAAGACATCATACGCACTGGGACACGAAAAACATCGTAGGCACCCTATGGCGCACCTGTGTACTTCATAGATATACGAAATGTCAGATCGTCTTTAGCGGCAGAAGCTTCATACTATGCTGAAAAAAGGCTCTTTGCGCGTTCAATTCCGCAGTGTCTTTCGCCCCATCAATTATTCAGAGAACTTCCCGTACCTACTGGATAATTAACGGTAACAACCTTCGCGTGCATTTCTTAGGAGCGTGACGATTAAGGTAAAAAGTCCCATAGACGAGTCTGATACTAATCATTATTGTACGTGTGTGTGAGGGGGGGGGGTATGTGGGAATGGCTTTAATATCATTTGAATTTGTTCTTCGTTTCTCGTCCGTCTCTTGTGGTTATTCTTTGGTATTTCCGGACGCAAAATAGCAGGAAAATGTTTGATGACATGATTTTTTTGTCGAGATGGAGATGGGGTGGGTTAGCGAGAGGGCAAGGGTGGTGGAGATGGTTGGGTTCGTTGGTGTGGCAACAGAGGCGAAAAGGTACGAAGAACGAACGAGAGATATGGAGACAGATATGTAGAGAGAGAGAGAGAAAGAGAGAGAGAGAACGAGAAATGGCAAAAGAGTTTCGTGCCGAGCTCACGCTAGTGGAGGCACCTCGTGTCGTGTACGTCCGATGTCCATTATACGACATAAAATTCCTTCCATCCACGATGATACGATCTAGGCGGAGCCGCAGTTCTGAGTCGCGTGTCCCACCGTGGGATCTGATAACACCAAGCTAAACCTCCCCTTGTACGACACTTCTGTCTCATTTTTCCAAGCCACCTCCTTTGCCGTCTCTCTCGCTCTTCGTCTCACCTTCAATTCACTGGCACAAACAGCGGAAACCGTCCCCTATCCACGACCCCAATCGCGAGCTTTGCGCGAAAGAGGGCAGCGGAAAACTCCACGTTCCCTCGTCACAAGAAAGCTCGTCGATGATGATGACAAAAAATGTGTCGATGCATCGAAACATATCTCCGCGAGGGTGACGTTTTTTTTCCAACCACGTAATAATTTTTCCACATATTCATAAGGGAGAAATTGAATATTTGTGGGACTTGAAAACGGATTAAGATAGGGGTTGCGATCTTAAGGGGTCTTCTCACTTTGGACGCTAAAAAAGGCTATTTTCATGAATTTTTTGATGGGTTTATATTATAGATATTGATATAAAAGTTGGTACAGTTAATAAATACATTTTCGAAATAAATAAAGTTTTTTTATGTGTTTATGTAACCCGAACAAACGTAAACGCGTTTTTCTCGAAACAACGTTCTTCGACGGCTTGTGGATAAAATCTTCCGATCCTTATGAAATGTTAACCACATATTCTTTACAACTGTAGCTATAGCGCATATCAAAGATTTTTTTTTAAATTTTGATATTTACTATTTTTCTCTGTGAAAAACGGTGAAAAAAGCAAGTTTTTTTTGCTTTTTTAGAAAAACGACCGCTATTTTGTTATTTTTGCATATATAAAAAATCGTATGATTTCTATGAAATCTTCGAACCTACTGAACCGATCCTTATGAAATTTAAACCACATATTCTTTACAACTATAGCCATAGCGCGTATCAAGGATTTTTTTAAATTCTGATATTTACTTTTTTTTGCCAAAAACGGTGAAAAACACGTTTTTTTTTGTTTTTTTTTTCGAAGAATGTCCGCCATTTTGTTATTTTTGCATATATCAAAAATCGTACGATATGCGCTATAGCCATCAACATACTGAATCTAAAACCGTTTGATTTTTTTGTTTCGGATGATCCATCTCCGAGATTTCATCAACAGCGCAGACGTACAATTTTTTTAGAGCATTTTTTTAACTACCATTTTCGTCTATAAATAGTGACTAAAAAAAAATGTTTTTTTTACATGTATTTCAAAAGTGTATTTATCAAGTGTAACAACTTTTATATCAATATCTATAATAAAAACCTATCGAAAAAATTCATGAAAATAGCCTTTTGTTATCGTCTGAAGTGAGAAGACCCCTTAACGCAATGAGGAATTATCTGCGACAAATATTAAAATTGATCTCGTTCAAAAATGTCCCTCAATTTTTTTTTAATCCGATTATTTGGCACTCGCGTAATTAAAATTATATTCATTTATGTGCGGTTGAAATACCGCCCTGCTAATCTGTAGTACGATAATCGTACGCGAATACGAACTTTTCGTTGTGACAAAACGAAACCTCCAGGGAGTTGTTTAGTAACGACGAACGTACAGCGAACGGTAAGACGGTTATATATTAATATCGGGGGAATTTCTTTTCAACCCTTCGCCATTGGGGTGTATCGTGTGTATAGCTGCGGGAAAAAAGAAAATTACCGGATGCACCGAAACTCGGGCTTCTCGCGGTTAAAAGTTGGGGCTCTTCATATTTGATAAGTTTCGTAAGTTCGTACGCAGCCTGAACGATTGTTCGACGTCCACTTGTTTCGGTACCGGCGTCGTCGCTCTACTAGCGGGGAGCAGTTTTCGCACTGTTCGTATATCGAATTTTTTCCGCCTCTGGTGAAAACCAGAAACACGCTCGTTCGTCTCCTTTTGTCGTGTCGTATGCACGAGACCAACGAGAGGGCACGAGACTATAAAAAAATAGTATGCGAAGCACAAATCGCATTGCAGCAAGTATGGGAAAAAGTTTGTATTTTCTGTTACTAAAGCATCGCATCTATGCAGTTGCGAGCGGGGAGACTCGATGGCGGGTCTATACTATCGCGATCGGACACGAGAGTGAGAACTTTCGAAGCTTCTCCACGGTTATTCACTGTACAAACTTGAGTCGATACGATTTTGCGTGTGCCTGATTAAGGGCTCTTCTCACTTTAGACGCTGAAAAGGCTATTTTCATGATTAAAAAAAAATAGGTTTATATTATTGATATTGATATAAAACTTGTTACACTTAATAATTACATAAAAAAAAATTAATGTATTTATGTAACCCAAACCAACTTTTAATGCGTTTTTCTCGAAACAACGTTTTTCGACGGCTTGTTGATAAAATCTTCGAAAGTACTGAATCGATCCTTATGAAATTGTAACCACATATTCTTTACAACTATATCTATAGCGCATAACAAGGATTTTTTTTAAATTTTGGTATTTACTATTTATTTTTGCCAAAAACGGCGATAAAACACGTTTTTTTTCTAAAAATGTCCGCCATTTTGTTATTTTTGCATGTATCATAAATCGTATGATATGCGTTGTAGACATTAACATACTGAATCTTAATTTAATTTTAATTTAAATTAATCCGTTTAATTTTCTTGTTTCGGATGATCCATCTCCAAGATTTCATCAACAGCGCAGACCTACATTTTTTTTCAGACATTTTTTCAACTACCATTTTCGTCTATAAATAGTGACTTGAATAAATATATTTTTAAAAAAATGTATTTCGAAAGTGTATTTATTGAGTGTAACAACTTTGATATCAATATCTATAAAATAAACCTATCAAAAAATGCATGAAGCTGTCCTTTTTTAGTGTCTAAAGTGAGAAGACCCCTTAAGGGGGGGGGAGGGATCCCTTTATAACGTGAATAAGACCTTATGTCTGTAAATGGACTCTACGAGGAAGCTGAGGGACTGCTTCGCGGCTCCAGCATTGCAGATTAATCGGTACGTCACAAAATTGATGACTTGAAATTTTTAACGCGTTTTGCTGAAAACTACTTTTCTGCGAACCTCGTACAAGATAAGTCAAAAACTATTCAATCGATTATTTTCAGATTCTCCACACTTCTAGATAACCAAATTACCGTCTATATGAACCTAAAGTTCCGAAAGAATTATTTAAAAAAAACTCCTTTTTCATTGACAAATACTTCAGTAAAAATTTCATGAAGAATATAATTTTTTTTTCAAACACGTACCATTTCGCGAATTTTCAATTTTCTCTGGATTTTTTTGGTTCCCATAGAACCTAAATCGATCTTAGAAATATAAAACTCAGCTCCGATATTTCAGATCAATGCACCAGACGCTAGGTCTTATACGCCGTGGAACAACTCAGGCCGCAACCGTCTTTGAAGCAAGTGCCGTACAGTCGCCATTTTTAAATATTGTAAAGAATAATATTTTTTTTTTGGTAAATCAAAATATGTAATAATATATACATAACATTTTGATCATGTAGAATAAATAGTTTCGACTAAAAAAAATCTTGAAAATGAGCTTGTTATTTGACTGCCTAAAGGAATATCCCCTCTCCAGATTTACCCTTAGAAGTAAAACGAGTTGGCATCATTTCTTGAATACTTTCCTCGTGCGCCCGGAAAAGCGAAATTTTTAAATTGAATAAAGCATTTAAATTGTCATAATATCCATACTCTTCGTTAGATATAACTCGAACGTTATTGAATGCGACTAACACCTAAATGAACTCAACTCAAATATAATAATTTCACAAGAGAAAACTTCCTATACTCCCGTAAAATTTTTCAGATAAATTGAAACAAAACGTCTCACCGACGAGACAGATCTCTGTATAACTACCACAAAATAAGTTATTCTCCGAAGTCGAGTCGCAAAATTGTGCAGCTTTTGTACGTACTCCGTTTTCGAATTTTGAGCCCAAGCAGCGTAAGTCTCACAAGGAACATCCCTCAGGTAACACCCTTCGGTTTTGTCGAAATTTGGATATGTTATAAAGCACCGAAAAGTAAGCGATACCTATTTTTTTATCGGCGGAAAAACGGTTGTGAGGGATGAAACCACCCCTTAATAGAGAGGTGGTTCACCCCTTAATTTTTTTCTTTGCAATGTCACTGTAGTGCATATTTCATTGCTTCGGATCAGAAGAATTTTCGTTTTTGTTTCATTAAAATCGGTGGACTCCTTGTGTGTGAAACTGCTATATTACCCCTAGAGATGCTTTTTTTTCAAGGGGTGGTTTTATCCCTTAAAACCGTTTTTCCGCCGAACACGTATCGCTTACTTTTCGGTGCTTTATAACATATCCAGATTTCAACAAAATCGAAGGGTGTCACCTGAGGGATGTTTCTTGTCAGTAAGTCTTCATCCCGCCAGCGCAAACAAAGTATCAGAAAAATACCGATAAATTTCATTTTTCCGGACGCAAGACCCCGAGAGAAAAAACCACTTACAATCCGGTCGCAAAACAAACCAACATCCGCTTACTCGCAATATGGGAAGCTCGCTGCACCGCTAGGCACGAGGGGTTGACGCGACAAAAGTGAACAACGCGGCCAAATGCAACAATTGGAGCTGGACGAAAGTCAGAAGCGGCGGATATGAGAATAAAGACGCGAAATTAGAAGAGGTTGGGCGTGGCAAAGTGTTTACGAGATCGGCGGAGTCTCCGGATTGTTCAACGTCAACGACGAAGACCGAGGAAGCGATCGCACGTAGCGGCAGTGGATGTTTCGTATCGGTGTGTTATCGCTGGCGCACACTCACGTACCGCACGTATGCACTCAAACTCGCGCGAGTATGCGTGTACGTAAAAATGTGGAATAATGTAGTGAGGCATTTCCGCATAGGAAGTCGTGCATTAGGCTATCAGATCGAGCACGCTCGACTTCCCTACCGGCTGGTGGTGGAGAAAACGAGGAGGAAAAAGCCCGGTAAACCCTTACGTGATTAGTCGCGGGGTGCTCGTGCGCCGTGAGGGCAAGAGGGGCTTGGAGGGTTTGTCGGTTCCTGCACGTACTACACACATCGGTGGAAAGGAACGAAGAAACTTAATGCGTTATATTGCCCTGTAATATTATAGTACGTACGGCCGCGTGTTACTCAGAAGTGCTATCGCTCCTTTCGTCGCACCACCCTACACCCTCCTTTTTTCTCTTTCGCTCCATTTTTTCCTACACCGTTATTATTCAATGCTATCTCCTTCGTGTCTTCCCCGTCAAATGATTCTTTCCCCGTCTTCTCTTTACCGTTTGAACTAGTTTTTTTCTTCGTTTTTTTTTGCGGTACATCAACAGGAGCTGATTGTTGGCGTGTTTGCGGGGATGAGATTGACGAAAACGTGCTACAAGATGGAACGGAAGAGAAAAAGAGCGCGAGGGGCCAATTTTGTGCGCGGTTGTAGACGAGGGTGGCATTCCCCGTGGCCAGAGTAGATAAACAGGGTACCCGAGATGTTTGCCTCGCCCGAGGCAGACACGACATCGTCGAGTTTGTTTTTTCCGTCTTTTTTATCCGCGTAATTGGCTTTTCGCGTAGACAGAAAGCTGGCATTTCTTTGAGTTCTCCTGCTGTCGGCAAAGATATCTGATTTGTTTGATTTTGCCGCGACCGTCGATCTAGCGGACAACGATTGAACGGAGCCTGATCATTGAAGGCAGAATGACAATTGAAATATGATTCCAGACGCGCGAGCCTTTCGTAGTCCAGATTCGTACTTTCTCGCTTGGGAAGATAAGAAACGGGAAGAGGCGTTCGCGATGATAAGGACGTAACATGGGAGAAAAAGACGAATATCCGTGTGTGTGCGTGTATACGATAAAACGTATGAGTACGTGTATATGGAGCTATGAGGAAGAGGTCGAGGCCAAGCGAACTCGCGCCCGTTCGTCGGACTTGGTTCGAAGCTTCGTGTATCTGCGATCTCTTCGCCTCCTACTCAGCCTAATTATAATCAGGCTAATGCCCGGAGAGCGTGGCCGTTCGGTATGTAGTAGGCAACGCGCGGAGCCCACCAACCTCGTATCACCTGGTTCATTCGCGAACGGGCCTATAACACACGTGCACTCGAGAGTCCCCATACCAGAAGTTGCTAATATCAAGCCCGGTGTAGGCAACACAGTAGCAACGGAATCAGCATAGGTGGTGTTCTCCACGGTGCTATATAACTCGCGGTCTAGCGGTAATTAAGATTCGGACACACCCATCGTGACTTTCGCGTCTCTTGGGTTCTAAACGGGACAAACCTCTTTCCCACCGCGCGTTATATGTACCTGGCGTATCTACTTGTACGTACGTCCTAGATCAGAAATGGGAGTGGTCGATTCACTCGAAAGCGCTTCTTTGTATGATATCTCTCTTCTCTTCCTTGGTCGTTCGCGCACGATTTTAGACATTTACCCTATAACCGTAGCTCATCGAGGAAGGCAGAATTGATTTGGAACCCCGCTGTCTGTGCCATCTTCTTCGTGTTATTCCGAAGGGGCAAGACTTCCGCAAATGAGAACGAGATCCGCTGGGGTCGTACACGAGAACATTTATGTGGACCAGTCGTGTCCGGGGGTGTGACGGCATTTTAAATGGAACACGGACGAGTTTTCCGTCATTGCGCTTACGGAGGACCCCGCAGTGGCGCTGGAGAGTCTTTTCACCATCTTTTCGCTTATATCCGGTTATTGCGGGGACATATATACGTCAGTTGAATATATATACGTCAGCATATATACGTCAGTTGAATCATTAAATATGACTTACCGAAAGTTGGAGAACCACTTGACCAGTTGCGCCGTGTTGTTCTTGTTGAATTTGATGTCGGGGAAGTACATCTTGAGAACGGAGGAGGACGGATACCTCACCCAGAAGAACATCAGCTTGGCTTTCCTCAAATGCATGGGGGTCAACGTCGCCGAGTTCACTGTGGTTAAGGGAATTATCGTGGAAGAAATGAAAAAGATTCCACTCTATGCCACTTACGATGTTCGACGACGTTGGCAAAATGTGGTGAAGCACTTGAAAAGGGAGGGCGACTGGTATGTCTTTCTTTTTGATATCGTTGCGGTGTTGTATTCTATCTCACCTCAGCACTCGGATATCTCAGACTTAATCGTGTTTTCCTTCGTATCAAATTGGATTAGAAATCGTACAAGCTGTGGCGCTCCCGCCGAGGGTTTAGACCTATGCGAAGACCGAGAGTGAGGTAGAGTACGACATCGCTAGGGGGGTCCAACGTTAGCTCAGGTTGACCTACGATTGGCCGCATCTTCAGCTGAAGCCTTACGGCCTTCTTATCGGTAATAGGATCTCCCTCTGTGGTTTCATCACATTCTTATTCGGTTAATCCGACGTACTCGGTGCCCCCCTGTCGTTAACGGCCCTACCAAACTTCGGCTACTTCGTCTCGACCCTTCGCTACTCTGTGAGAACCGAATCTCCCCGCGTGGCTTTCACATGTACAATCTACAATCTGCTATTCCATCGTACTCTCTTGCCTCGAATTGGCGAGTGGAAATATTTTCAATCGCTTCTTTGGTATTGACTGAAGTCTCCACTCGATCGCCAAAACAGCGCGTGACAGGCTTTGCGGGGCAAAAATATTTGGGATGTTATTGGTACGAGCACATCTTGTACAAAGGGACGAAGAGATGGAGACACTTCGGAGGTTCGGCTACATCATCTATAGTCGCGTACTCGACCTACCCCACTGGCAACGACGAGATAACTAGAGAGAAAGCGAGACAAAGAGAGCAGCAGACGAGTAAGAGCAAGAGAGAATGAGAATAGAGAAGGGAGGATAAAAACGACAGCATTGATTTTACATCAAAGGCCGAACTAAAAAGGCGGCAAAGAACGTCGTGCACCGACCGAACGCCCACGATGCAGTTCCGCTGCAGCGTGTGCCTTCATACACGACCCGATGTAGCCTCTCTCGGTCTCACTCTTTCGCTGCTTCTCGTCGGTGCTCTCTTTCGCTCGCTGCTTATTCTACTCTCTTCCATGTATCTTCTTGTCTGCTCTATCTGACTTTGCCGCCAAGCTCTGCAATCCGTGCACAACCTACACCATTCACCCGACGACAATCTAACCTCCGTTTGCCCCCGCTGATGCGTTGTACCCCGATGGGGATGAACCAACGAGGAAACTGGCAGAGTGGGTGGGCCAGGAAGGCGGAATTTCCTCGCGCTATACTTCACTTGTTCTTTACCGAGACTAGATCCGGGAAATTGCGGGACAGATTATTGGTTTGGGTGAAAGTTGCCTGGCGGAAGTTGACCAGTCCCTCAAGCGCAGGTCAAAGAACTTTCATTCGGCTTCTCTCGCCGCCTAGTTGCTGGCCAAACTCCGTTCGCAGACGCAACAGCCAACATTAGCCTAACTCCTATGGCGAACTAATCTAACACCGGTCTCCGAGCTATACAACGCCGTAACTCTGACTTTACCCGCAATTCTCCATCCTTCCACTACTATATCTCTTTTCTCGGCCACTCGAGCTTCTCTTCTGCTAAAAATTTGCCGTGCAAAGTTTCCACGGTATATGCTTGACTTCCGCTTCTCTTCGGTTTCGCGATACCCTGCATTCCAAAATTTCGCGGATCAAACATAACATGCCTTTCGTTGCTTTCTCAAAGGACCAATCTCATCTTCTGTTTCGCCGGTGTTCTTTTATTTGTGTCTTTCTCAACTCTGTCAAGTTTACGAATCATTGTTCCACGATGCGAAATCTACCTGTTTTCTTTAGGCATGATACATCTACCCCTTTGCGATGATGAAAAACTGATGCATTTTTCGAATATTTGGAATTATGAACTCGATATTTGTAAAAAGGAAATGATTGTTCAGAATTGACTGTGCAAGCTTCTCAGGCTCGTACATTTTTCATAGTCAAGTTGAAGTGGCTCTTCGATTAGGACATCATCTTGATAATCGTATCTTTAAAGAAGGCACCCGGTTCATCATCACTGAGATGAAGACGTTATGGCAAAAGCAGCAATTTCTAGCATCCAAGTCACACGATAACACAAAGCTTGACATGATTATTGTCTCCCAGGAATATTCCCATCCCATATGCACTAAATT
Source organism: Ophion slaviceki (assembly GCA_944452715.1). Taxonomy (NCBI): domain Eukaryota; kingdom Metazoa; phylum Arthropoda; class Insecta; order Hymenoptera; family Ichneumonidae; genus Ophion; species Ophion slaviceki. The sequence continues at coordinate 33,155,681 of OX101783.1, forward strand.
TTTCAGTGGACCCGATCTTTTTACGAACGAAACATTTAAGTTGTCTAGATATATCTGACGTTATCCGTCGATTAATTTTTTTTGTCGACATTCCACCACATTTGAAATGATGTGAGACTAAATCGATGTCAATGAACATCATTGATTTAGCATTAGCAAAGGATATTATAGGCTGAATTCCATCGTAGTTGATTTCTCCAGAGTTGCAATCGCTACCTCTGTCGTTGCTGTCCATCCTGAGGTGTCCGTAGTCGGGGCTGCCATGCTGGGCGACCGCGAGTAACGCCGGATGAAGCATCGAGGGTGGATGAGGTAGAGGTGGCGAGTCGCGTAACTCAACTCCTCCACCAGGTGGACTCGCCGGCAGATGGTGAGGTCCTGAAGGCGGTACCTGACCCGAATGACCCGCGTGAGGATTGAAGAACGGCGAGTACGGCGAGAAGACTTGGCTCTCGTGGAGGCTGGGATTCGGTATCGCCACAGTCGTCGGCAAGGAGACCGGTAACATCGGAGGTGGCGCGTGGTACGGTCTCGGTGGTGGTGGTGGCGGACTGTCGCTACCGCCCTGTGAACCATTGCCCTCTTGCGCCAAGATTCTCGAGACAGTTCTGGGTGTAATCCTCGTGTCGGTAACCTGACGTTGAAACCGTTCGGTTACCGCGAGGACGTAGGATTTTTGGGATTGTTTTTTTTTCCTTTCTTATGTGTACGATTTAAATGTTTTGCCTTACCTTATGGCGCCTCTTCTTAGGTGTCATTACGAGAGAAAGAGCCTCGTTCTGTTCGGCCTCCCGCGCTTCTCTGTCCTCGCCCCTCAAACCGCAGTAATCTCGCTGCTGTTGTTCCCGTTGCTGTTGTTCTCGCTGTTGAGCCTGTTGCTGTTGTTGCTGCTGTTGCTGCGCCTGCATAGAGGCCATTCCGTATATCGTTGGTGGTTTTGGTGTTTGAAACATACTGACGCTCGACCTTGCGTGTGGCGGCAATTGATTGATCTGATTGAGATTATTTTCCGTTGGGCCAGGTAGTTGGCCATGTGGACCACCGATGGTACCGATTTGCGGGAAACCCGCGGTTTGAGCCGGGGACCCACCGTTGAGGGGCCCCCGTTGCCCGTTTGGGCCACCGGTAGTTTGCGGTGCTCCTCTGTCTACCACTTTCGTTCTTGGCGATTTTCTCTCGAGCAATTGACTCGCGAGCATCAAATCCTTGTTGAGTTGATCCGCGGCCGATTGCGCCATATCTCCGCTCTGCTTGTTGAGGAACCTTCGGGGCTGCACGTACCTCGAGACTACACCATCTATCAAATGTGCCAGGGACGTTGTGATTTCCGTCTTGAGAATATCCGCAAAACCCTCAAGATCGGCCCCCGTTAAATGTGTGCCCGATGATCCCGTTGGCACCCTACCGGCAGCATTTCTGAACACATTCAACCTCTCCTGGAAGTCCTTGTGCGGATGCGCCAAACCAGTGGGTGGCATAACTGGTGTCTGTGGCGTGGGCGGCCCGGTGTTTATCTGGCTCGATGGCTGACTGGATGGCTGAGGTGATTGTTGACGTTGTTGATGCTGCTGCTGTTGCGCAGCAGCCTGTTGCGCTTGCTGCTGTTGTTTTTGTTGCTGCTGCGCCGCGGCCTGTTGCTGCTGTTGCTGTTGTTGTTGTTGATGCTGTTGCTGTTGTTGCGCTGCTACCTGTTGTTGTCTGACCGCAGCCTCCTGATGTTGCTTCATACGTTCGGCGTGGGCCTGCTCCATGTAGAGCTTCTGACCCATTTGGTACATCGCCGCAGCGGCCGCGTGCGGGTGATCGGGTGGCAGTGGTGGGAGACCGTTGTAGGGCGGCGGATGAGGTCTCGGCGGCCGGGGTGGTGGTTGAGGATGCGGATGATGTTGAGGACTCGCGGGAGCGTCACCACTGTCGCTACTTTCAGGCAACATCCATCCTCGAGTTGTCAGCTCTTCGTACTTCTGTTTCATAGCTGCGAGTTCGCCTTTCAACAATTTCAGTTGACTCTGCAGGGTATCCTTTTGTTCGCGTTTCCGTCTTATCGTCGTTGGATCGTCTTCCTCTTCGCTTTCCTCTTCGTCGTCCAACATCACGTCGCTGATGCCGTGCTGCAGCACGTGATGGACCGTTTGTTGTTGAGGATGATAAAGCTTGCGCTTTTTACAGCCATTTACAGTGGCGGGATTACAAGCGGGACTACTCACACTGCGCATCGTACTCACAATGTTCTCCACTCGGGCGCGTTTCACGTCCGACGTGGGCGATGTTGTTTCAGCCTTGGGCATTACCGGACAAGGCGAGTGACTCGGACTTCTCTTGATGTTCATCGAATCATCGAGTTCCTCTTTAACGGAAACCGAACCGGAGCGCGGCGCCGATGGACTCGGTGGTAAACTTTGTTCACAATCCGAACCGTCGAGATTCGCACCAGGCTCCATACCGGCTTCCGCGAAAGCTTCTTCCATCGCGCGCGCAGCCGATGCCGCGTCCTCGGCACTATCTTCCGCGTCACCGGGCATCACCGTATCACGCTCACTGTGATTCGCGTTAACGTTATTCCCATCGACACTCTCCTCGCCTCCACTCTGCACTGTCCCACTGATCGCTCGCGCACTATCACTATTTTGATGCTGCTGTTGAGGGCTCTGCTGTAGGTGTTGCTGCGACTTCAGCAATTCCGTTGTCGTGTTGTTGTTGTTATTATTGTTGTTACTATGTATACTGTTGTTATTGTTAGGTTGTTCTTGGCCCGTGAGCGCGGACATCTTCCGTCTCTGAAGTATGTCGCGCAGCATGTGCTGAGTGAGTTCAACAGCGGTGGCCGGGTCGTCGCAATTGATAACCACCCCCGGCTGAAGATTCGCTGCCTGATCCATGCCTGCTCCTGTCATTCCCTGACTACCCTCGGGCGGCGAGCCTCCTGCGTCACTCGCCTGCTTAACCTGTCGTCCGAGGGGCTCGTTCAGCATCTTGGTAGGGCCAAAGCCCGGAGCCCCGAAGAAGTCGAACGCCGCGTGAGCGGAATGCTGGCTCGTTGGCCCCGTCGTTGCCCCGAGGTGACCTTGAATTCCACCGGCTGCGCCAGGCTGTTGCTGGCGCTGTTGCTGATGCTGGGACTGTTGTTGTTGCTGCAAGGACTGATGACCCGATGGTGGACCGGAGCCACTGAATATGGGGCTGTATTGCGAACCGCCGAAAAAGGATGGCCGGGAGCTAAAGTTCGGTATGCTCGAGTAGCTGTTGCGCGGCTCGCCGGCGTCCACGCGCTGTCTGGTGCGCTTCTGCTTCTTTAGGAGTTGCTGTTGCTTGCTATCCGTGGTTGCTCCGTAGAGGGCGAAACAGTCGGTCTCCTCCTCCGATGACATCATCGGCCGTCTGGTTGGTCGGCCCCCCAAAGGCCTCCGCGTCCCCTCCCCGCCAGGGTTCCTTGGCACCCCTCCCCTTCGCACTCGAATAGCTTGCCTCGTGCTTGCTCTCGTCGTCGTGCTTCACCCGTGTGTTACTCGCGCGCTCTCTCGCTCTCTCTCTCTTTCACTCTTGGAACCCTGACGACTCAGCTACCCTACCCCTGACCCACCAGCAATTCGCCTTCTACCAGCAGCGGCTCAGTTTCTCTGTCTCGTGTTCTCACTCTCACTCACTCCTTCTTCTCACCGTCCCCACTTCTCGCTCTCGCACCAACGATCCCCACTTTTACGACGCTGCGCCTCCTCCGCTACTCTACGCCGTCTACTCCAACTCCTACTTCGCTTTCTCGGCTTCTCTCTCCCCCTCGCCCCGAGCGGTAGGACGCGCGCGCGCCTACCGCCTTCTCCTTGGCACCCGCTGCCGCTGCTGTTCCCAACAACGACGAACCTTACGCCGGTGAGAGCCTTACCAGCATCCGAAGCAATCACCGCCGATGACGCTCTTCCTTCGCTTCCTCTCGGACTTCCTGCAGGAGCCGCCACCGCCACCCTGACCGTCTCGCGATCTCGGTCTTGCGCGCACTACCTAATTCTCTCCCTCTTTTTCCGCCTTCTTTTTATTCGCTTCTTCCGAATTTTGACCGTCTTTGCGTCCTTCAGTCCCGACTGCTGCTTCTTCTTGCCACGCTTATTTGTAACGCTGCTCAACTCGACCGATCTTTTAGTTTTTGTTTCGCCCTCGTTTTTTCGGTTATTCTTCGGTGTCTATTTGTCTTTCTCCTTTTGCAGTGTCTCCTATTTCTTATTAGCCGTCCCTCGCCACCTTCTTTCTCCTCTAATTTATTCTTCACTATTCTTTGGCCCACTCTTTTCGTCGTGGATACGACGTCAAGATCTTTAGATCCTGCTTTAGGTGCTTCTTGTGTTCCCTGTTGGCGGCGATTCGATGTCGTCGGTACGTACTCGTGTCCCGATTGCGATGCTTCAAAGGAATCGGATCGTTGTCGGGGCCTGTTCCAGGTGCTGCCGAACTACTGCAGTTGTTGCTCTCGGACCTGGTGATGTTTCTGCCAGGATGGCTGCTTCTTCTGCTCGTCGCGTACTGCTCTCGACGATGCTTTTGTTGGCTCTTTATGTTGCTCCCGTTAATTATTGCGAGTGTGCTTGCCGGAGCTCGCGCTGGCGGTCTTCCCGTGCCCCCGCCTGGGAGCTGCATCCTTCGAGCTCGCCAAAGGGCTAACTGCCCCTCGCCACCTCGTCGCGATTTTTATTTCCAAGACTCTATCCGTCTGCAATGAAACAAGGAAAAAATGTTGGCCTTATTAATTGATTCCGTGTGCCTTATGAGATTTTGGTCGTTAAACATCTTCCAACGTTTGGACAAATGTAGAATCGGAAGTTTTCAAACCTCCGAAATTTATTGAATCTTTCTATGAATATTGAATTATTCTTAAGGGGTTACCCCCACTTGCGATTTTGAAAAAATCGATTTTTTTTATTGCATTTTTTTGAAGTATAAGTATCTGAGAATAGATGGCTCTATGAGTATAGGAATAGATGACTCTATGTAAGTTTACAAAAAAAAAATATTTTCTTCGTGTAAACTGAAATTGAAACTTTAAACGCGTTTTTCTCAAAATGGCATTTCTGAAGTCGGTGACCAAGATTACTCGATCACTAATGAACCGATCTTCTTGAAATTTTGCAGGCTTATTTAATACAAAAAATGTAGTCTTTAATCGTTCGATTTTTTTTCGAATAAAAATGGCCGTTTTATAGCCAAAAAACGGCCGTTTTTTTCGTTAAAATCGAACCATTAACTTTGACTGTCCGCCATTTTGTGAAAAATGAATATTTTTTAAAATCCTTCGATTAAAGACTAGTTTATACTTATATTTGACTAAATCCATCCGCATTTTTTTTTCAGATGATCCACTTCGCCGCAATGTTGGTCACCGCAAACCGTGTATATAAAAACATTATTTCATTGACGGCCATTTGCCACTAAACAATGTAATATTTTTCAATAAAAAAATTACTGAAAGTTCTTCAAGATGTGTTCTTTAAGATGGTATATTGATCGATTACAAAAGTTTTGTAGTTTTCTTTAAAAAAATTCATGAAAAAGGCCTTTTTTTGCGCTACAAGTGGGGGTAACGCCTTAACATTCACTAAAGCCCTGTCAATAATGGTTAAAAATAATTTCCCTCTCACAGCTTTCATTTTGAAGATGAGTGCGAAAAATTTCGAAGCGCCATGTCTGGAAATAATTTCATTCTGCCAACAGTACCTAGAAAGTTTCGATACATTCAGAATCAGCTCGATGCGACTGCAATCGCAACTTTTGATAGAAATCTGTTCAACTGCTCGTTAGACCCTCTTCATATGAGCGAGAAAAGCAGAGAAGGGCGTGAGATTAATTTTTAATAACATGTTACGCGTTCCAGACTGCCAGTTGATAAACTTACGAGGCCAACCGTTCAATTTCTTAAGGGGCCAGTACACTTTGAAAATTTAAAAAAATCGAAAGCAAGCACGACTTGAAGAAATCGACGATGATGAACAATCAGAAGGGATTTTGTACGGTGCAGGAATTGCCGATTGAGTTTAGGTAAGAGTTTTTCATAGTATAAACTTCAAACGCGTTTTTCTCGAAACAACGTTTTCAAAATCTAGCTCCATCGTATCTCTAAAACTAAAAAATCGATTCTCTTGAAATTTGAACCACATATTGTAAACATGATTCGCAAGAAGATGGCCCTCGATGGTTTAAAAATTTTTATTTTTACTCTTTTTTTGCGAAAAACTGCGAAAAAACGCGTTTTTAAAATACTTTTTTCGTTTTTCATCTGCCATTTTTTTATTTTTTGATAAAACTTTATATCCGAGGGTCATTTTGTAGCTGGTGTCATACTGAATCTAATGGACTTTGATTTTTTTGTTTCAGACAAGCCGTCACCGAGTTGTGATGGAGCTACCTATTTTTGAGGCGTTAAGTTAAACTATAAAATTTTTGTACTTAACTATAAGTTTTTGTACTTAAAAATGATTAAAAATGAATAAACATTTTTTTCACCGTATTTCAAGACTTTATTTATCAAGCCGAGCAACTTTTATATTCATATCTTTTATAAAGTCCTGAAAAAAAAAATCGCGAGAGACGCGCCGCGTCTCTCCCTCTTGCTATTTTCCTTTCGAGAACAAAATATTGTATTTACTCTTACGGTACACAAATTGCCCAACTATTGGTACACTTTCAATCTCTCTCTAATGCGATACATACTTGTATTTGAGTGTACAGCAAATGTATTTTGTACTGAAGTAAGCCATGTCAACCATATCGCGCAAAAGGGCGCGGGAGCTACAAATGAGCACTCAAATTTTCTGTGCCAACCTTCGATAATTTTCGTCCCTACTGGATTTTTGGGGAAAATCGTTGGTGACCCTCAAAAACAAAAGTTGCTCTCATCGCATTCGATATACATATATACGGTTCTCTACAAGCTACACGATTTACGAAATAGCCTGTTCTCATATTTGATATCATAGAATAAGCGAGGATATAACGGTGATAAGTATACGTCACCGTTTATACGACAAGCTGTGTTCTTGGTCTGAAACGTTCTCGTCAAGTACTCAGCAGGCTCAACTAGTTGTAGGAGTTTGCTGCGACATCGTCGCACCGTACCGGGCAATCGAACATGTATACGAATGTTTCTACGTTCACGTGTACGTATTCGCACGTACGTACAAATCGTTCGCATGTGCAAATATGTTGGCAAATGTATTGGTAGAGTAGGCCGGAGCACACGCAAGTCTCAACGCAGAGGTATATCGAGAAATACGAGGGTGGAAGACTCCGAACAGACCATAAGAAAATTACATCCACTGAATATCTTATTCGCGTATAAGCAGTTCCGACCAAGTTCCATCTCTTCGGTATATAGTCATACAATTTTCTGACCTCGTCGTTCTTCTTTCCTTCCCCCCCCCCTCTCTCTCTCTCTCTCTCTCTCTCTTTGCTGCCTGACATAAAACTTTTCTCTGTTTTCTTGTTTCATTGGTTGCAGGTAGATCGGTAGGGGTCAATACTCGACGACGGAAGAAAAATAATTGGTAGCATTATATTGCTTGGAGAGCGTTTATTTCTTTAATATCTCTCTCACCATCCGTCCGCTCCCGTCAACACGAGGGAAAAAAGACGCTGCCCACCCTAATGTTCCCCTCCCCTTGGTACGAGCCCTATCTTGTCGTCAATGTACGCATATAAGCTATTCCATCTTGCTGCAATCCATATTTTATCCCCATTTCGTTTTATTTAATCGACCTTTTACATTTTGCACTTGCACTCCCGTAGGAAACGATGCGCTTTTTTCATTTTTCAACAATGGCCGAACACAAAATAAAAAGATTCACGATGTTAAAAAAAATAATTTATCCACATCAACCAATCTTTCTCTATGAGCAAGTATCCTTCCATGTTGGCTTCCCAATACGGACCATTTTGTGAGCCTAATGTCTTCGAGTTTCTGTGACGTTCAATCAGTTTGACACAAAGTTCCACTATAGGCAGAGCTGATATTGATTTTCCCAATAAGCTACTTGACATTGAGCATTATCGGAAAACAGTAGATTCGGAGCAATGATTGAAATCAAACATGAAGCCTATAGTCTCTACATCGAAGGACCCGTTCGCTAAACTTCTTCGCTTGGTAGGAGCCATCGTTGGTCTGCCAGTATTTCGTGTGTTTTACACCCCAACACTTTAAACTCCCTTTCACCCATTCCTCGACTTTTGCTCTTCGTTCCGGACGTTTTTTTCTCCACGTCTCAGACTCGAGATTTTTCCAGCACTCGTTGGCTGTGCCGACCCTCTCAGGGACAAGACCGAGTCCGTGGGAGAAACAGTGCTCGGCTCGCACCCTTGCGACAATGCCCACGGAAGTCTCCGAGCTCTGTCCCTCTTCGGTGTATGTGCCTTCGCGCTTTTCGTTCCTACCGTAGCAGCGGGATAAGTGTCTCGAGACGTGAACAAAGAACTGTCACGTTTTCCTTCGTCCGACTGCTCATACTCGTATGTGTGCATTTGTATAACGTACATCCGTGCGCAGGTATACCGCTATGGACGATATAGTCATTCGCTCGCGAGTCCGGTTACACGCTAGAACCAATGATGCCTTGAAACATTTATTGTATACCGTGACGGCACTTTCTCGGGTCGATATTTGCGCCAAATACATACAAGTATTACCCGGGACTTAAAGAGCCACGAACGACGATGTACGTGCAGAGCTCGCTCTTTCCCGCAATGAGCTCAGGTGGGATAAAGACGCGCGATCGGAGTAGCGAGTGTAGACTGTTCGATTGTGAGAGAAAAGTGTCAAAGTTTATTTTCCGTGCACGGCTGTTTCTCGCTTGTGCCTTATACCCGCGTATGTCCACGAGGGAAGCAACAGCTGAGCAACTTCGAAGCACCTGCTCTCGATAGAAGTGATCTCCGCACTATCGAGACGTATTTCGTCGCCGTTTTATCGGAAAATTTCTCGATTGCAGGAATCGCATCGAATACGTCCCGTGCAGAAATTCTGACAGGGATACCCTATGTCCGATTAAATCCCGATCAGGATTTATCATGGATTCCCCAAAACCGGTAACCCGGTTAGAATCCAACTTGCATCCGTATCGGAATATGTATGACGACGATGGCATATCTTTGAAAATTTTGGCGTCACGTGTATTTTCGGTATTACTATGAAATTCCTATCTATAGGTAGGAATTTCCATCTAGAGGTTCCTATCTATAAAATTCCTATCTATAGATAGGAATTTCCAATTTCTATAGATAGGAATATCCAACGCAAAAGACTGAGATGGACGCAAAGGACGCCAAGTAGTCCAAAAAACGATAACCCAGTCGTAGTTTTCCATTTTTTATGGTGTTCTTACCTTTCATTTTTTAAATTGATATTTTAATTCACCAAAAATGTATAAATGTTAATTATTTTTATAATAAATTTAACATGCAATAATTCCATTTTTGCCATTTTATTTCAGCCCGTATTTACCCGTGATCCTTCCAAGATTCCTCAATGATTCCATGGGGAATCTATTTAGAGTCATTAAAGGATCCGGTTCTGGATCCCTAATGGAATCCAGTTTACGGATCTTACATTTAGTCTTAGAATCTGATCCGATATCGGACTAGATCCCGACTGGGAGCCCGGGATACAAGTCAGAATCCAGCTGTATCCCTGCTAAAATTTCTGCACGGGGTGTGTGAGTGCGTCAAAGCTTGAACGAAAAAGAAGTAAAAAAAAAGGAATGACAGCTAGAGAGAGAGAGAGACCGGGCGACTACGAAAAACAGATATAAAGGAGCGTACGAGGGAACCGTTTGGTCGAGTAGTGAGCATATGGTGTTTAAGTTCGAACGCCCTCCCCTTAGGCAGGCCCTCCTCGCAGCCGATCAACGACGCATCGGCTGCTCGCGATAAGCACTCGTTCCTCCACAACCACTTTATATATACCTGTGAACGGGAAAGTACATAAACTTCGAGGGGGGTGTTTCGGCGCCGCGTTCCTTCGTGCGTAGGACGTGCACGATGACTGCGCAAGCGGGGGAAGAGAGTGACGACGATAAAAAAAAAACGGTAGCAAGCCTTTTGTGCCTGTAGCCCGGTCTCACCGGAAATGAGGCCTTTGCCTCGAGAGTCGGAAGTAAGCCGGGAAGAGGTAATTACCGCGGGAGCGCGCGGGGAACAAGGGGCCCAAAAGCAACACTGAAGTGAGGTTTGCTCATAGCCCTGGAACTGTAAACTTGGCTGTATCCAGAGCTCCGATTCGTATATACATGATGCGTATTAACGTGTACCAGAATTTTATGGCGCCACACACACGCACACGTGAATTAATCAAACCTTATACGTTGTCGTCGTGCGGAGATGGGAATTCAAAGCGAAAAGAGAGCTGCAGGAGGAGAAAAAACGGATGTAGATTTGTGTCATCCGGTAGGAAGCTTCGATGATTTCCGGTTAACGAGTGAACCGTGACACAAGCGTGGACCGAAAACTACTTTCCCCGATCGCTCGGTTCACACATATTCTTTCGATCTTTCATTTGTCATTTTGTTTTCTTCTTTTCAACGCACACGCGTGCCTTGCCTGTAGCGTTCGTTGTCACTTATCGCTCCGCTAGGTACCTTCAGGTTGGTGGCGTAAGGCCGTCGCGTTTGCGTTCAAAGTGGTCAATTTCGCGTCGTGAGGAACAAAAAGGAACAATAGTGGAATATCCATACACACCCGGTGTAGGCGTCGAGTACCGGAGGGTACTCCCCTGCGGAACCACGGATCGGCACTTCCGGGCAGAATGCGTCATACGATATATTCGATGTTTAGGCAGGTGATTGTTCTTCGCGTCTCGAGATACCCACCGAACGCCCGTATGCAATTTTTCGACCCGTTTAATTAGATGCGAAAGGCTGATGGAGACGATAACGGCGTTCATTTCCAGTCATCATTTTATCGATAACGGAGAGAGGGGTTTAAGGGGTCTTCTCACTTTAGACGCTGAAAAAGGCTATTTTCGTGAATTTTTTTGATAGGTTTGTATTATTGATATCGATGTAAAAGTTGTTACACTCAAGGCCTTATATACGCGAAAAATTTGAAATTTTCATTTTTTAAATTATTTTTGATTCTATTAAGGGGTTACCCCCACGTGCGATTTTGAAAAAATCGATTTTTTTTATTGCATTTTTTTGAAGTATAAGTATCTGAGAATAGATGACTCTATGTAAGTTTACAAAAAAAAATATATTTTCTTCGTGTAAACTGAAATTGAAACTTTAAACGCGTTTTTCTCAAAATGGCATTTCTGAAGTCGGTGACCAAGATTACTCGAACACTAATGAACCGATCTTCTTGAAATTTTGCAGGCTTATTTAATACATAAAAATGTAGTCTTTAATCGTTCGATTTTTTTTCGAAAAAAAAAAATGGCCGTTTTGCAGCCAAAAAACGGCCGTTTTTTTTTCGTTAAAATCGAACCATTAACTTTGACTGTCCGCCATTTTGTGAAAAATGAATATTTTTTAAAATCCTTCGATTAAAGACTAGTTTATACTTATATTTGACTAAATCCATCCGCATTTTTTTTCAGATGATCCACTTCGCCGCAATGTTGGTCACCGCAAACCGTGTATATAAAAACATTTTTCCATTGACGGCCATTTGCCACTAAACAATGTAATATTTTTCAATAAAAAAATTACTGATAGTTCTTCAAGATGTATTCTTTAAGATGGTATATTGATCGATTAAAAAAGTTTTGTATTTTTCTTTAAAAAAATTCATGAAAAAGGCCTTTTTTGCGCTACAAGTGGGGGTAACGCCTTAACCTCAACGGTTAGGAATATTTTAAGCTTTACAGAATTGAACGATCCTGTAAAGATATTAAATGAGGTAAGATTGCATTTATAGTAGATACCGCGTATTTTTCAAAGTATGCCCCACTTTGCACGAATGTTTTGTCCTTTAATTTTCGTTTTCGTCAACGAATAAATTAAGGGCCATTAAATATGGATAATTTACTACAAAAAACGTCTCTACATAAAAAACAAAAAATGCATATTTACCGGAATACAACGATTTGAAAAACGCCTTGGGTCAGATTGACCCAAGATGCACTTATACGTTGGTGGCGGAGGTGTGCACTCGAAGGGTTAAGTTTCGAATTTTCATTATAATAATTTTTAAAAAATAATATTGTCAGTTCTCACTGAAGATACATTCATTATGCAATTATAAATATGTTCATTTTTTTCAGACACCCACATCGATGCTGAGAACTTTCATCATCAACGCGCGGGCAAAAAAATCCATTGCTTGATTATGTTATATCTCTGCCATTTGTTAATATTTCTTATTTTTTTTACATATACTTAAACATGTGTATAAATGATCTGTAAAAAAATGTTGTCAATATATGCGTCATTTTTTTAACCGCGTGTAGAAAAGTACCTTCGAAAATCGGCGAAATCGCGTATATAAGGCCTTAATGAATACACTTTCGTAATACATAAAAACATTTTTTCAAATGTATTTACGTAACCCAAACAAACTTTAAACGCGTTTTTCTCGAAACAACGTTTTTCGACGGCTTGTTGATAAAATCTTCGAAACTACTGAACCGATACTTATGAAATTTTAACCACATTTTCTTTACAACTATAGGTATAGCGCATATCAAGGATTTTTTAAAATTTCGATATTCACTATATTTTTTTGCCAAAAACGGTGGAAAAACACGTTTTTTTTAATGTCCGCCATTTTGTTATTTTTGCATGTATAAAAAATCGTATGCTATGAGCTATGGCCATTAACATACTGAATCTAAAACCGTTTGGATTTTTTGTTTCGGATGATCCATCTCCGAGATTTCATCAACAGCGCAGACCTACCATTTTTTTAGGACATTTTTCAACTACCATTTTCGTCTATAAATAGTGACTTGAATAAATAAATTAAAATTTTAATGTATTTCGAAAGTGTATTTTTTAAGGCGTTACCCCCACTTGTAGCGCAAAAAAGGCCTTTTTCATGAATTTTTTTAAAGAAAACTACAAAACTTTTTTAATCGATCAATATACCATCTTAAAGAACACATCTTGAAGAACTTTCAGTAACTTTTTTATTGAAAAATATTACATTGTTTAGTGGCAAATGGCCGTCAATGAAATAATGTTTTTATATACACGGTTTGCGGTGACCAACATTGCGGCGAAGTGGATCATCTGAAAAAAAAAAATGCGGATGGATTTAGTCAAATATAAGTATAAACTAGTCTTTAATCGAAGGATTTTAAAAAATATTCATTTTTCACAAAATGGCGGACAGTCAAAGTTAATGGTTTGATTTTAACGAAAAAAAACGGCCGTTTTTTTGGCTATAAAACGGCCATTTTTTTTCGAAAAAAAATCGAACGATTAAAGACTACATTTTTATGTATTAAATAAGCCTGCAAAATTTCAAGAAGATCGGTTCATTAGTGTTCGAGTAATCTTGGTCACCGACTTCAGAAATGCCATTTTGAGAAAAACGCGTTTAAAGTTTCAATTTCAGTTTACACGAAGAAAATATTTTTTTTTGTAAACTTACATAGAGTCATCTATTCCGGGCCCATACAGAAATATGGGCCCGGATACTTATACTACAAAAAAATGCAATAAAAAAAATCGATTTTTTCAAAATCGCAAGTGGGGGTAACCCCTTAAGTGTAACAACTTTTATATCAATATCTATAATACAACCCTATAAAAAAAACATAAAAACAGCCTTTTTTCAGCGTCTAAAGTGAGAAGGACCGTTAAGCTCTGCCGATGTAGAATACGTGACTCGGAGGCTCTCGGACAAGTGGTCGAAGAGCCCGAGGCCTAGAAGAGCCAGGTTCGCCACCATGGACCAGAGCCGGACACATCGAGAGAAAACTTGCATCGTTAACGCGCCGAACTCGCGCGGCCAGAGTCCCAGCTCCACGCTCCATCGGTTCCATTGTTTCGAACTATCGGCTATATACGCGTATCCAATAATCTTCCTCGTCGTCCTTCTTCTCCATTATGCCCCGTAGGCGTCAAGTTGGGTAATTAACGGAGCGAATTAAGTGGACCAAGCCCTGAGGCATCTCCATCTACGTATAGAGATATCTTTAACTTCAATGTAATCCCTCGTTGTAATCCTCGTTCTAGCCGATAAACTCAATAATAGCTATGGAACATCGATGGAAATATCATCAGTATAAAAAAAGAAAATGTTTGCTCGCCGCGTCGAAAGGTCTGCGGAAGGAAGGAAAAAAGTTCTCGCCAATCAACAAGTCGTTTCCGAATATGAGGTAGTCAATACGACTACCCTTATGTGGTCGTATTATCTCGCCCCCTATAGCACGAATCCACACGCCAGCAGCAATTTTACCAGGGTTCTGAGACACGACATGTGCATGGGTATTTTACCCCCCGTAAGTGTCATGTGGTCGGTGGGAGATCGCTGTTTTCGAAGGGAGTGGGCCAGTTCGCAGGGGGCCACATGGGAAACCAGTTGTGAGCAGCGGCCCATGTCCATCCGCGACCAACTCGAACGATACTCTTATAGTGGTTAGCATACGAAAAGGGTTTGTTTCCATATTTCCATGCTTCCGGATGAAGTGGAATAATGAAGTTCTACGTTTTGGACTTGGAGTCATTAGTCCTTCGTCGTTTTTGTAAATTACTCACAGGGCTTGTCTCATCGGGATATACCGCGAAATTTATTGGGGAGTCCCCAGATCCTACCACACCCCTATAGGGATTTGAGGTTTTCATGCATTTTTTTTGATAGGTTTATATTATAGATATTGATATAAAAGTTGTTACACAATAAATACACTTTCGAAATACATTTTGAAAAATTTCTACTTATTTTTAAGTCACTATTTGTAGACGAAAAAGGTAGTTAAAAAAATGTCTTAAAAAAATTGTACGTCTGCGCTGTTGATGAAATCTCGGAGATGGATCGTCCGAAACAAAAAAATCAAACGGTTTCAGATTCAGTATGTTAATGGCTATAGCGCATATCATACGATTTTTGATATAAGCAAAAATACCAAAATGACGGACATTTTTCGAAAAAACTTTAAAAAACGTATTTTGTCACCGTTTTTGACAAAAAAGTGAATATCAACATTTCAAAAATCCTTGATATGCGCTATAGCTATAATTGTAAAGAATATGTGGTTAAAATTTCATAAGGATCGGTTCAGTCGTTTCGAAGATTTTATCTGTTTTTTATGTATATGATTTTATGTATTTATTGTTTGGGTTACATAAATACATAAAAAAAATTTAAATGCATTTATTAAGTGGAACAACTTTTATATCAATACCTATAATATAAACCTATCAAAAAATTCATGCAAATGGCCTTTTTTAGCGTCTATAGTGAGAAGACCCCTTAATAGGGACGCCGCATGAAGGGAGTGGACATTGGAATCCAAGTAGATGCCGCGCTATTTCCCGATGGACGTCGTTTGAGAATTTTTTATTAGTTTTACGAAAACGTGTTTTTCTCATCCAAAATTTGTTGGATCTCCCAACAAAAATATCCTTTCGTGATCCCGTGAACAAATTTGTCGGGCAGTCCCAAGACGCACCCACATCTCTATACGGATTTGTTAGGGACGGTTAGGCTCATAGGGAGTCCTCATTGGGATCCAACCTAATTCTGCACAGTTCCCCGATGAACGCCTTTTGAGAATAATTAGCACGTTCGAAACGAAAATATATGCACGCTTCGCGAGCGTGTACGTGTGTGATGATATTATGCCAAGGTGCCGTAAAATAAATAACAAACGAGAATTACAGCGGATTTTTAGTGACGTGATTCAGATCGAGTTTTAAGATATACTTTTATAAGAGATTTATACTTTTTTTAAATATAAGATTTACACTTTTGGAAGATCCACATATTTTGTATATCTATACAGGGTGTCCTGTTATGAATGGATAATCCTCCAACTGTCGATAGGTCAGATCATGTTCTACTATATGCTGGAATTTCAGTTTAGTAAAAATCCCACGTTTAGCGAGATAAAAATCACCTTTTTTTTATTTTTCGCATAATATTTCTCCAAATGATGACTCTTTTTACTCGGTATAAACAAAATACTCTTGGTTATTTGTTTTATCTAGAAAAGTATTCGTTTTAACCTTAACTGTTAAGACCTTAGGCCAATCTAGAGGTCAAAAAGGGAATATTTTGTGATTTTTTTTTCAGCGAAACCATAAAATAAAACGAAATCACAAAATAAGGGTTTTATTGTACACGTAATTGACTATACAAAGTTATTTTTTCACAGCGATACATGTCAAAATGGCGACTGTGCAGCACTTTTCCGATGACGCCTTTATTTCAAGGTCAACGGCCGGACCAACAGTTCCTATAAATTTTGAGTTATGATGAGACACTAAAGTTTTTTTCGATCATATATAAGAATAGGTATAGTATGTAGGATTTTTTGGATATATTGTTTTTTGTCGAAATGGCGCATTTATTAAACAAAAAGTATAACATGCCATGAGAAAATCGTCAGAAAATCATGTATAAAAAAGGAAAGCTGCAATATAATTTTTAAAATTCTACGTAGTGCATTAGAAAATGTAATTCTTAATATACAGTTTAAATTTCAAGTGAATCGGTTGACACTTGTTTGAGTTATGAGTCCGGTCGACTTGAAAAATGCAGTTTCGAGATGAACGGCTTTAAAGTTAGTAGAAAGTCACGACACGAATAATGTTTCAATACCTCCAATCTGTGATGCCTGCACTAGAATTCGAAAATTGAGTACTTAGAGATTTTTCATGCCCATAATCTTTTGGATTGTAATTTTATAGGCAGTGCGGTGCCTTTTCAACAAAAAAATCGATTTTTTTAAAAATCCAAGAGGGGCCTAAGCCTTTAAGGGGCCAGTCTACTATGAAAATTAAAAAAAATCGAAAGCAAGCAAGACTTGAAGAAATTGACGATGATGAGCAATCAGAAGGGATTTCGTACGGTGCAGGAATTGCCGATTGAGTTTAGGTAAGAGTTTTTCATAGTATAAACTTCAAACGCGTTTTTCTCGAAACGACGTTTTCAAAATCTAGCTCCATCGTATCTCTAAAACTAATAAACCGATTCTCTTGAAATTTGAACCACATATTGTAAACATGATTCGCAACAAGATGACTCTCGATGGTTTTAAAATTTTGATTTTTATTCTTTTTTCTGCGAAAAACTGCGAAAAAAACGCGTTTTTAAAATACTTTTTTCGTTTTTCATCCGCCATTTTTTTTTTTTTTTTTTGATAAAACTTTATATCCGAGGGTCATTTTGTAGCTGGTGTCATACTGAATCTAATGGACTTTGATTTTTTTGTTTCACACAAGCCGTTGCCGAGTTGTGATGGAGCTACCTAGCCCACCTATTTTGAGGCGTTGCGTTAAACTATAGTTTTTGTACTTAAAAAAGAATAAAAATAAATAATTTTTTTTTTAAATGTATTTCAAGACTTTATTCATCAAGCCCAACAACTTTTATATTCATATCTTTTATAAAATCCTCAAAAAAAATCGCGAAAATAGCCTTTTTTCGTGGCTTCAAAGTGGACTGGCCCCTTAAGGAAACTTTATGAAAAAAGATCTTATGCAGAATTTTCATACCAACCAATTCGAACATCTGACTTTGACAGACTGCGGTGTGAAAAAAGGACTACGCATATCGTGCCAATTACTATAAAAAATTGCTTAGTTATTGTCGATTCATGTCATTTGTAGAAATGGCATGCGAAAAACCAAAAGCAGATGATTGAAGAAAAAAAAATAACACAAAGCCCAAAATCTCGAAAACCGTGGGACTCCAATTGGAGTCCGATCCAATCCGAAATCCAATAGGATCCTTGCGATAATTTCTGCACGGGCATACTTTACAAAATTTCCGACCCTTGTAGCGAAGAGAAATACCGATCGAGCTTCCAAAAAGCGATAACAATTAGCGGCATTAAAAACGTGTTGATGGCAAAGCTTCAAACTGGGGGCCCCTGTTGGTGGACGGCGCTATTGCACGAGGCGTGGGTTAAGCGCGCAACAAGTACGCGATATACACTCGTGGTGTCAATTGATGGGTTATTAATTGTCGGTTAATCGCGTTAATGCGCAATCCGCGTCGATGAGTACACCGTGATGTTCCACCCCTCTTCGTTCCCTTCCTCCGGCCGTTTTTTCTCTCTCGCGGGATTTTATCACTGTTATTTCGCATACGAAATCGTTTCGATTCACTGGCACGCGCCCAGTCCGTTCAATCGCCCACCACAATCCCCCACAATCCTCTACTTGTGTTATGCCACATGCGTATACACAGCACACGAGTGTTCGCCACATACACGTATTATGGTCCAGCGTGTTCTGGACACGTTGTTACGCCATACGTATGAGTATTGTACGTTCCGAGTGTGTGTCCCGCGCGATAGGTGACACGATTTTCATAATTTACGGCTCGTTTAATTTGTTCAGTAGTCACATTTGTACTCTCGTGTTTTTCGAACGCGTACGACCTCGTCGGGATGACTCATACGTGTGTTATCGTATACGGTCGAATTTCGGGTTAATCGACACCGGCGTGCGGTTTGTCCGATACGGAATTAAATTGACAGAGCTATCTATAGACTGTGTAATTTCGTTGTGAGGTAATATTTTCACAAATAAGTACTTCGTATTTAATTCCAAACCGATCAGGCATCTCTTGGTAGCAGGTTTTTTATTTTATTGCCAGGATTAAATTGTCGGTGATTCCATTGGCACATTAAATCCCGCTTTTTATTGACACTGAATCGAATAAACTTGGCTATCCTTAATTCCATGTAAGAAGTCTACGAGTGAAAAAATATGGGATCGAAGGTTTCCTCGTTGGAAGGCAATGGACATAATCGTTTTTCGATTGCTCGAATTTCTTGTGTCTAATCTTTCGTACGAAAATCACTCAATCATTTTTGTCGTCGCTTATCGAGCGATCTGGACTTTAAGGCGAGAGCCTGAATTAGAAGGTCCAAAAAAGAGTTTTTTTTTTTCGGGCATTTTTTTAGAAGGGAAAAAAACACGTGAGACCAGTAAACATTGAGGTATCTTTGAACGTATATTTTAAATGTGAAAAAAAATTCAATATGCAACAATAAATGACTCCTGATTTATTAGTCTATTCCATGTCCGTCTTGCCACTGCAGTTCCCAATCGGCGGGAAAGATGCAGCTCGTAATTCTTGACTGAATCAAAGAAACTAAGAAAATGTTCAATTGTCGTATATTTTTCTTCTGGGTGAATTAAGGATTAGCTGAAAAATCGTGAAATTACAAGTTTTTTCAGGTTTGAAAAAAATGTGTTAAAAACACTAACGTGCTATAAAAATTATTTTAAAAGACTTGTCCAATGACTATTTTAATTCACTTAGAAGAGATTTTCATACTGAAGAAAATAAACTTTGGTTTGATTCAATAGGTCGTTTAGTTTTTTTGCTATCACGCCCGCCAATTTGGAAAAATCGTGAAAATGAAATCTGGAGAAAACGCGCTTCGAAATTTTCAATAAGAGAAAATATCAATATCGAATATCAATCGCTTCTCTGATTTTGGCCTTGTATCTTGAAAATATTTACAATCGGCATCTGTAACTTTGCAAATATATTCTTGGATAGTTTATTCATCGATTAAAGCAATTAAAAAACGCGATTTTTCGGACCTTCTAAGTCAGGCTTCCGCCTTAAAGCAGCAAATTCAAAATGTTTTTTTGAATAATGAAAATGCAGAAATAAAAATTAAAAAAATTATTTTCGTTGTATTGCAACGTTGCAAACTTCGAGACCATAAAAGAAGTAGCAATTTGTATCGTGAATGTGTGCCTGTGTAGTATATTTATTTTGGTTGGATTTTTTTTTTACATTATATACATGTTGCGTCGAACATATTTTTGGAAAATTAAAAAGAAAAAAACAATTCTCGTCAACAATGCCTATGCGTAAGATAATCTGTTCTAGTGGCCAAAGAACAAATTACACGAAAACAATATTTATCTTAACAATGTTCAGTTCGGATACGTTTTGAATAAATATTTGACCTTTGAAATTAAAACAAATGTGTCATTGGGGTATAAATATTTAACCTCAATGACACATAATAAGTAACGGGTATAAAATCATATAAAATCATATATAAACAATAAGTAACGGGTATAAAATCATGTGCGAATTTAACCATTTTTTTCGTATGAAAAAGTAATTCACTTATAAAATTAATTACACATCTATTTAGTATGAATATCAAGCTGTTAGAAAATATATATATATTTTTTTTTCGATATACAAAATGGCCGACTACTCGAAACTTTTCGAAACAGCTTTTTTCCAATTGGCGTGACAAATAACTTCAACAGTTTTCCCTCGATTTACTTCAAATTTAAAAGTTATGTTTCCAATTGCATTTCGCAGAGAAGTACGTGCGGAATTTCTGATTAGTCGAAAACTTTTCACTTTATGAGCGGTTTATGAGCAGTTATAACGAAATTTGTCATTGAAAATTAATTTCTTAAGTTCAAATACCTACAACTTTTGAATAAAACAATATTTTTGAAATTCCGTACGTACTTCTCTAGGTATTCTAATGTAGATTGACGAGAATGTTTGGTTTTTGTTCTAGGTAAAAAATTGTGGATGCTAAATGTCGAGCCGCGGAGCGCCTAAAAAAAAGATAACAAAAGAAAATATTAGTAGTTATTAAAAAAACATATATTTTCTAACAGGTTGATATTCATACTAAATAGATGTGTAATTAATTTTACGAGTGAATCACTTTTTCATACGAAAAAAATTGTTAACTTCGCACATGATTTTATACCCGTTGCTGTGGCCTAAGGCCTTAAAGTTGAGGGGATATTACACTCGTATCTAAGATCTCGTGCGATGTAGAAAAAAAATATAGTCAAAGCACTTCTATACATTTCATCCGTCACTGATTCACGGTACTTTTTTTCGCTTTCAGGTTGCTCGGTCATTATGAATCTTGACGACGATCAGCTGGGCGGACGACCGAAGGAAAAATGAGGGGTAAGTCAAAAGTTCACGAAGGGAAGTTTTTCCAACGGAAGAAGCGTGGATCGTTCTATACGGTGCACGTTGGCGCGCGACTCGCATCCAGAGAAGTTCCCAAGGTGTGAGCTCTCCTCTACGAACGTCGCAAATTTTCGAAGGAAGAGAATTTTCCACGAGATGAGACTCGCCCCATTTCAACGGAGTTCCCATGACTTCTCACTGTGGGAAATACCAACGTCTGATATTGAAAGGTGCAAAAAATCCTACGTTACCCTGCGGTCCTTATTCCGTGGATGGAAAAGAAGCAGGAACGACGGTCCTTGCCCCCAATGGCGCGGGACCTCAATATTCATCAACATATTATCCTCCGTCAAAACTATATCAGTGTTTTAATTTTTCTAACTGGTATCAATTTTGACCTAACGTTTGATTTCCTGCTTTGAAAAAAATTAATTCTCCATGCACCCTTCGAACAACAGTTGACAAAAAATTTTCGTTGTATCGAGGATATATCGAAAAATCGCAAATACACAGATCCAATAATACTTGAAAACTGGTTTTTTTTTAAACTACAATTGCCAGCTTTGAATTAATTATTTTTGGCGGAATTTTGGTGATTTGGTGTGAGTTTTGAGAATCTCCGAAAGCGTGAGATCCCCGAGGTTCCACGCCATTGCGAGATCGAGTGGGATCCCTTGGTGGCATTCAGGTGGTTCCGCCGGGTGGAGTATTCCCCCCTGACGATTTAAATGTCCAGGTATGCCCGCGGTTAGACGCATCGGGGGTATGTGCCTCGTGCAGTCGTCGCACGAGGCAACGTTCTTTGGGTAAAAGCGAAATCGGTGGAGCGAGAAAGTAGGATAGTCGGGAAGCAAGTCGAAGAAAACGAGGAAGGAAGAGGGAAAAACATGTAGCCGGTGCTCTTCGAGGCAAGCCAGAGCCTATACGGGGGTCCTCGCAAACGTCTTACCGACTTCTAGCACACCAGCGTGTCTCCCGTTGATACACGAATGCAGCTCGTTGCGCGTGCCAGCTGCCGTCTCGAGGCGTAACCGACGTTTCGGCTTCTTCGTTTCGTCATTGTTGTGTGCCACGTTCTTACAACCCTGGCCCAAGGAGTCCCCCACCCCCCTGTTTAATGTCTTGGAGCCCTTCCTAACGTCTTAAGAATCGTGAGCGCGCCAAAGGATCCAGGAAAACCAGTTGGCTTGTGCTTGGGTGGAGCAACGGTTTTTGTCGTCGCACGAGTCACCGATCCCTCAACGGATATCGCACGATTCGTTTTATACCTTGGCCGTCCATTCTCCAAAGTAGGAAAAAAAATCTATTTCCATTGCATTGTAGTCGCGGCGCTTCGTTGACAATTATTTGTCTTCGGTTACTGAGAATTCAGCAATGATTGCTGTGTCAATGTTGGGTATTGGGGTTGATGCTGAGCATGTATCTTGAATTTCGACAGCAAGAACGAGAAGTTCGCACAAACATGGACACTTTGTACATGTACATATGTACCGAGTACACTCCAACTGTTGTGCCAATGTCACAAACTCCGGGCAAAAACTCTTTTATTGGTACAAAGCTTTGGTGCTCTTGGAAGCAGTTATGTAGATGAAGAGCGAAGCAAGCATATTGGCAACCGGCAGTATCCTTCGGGATTACGACGTTATTATCGTTGGGTTAGGTAGATGCTTCTGAGTATCCGCGTGCATTTGAATGTGTAGCGGGCTGGATTCTTGATGGCAGCTGGCCAGGCTGCAATCCTCGAGTAGCAGCCGAGAGTACCAGACTTTTTTGTCACGATATCTCGATAGTATATATCATTTATACGGGTTACACCAGTCAGGCGCCTCTGGGATTACTTAATTATATTCAATTGCCAAAGTTGCGGCAACCGAAAGCTACACTTGTCTCGACTCCAGGTTGTCCCCGGTCCGTTCTCCGTGACCTCGGTTGCATAGTTTCTTCATAGTATAGCCAGAAATGTATGAAAAACACGAAAAAAAATAATAACCCGCAGGACCCAGTTCTCCAGTCAGTTGCTACTGCCCATTAGTCGGCAGTTCTAACGTCTCCTCCCTAACGCAGTTCACTTCCGATCATTTCACTGGTATCAATGTGTGGTTGAAATATGACCTCGATGTAGCTGGAAACCTGACTTTCGAAATGGCCATGCCCATTTTGCAAGTATGTGGTTTTCGTAATTCGGAGAAAGGCTTTTTGTTCATCCTTGGAATATGACCGGACCAAGAAAGTGGACGAAAATCGAGAGTCCCGCAATGACGAGAAATATTCTAAGGTAAAACAACCAAGGTGAAAGATGACGACGACTGCAACGAGGACGCGACGACGACGACGACGACGGCGATGAAGCCTCGAGTCGCGTTGACGACGCAAGCGGCAAGCGGTGGTCTGATCGTTTGAGCCAATCATGCAGTGATTGAGTGTAATGGACTTGCGTCTTGTCCCCCATGCCAGGGGTTCTCGCGCGAAAGCAACGCACCCTACGTTGTTCAACTCGGCCGCGGCCTTGTCGACACGTTAACACTTGGGTTGACCACCTACGTATATATACACACCACCGTAAGTGACTAGGGCACAGGATGAAGGCTATGCCCGAGTGAGCGAGTTGGCCGGTTGGTATGATAATGAGGAAGGTGACTTCCGACGATCCGTATACCGATGTATACTACCTCAACTGATGTACTACAAGTATCCATATAAATACATACACATATACTTACAACACGAGTGAACAGGGAACGTAGCGAAGACACACACACGCACACCCACCCACACACATGCGAAAACGGGAAGGGGGGGGGGGGGGCGAGGAAGAGATGAGTGAGAGAGAAGAAGAACGAGACGTGGTCATCATGCGGACTGAACAAGAGATGAGTGTAAGTAGGTACGTGGCAAGTATGTATATTCATTGATGTGTCACGGACGAGATGAGAGGTACAGCCAAGAGAGAACTCTCGTGGACCGTTTTATAATACGATCGTTGGGTCTCCCGGTCATCCAAGAAGCGGACACTCCAATCCCAACACCCCCGCTTTGACAGTGTGCCCTCTACTATAATACGAGTGACGCACGTACCGGAGATCCAACCGAAGAGGGACAGATATAGCGAGAAAAATGAATGCATAAGACCTGGCAATGTATGCGGATGAGCAGAGGAAGAGGATGATGTCGATAGAGGAAGGGAAGGGAGGGCCTCGAACGTGCCCAGCACTCGTACCCCGGATGGTTACAGTCATCCAAGAAGCGGACACTCCAATCTCGACACCCTCGTCGATATCCTCCGGTGTTGCTTCGCGTAAGCTCCAAAGCGCTCCCACTTTTGCATCTCCATAGCCCAACGTATCCCACTGTTCTCTTTCCTTCCGTCGTCGTGACAGGAACACAGCAGGCGTACCATCGACAAATTGAGCCGTTGAAGAATTATCGTCAATATGGGGGGAAGTCATCTGATCGTCGAAACCCTCGTCCGGATGGTGTCCAGTTGCGTATGGCTATTTTGACGAACTCACCCACAAACAATTGAACCAGTTTTTTTTTGGTTCTGGCAAGAAGGGTAGGAAAGAGCAATCGTATGATGCTGGAGATTCCACTTCCCGAGTTCATCTTGGTAACATGGGAAGAGCCTTGCGAATCGTTTCAAGAACGTGGGACCAAAATATTTTTGGTGAACAATGCGCGTTGTCGAAACGAACGAAGAGTACGCCTGTCAGGCGCCACGTGGTTAATTTCCAGTCAACGAGAACTTAAAATACGTGTGATACAGTTCTCTGAACTGGTCTGAATTCGCGGAGATGGCGGTCCAACGGGAGATGCATGAAAAGAGGCGCGTGAGACTGTCACAAGAGCCGTTTCGAACGAGCAGGAGGCTGATTGACGAAGAGAGAGAGAGAGGGAGATGAAAGCGAGAAGTAATGTTGCGAAAAAAGTGTGGACCTAATCTCGTAATATGACGACAATTTGCATGAGAAGCGAAAGTGAAAAACACACATCTCCTCAACTCGTTGTGAAAAAAAACACACACTCATATAAATATATGCATGCTCTCCGCGATGTATACGGTCGACTGTCGCGGTCGGGTAGTAGAGGCTCGATGCCTCTGTAGTGTGTTATACGTGGCGCGGAGCAGCACCCGGGGCCGGTTCCCAAGTGTCGAATGAGCCTTGACGCGCTTAATCCAATTGAGTCAATTTGGGTTAACTTGAAGTCGTCTAAACAGCTCGTTTAGACGACCTATGATGCATGGGTAACGCACCGGTATCCGGTCCTCTTCCTTCCTATTTTAAAACGGGATCGCGCCTCTCTTCCGTCACGTTATATCTGTAGCTACGATGTTGAGATGTATCGGGCACAGTTCTGCGCAGCGAGAGTTGCTCGAGTTCTCAGGACGATCGTATGCATTGAGCCGAGGCAATTAATCATAAAGCTGGACGACGTCGTGTCACTAGCTCGATTGGATTTACGATATTCCAAGATAATCGGGCGCTAGTTCTACTCAACGTCATCATCATTGCCATGGGTCGTAATCATTCTACCGGCCATACCCTTGTACCCCGCGAGTCGATGAATTTCATAAGCCTCGACGAGTAGAAGCTCAGCTCCGCATGCGAGGAGACCAACGAAATGTTTCATCTAACTGACGTTGCGTTGGATGAGAAAAGAATCGATATACGATGACTCGCGGAAGGGTCAGAGTGGAAAAACGAGAGAGAAAGCGTCTAGCCAACTTCCACCACTACAATAATTCACCACCGTCGTCTCACCACACAGGCACCTACGTGCATATCTTTGCATTATAGGTGCATATGACTGGATAGATATGCGTACATAGAAATACGTATATGTGGACGGACGGTGTAGTCGTTGGTCTCTATGCTGCTCTAGTGCAGAGCACGCGAGTATTTGCCCAGTGTACACACTAGACTCGCCTCCCCAGCTGACGTTGATTGAAGGAATAAGGGAAACGGCGAGCTCTCAAGTGGCCCAGCGCAGTCAGAAGCCTGCAGCACCGGTAGGCTACAACCGCCTCCATCCATACCTTACTATATACATCGCTCAGCGTGAGCGCGTTGCAATCCACCCCCGTTGCTCCTTCCCCTGTGTGCAACGTACATACTCGTTTCACCCTCTCACGCACCGCGAGCCGCCTTTCGTCGCGGGATATATCATCGCGATGCCAGCATGCAAACAAGCTGTGACCTAACGCACCGTTGCATCCTCCTAAGCAGTCAACTCGATCTACTTAACACGAGAGAAAATCATTCATACCCTGCTTCGTTTTTCATCTCAACTTTTCTTCGTATTACCGTTACTCAATCGTCAGATCAATGTCTCACTTGGGGCATGCTCCAATTAGAATCAAAGAGACGAATGATGGAGGGATTGTCAGGTCGAGTCGATAGAGCCTTGGGCATCGAGACGAAAATGACCGTACTCGCAACTGAAGAAAATCAATGACACTTGGGTTTTTGCTGTTGATACTCCCATGAAGATAACTAGTCATACCATATTCCAAGTTACCGCACAATCGAGCGAAATGAGGAAGTGGATAGGTTTGCGTGCAACCTCTAGCCTGAGTGGGGAATATTAATTGCAAGAAAAAAGGATGAAAAAGTAGGAAAACAAATATATGGAGGCGAGTCAGTCGTAACCTCGGTGGGTACTCCCGCGGTGGGGTCTGAGATCCGGAACTTGCTGACAAAGCTGCGGAAGGCGATACACCCGAGCGATCACGAGGATCGGCCAAGTGTTGACACTGTTTCTACATGGATTTCCATGGCTAACACAAGCGGGACAATACTTTCTCTGGACGTGGTTAGTGGACCTCGTCTCCTAAGAGTGAACGCGTGGATAAAAAGGGAAGAGGAGCGATAGGCGAGCGAACAACAGAGGAGGAGGAAGTGAGACATTCATGTAGAATGCAGTCATTAACGTCCGTCGATTAGCGCATACCGATCCACCTTTGCTGTCGAATAACTAAATCACAGACACGGTACATACTGCCGTAACCTCCACGCCATATAGCAATGACGCCTAACATAACCACCAATCACACAATCACCAATAAACTTTCGGCTCACCATAATTAACTATCTAAACGTGAAACCTATTCAAACCGTCCAACGTGTAGAATAGGTTCAACGTTAACCGTGGAATTTTTTGAGTATCCGCGAACTGATTGATCGAAAAAGTGGAGGTTTGGTATTGCGTTAAAATGTATTTTAAAAAATGGAGCTTCTGCCGCAGTGATCTCGATATCGCCACCGTCGTATAGCTCAGAAATGACAAGAGCTATGCAAATGGCAAAATAAAAAACGGTATCCGGACTGACGCATTGACAGCCGTCGCTGATCCCCGCATTGTTCAACATTGCTCCCAGCTAGTATGTAAATTTGAGCTTCCATTGAAATGTTCTGCGATTATCGACCGAGCAATTAATCGGTTTTCTTTGATGACACTTGTATAATCGAGGACGAATTTTACCTACAAAAGCAATTGACAGACTGGCTCTAGCCATGCTGATAAGCCACTCTGTTCACCGCTGAACAAAGTCGAAGCAATAATAATAGATCTGATAGGTCGTAGATGGAGTACCAGAGTCTCTTTATTTTCCACTGCAGCGCTTAGTCGAGAGTGGAAAACTCGTGCTCACCGTTTAATAGAGGCATCGTCGTGTACTAACGCATACCACGTAACGATCTGACGATGTTGTGACATCGCAAGTGTGCAAGTGTATTCGAGTTCCCCGCAAGCAAGTAGCTCATTGCTGTGAGCGCCCAAGTATGCAGTACTATGGGAGAATGGGAGAGAGAAAGAGAGAGAGATAGAGGGAGAGAGAGAGAGAGAGAGAGAGAGAGAGAGAGAGAGAGAAAGAGAGGGAGAGAGAACGTAACACATATCCGGGGGTCGGGTCAGTTCTCAGGGCTATCATTGCCCGTCGGCCGGAAGACTCACTTAGACCCGTCTTAAGTTACCCCTACCTAGTGCTTGGTGCGTTGATGCTACCACCACTCCCCATAGCTTTGCGTTCGAACGACATCGCTCCTGTTCTCCCGCACACAAGTTTCATCGCACGACCTCTGCAACCTTAAAGGTCCGATCTTCAATCTCTCTTTCTCCGTATCCCGGTTTCGCAGGAATGAGAGAAAACTGGACGAACGCGTCCCACACCATCACGACCACTCGTCGCACGAGGCTCCTTCACCATCGTCGTTCACCCGACCTCAAGACACTTTGCTTCAGGCATACACGAGAACATCGCGGTGTCCCGCACTGCAGGACGCATTTAGATTTCCAGCCTCTTCCTTTCACCGCAACCCTTCACTCGTTACTTCCGGCCGTCGGATGGCTTTCCGTCTTCCCACGTAAAAGTAAACCACTTTTGTACAAAATCCGGCAGATTCGGAGATGGAAATCAATCAAGGCAGGAAGGATGATATTGATTTATACGAAGCAGTCGCAGCTGATCAATGTTTCTTCTAAATTTCATTGATCCTGCGGCAAGTTTCTGCGGAGAAATTGCCGTAGGGAACCAATTGGATTTTCATACTTGTTCCTACTTCCTGAGATAGGGATTCAATAGGTCATCGTATTGAAACCCTGTACTGAAAAGTCACGCTTGTACATTGGATTCTAATCGGGATTCCTCTTTGGAATCCAATGTACGAATCCAATAAATCACCAAAAAAAATTATTTTATGACTCGATTCAAATAACATCACTGAAAATCTACTGTCATTATCGTGCGTTATAACCTACCTGGCACAATGTTAGGTTACGTTTCAACACGCAGCGTTTGTTCTCGTGACTTTTCACATATTTTCGGTTGGAACATGATGAGAAGTCTCAAACGGCGTTCATCGGGGAACAGTGCAGAATCCAATTGGATTCCAATGAGGACTCGCTATGTGCGGTGTCCCTAATAAATCCCTATGAGGTGCGGGTGCATCTTGCGATTCCCCAGCAAATTTGTGCACCGGATCACGAATGGATATATTTTTTCGGAAATTCAACAAATTACAGTTAAGAGTGTTGAATGAGAAATTCTCAAACGGCGCCAATCGGGAAATAGCGAGGAACCCACATAGATTCCAATCCCTATAGGGATGTGGCAGAATCTGAGGACTCCTCAACAAATTTCTACACGGTTCCTGTTGAGGTAGAATGAGCGCGTGCTCTTGATTTCTATATATTTTTTTCAAATTTTAACCAGAAATTGTTCATATCATTATGCATGTTAGAGTGAAATTTCAGAACAGTCGACTATTTAGATCGGGAGATAATGGGTTTTAAAATTGCAACTTTTAACACTGCTGGCTCTGCATCGAAATTTAGACAGAATAATTTTCCGTAACAAAATATTTGTCCTTTACCACAAGAAGTCATATGTTAACACCGCATCATTCCACATATCCAATGTCGTAAGTTCGCGTGGCATATTAAAAATAATACAGCAACACAAATTTTTATTTGGAAGCAATTTTTAATCGAACAAAGTTTTTAACTAGTTATGTAATAACCAACACTTTTATTTGTTAATGAAGACAACAAAAACAATATAAAATGTTGATATTTATAAGGCAAATATTTTTTTACGACAAAAGTTTTTTACTTTAGGAACACGATAATTTTTTTTTCTCGGAATATTGAACAATACTGTTCTGCGGTGTTGCCATATGCCTTCTTATTGTAGGGGACAAACTTTTTAACGGATAATTATTCTGTCTTGACTTAACATTTTTAGCAAAACTGAATAGTTAAGGCAATCCAAACTTTTTTCACTCGTTTCCTAACTAGTTTGCTATCTAAACATAATTTTTTTTCAAAATTTATAAACACAACCGAACGGTACGACGAATTATGTGACCTGACTTTCGGTCAATGCAGACCCTGCAGTGTTAAAAGTTGCAATTTAAAAACACATTATCTTCCTATCCAAATAGTCGACTGTTCTGAAATTTTCACTCAAACATGCATAATGATATGAACAATGTCTGGTTAAAATTTGAACAAAATCTATAGAAATAAAGAGCGGGTGCTCGTACTGCCTTAAGGGGAGGGTAGGGGTTTCAGCGTGAAAAAAAAACACTTTTTTTGCGAATTTTTTTCATCTATATGGATAGAGTACATTTATTGAAACCTTTCGTACATTGTTAAGTGTCATTTCAAGAACATTCCGTGAAATTTATACGCGAAAATATCCACAAACAAGCCGGTGCCGCGTTTTTCTCGAAACCACTTTTTCAAAGTCCGTGTTCACTGCCATTTGAAAACTACATGACCGATTTATTTCAAACTTGGTACACACTTTCTACATATAAAATATCTACCCCCAACGGTTAGTTTCAGATTTTTTTTACATTGAGGGGGTTTTCCACCCCCAAAATGGCGGAATTTTTCGTGAAAAATAGCACTTTTCACTTTACATGACCACCAAAAATTTAGAAATGAAAAAAAAATTATCAAAGACCGTTGGGGTTAGGATTTGATGATACTTTGACTAAATTTTAATGGTACTTGATTTTAGATCATTTCTAGCTGAGATACAGTGAACACCGCAAATCGTGTTTTTCCAAAGGCGTTCATGGAAAAGCTTTGTCACCGGCTTGTTTGAGGATATTTTCGCGTACAAATTTCACGCAATGTTCTTGAAATGACACTTGACAATGTACAAAAGTTTTCAATAAATTTACTCTATCCCTATAGATGAAAAAAATTCGCAAAAAAGCGTTTCTTTTCACCCTGAAACCCCTACCCTCTCCATAAGTGCTTAAAATGTGCCTGATAAAACGCCTTGGTGCGCTAATGATGGGTATGGCGAGTACGCGCAGATACGTGTTATAAAGCGGATTCCTCCACGCTCATATGCACCGCAAAGTACACACAGGCTCAATTGATTCTCGACTATCCTCGTTGCTGTATACGATGCGGTTTGACCCAGCAAACCACGGTAGTTGGCAGTTGCATATTGGTTATCGCGTATAATAGTCATGCAGCTCGTATACACGCCAGTGCGTCACACGCGTTCAGCGAAAACTTGTTGCGGCACACGCCGAAGGGCTCGCGTGCGTGCGAATGCGCAATCCACGCGTTCTGGAACAAACTCGCACCGCGGACTTGCCTCTCTCGTGCAATTTTACAATAGCTACATGGAGGACGCACGATCGCGTGGGTGTGCGTATATTATTGTGAGCTTCCGGATGCGACTCCTTTCACCCTTCGTGCTAAGAATATTTCGCGAGCGTCGCGAGACGCTCTGCCAAGCGCGAAATCGCTTGGAGGATTCATACACGTCTGCTTGTTTTGTAGCTGACGAGGTTAAAAAAAATGAATATAGTTGGGACCTAATAGCGTGAATCAAATATGCCAATGTGGAAGCCAACACTTTCTTGATGAGCGACAGTCGAGAGATACGAATAGTATTTGGTTTCTTGGTTTTATTGAAAATTATCTAGTGCACTGATCTGATGAATTTCTTGAGATTTTTTTGCTGTAACGAGTAAATTATTGCTCAGTTCTGTGTAAGGTCATTGGGGAGTACTTGTACAAAAGATGAGGTAACGTTACCTTCCAATGGAAATTTATAATTTAGAATGAAAACATTTATTATTTTGAAATTTATAATTTATAATTAGAAAAAAACATTATGTAGAAATTTATAATTTAGAGAGGGAGGGACGGTCTTTTACGGAGAAAGTTTAATTTCGATTCTTTAATAATATGGATTTTTCATTTAGAGTTGTTATTTATTTATAAGTTTAGATTTTTTAACATTATACATTCTATTAAGTTATAATTTAATAGAAATTCATAATTCAGATTTACATTTATAATTTGGGGAGGGTGGAACCGTCCTTAAGGAAGATTTTGTTTAATTTAATTAACTAGTGCACCCTCTGGCCCTGGTGAAAAGTTGGGAAGGGCAGCAAAATTGTCACAGGTAAGAACAACAGATTAGTCGTGCAGTCATTTTCTCGAGCATTGTATCTACGCAGTACGAACGCCGGCGGTCATTTATGGTTTATTTCTTACAAAACAGATCGTCTTTGCCCCTTGCAAATATTATATTCGCGTCATCCCCAGTGAACCGAGTATTAAATCCGTCTCTTTTGTGTTCCTCGAGGAGTGCGGTTGTCGTGTCGTGTCTTTGTGTAGAATGTGAGAATAGTTTCGCAAAAATGTTCCTGAGGAGTTTTCGCTGTCCTTTCTCTCCCTTTTCTCGCTCGTCGTCTCCTCCTCTATATTTTTCATCTCCATTCGTCCTCGTTTATATTTTGTTGCATCGTGAAGAAGCGTTGGATTCTTCCACTGCACGAGGAATCAAAATACTTCGGGCCATTCTCTCGCATCGTCGAGATCGTTGGAGAACAATTCATTTTTCAGCCAAACTTTACTTTTTCAGTGTATCCAGCTGGGAGGTTTTCATCCGAGTTTTTTTTCGGCTATCCCTTTGTCATCAAACGCGCGATAAAAATATTTTTATCACGTTGCGCGTTACGACTCGCTCTTCGCAACTTTAAGTTTGTTCTACCCAGTTTACAACTTGGCAGGTCTCTAACTAGCTTGCCGATATGTGTGTGTGTGTGTGTGCGCGTGTGCGTGTGTGTGTGTGTGTGTGTGTGAGTGTGCGTGCGTGCGCGTGCGTGCGCGTGCGTGCGTGCGTGCGTGCGTGCGTGCGCGCGCGCGCGCGTGTGTGTGTGTGTGTGTGTGTGTGTGTGAGAGAGAGAGAGAGAGAGAGAGAGAGAGAGAGCTACTTGCACAATCCCTGTGTGTCAATCTATTTCACCAGTTCTTTCCGTTAGCTTACAATGTTCCATCGTATGCACAGAAAACAGGTATTAAGGGGTTACCCCCACTTGCGATTTTGAAAAAATCCATTTTTTTGAAGTGCAATTTGAAGTGCAGTTTTTTTTTATGCCCGGAATAGATGACTCTATGTAAGTTTACAAAAAAAAATATTTTCTTCGTGTAAACTGAAATTGAAATTTTGAGCGCGTTTTTCTCAAAATCGCATTTCTGAAGTCGGTGACCAACATTACTCGAACACTAATGAACCGATCTTCTTGAAATTTTGCAGGCTTATTTAATACATAAAAATGTAGTCTTTAATCGTTCGATTTTTTTTTCGAAAGAAAATGGCCGTTTTATAGCCAAAAACGGCCGTTTTTTTTCGTTAAAATCGAACCATTAACTTTGACTGTCCCCCATTTTGTGAAAAATGAATATTTTTTAAAATCCTTCGATTAAAGACTAGTTTATACTTATATTTGACTAAATCCATCCGCATTTTTTTTCAGATGATCCACTTCGCCGCAATGTCTGTCACAGCAAACCGTGTATATAAAAACATTATTTCATTGACGGCCATTTGCCACTAAACAATGTAATATTTTTCAATAAAAAAATTACTGAAAGTTCTTCAAGATGTGTTCTTTAAGATGGTATATTGATCGATGACAAAAAGTTTTGTAGTTTTCTTTAAAAAAAATCATGAAAAAGGCCTTTTTTTTGCCCCACAAGTGGGGGTAACGCCTTAACTGACGAGTACCATAAAATGGGGTTACTTTGAATAGATTTTGGAAGTTGTTTATAGGTAACTTTTTTTTAATATCCTAAACTCCAACTTTTTTGGCTCCAATGGAACAATGTATCCTTTGGCTATCCAAGTATGAGAAACCCAAACCCAAACAAACTCACCCACTATTTTATATTTTTAAAAAACTGTCAACTTTGACAAGGCATTGAAATGCAACTTATGTCAACCTACTTACTTAAGGGTTACTTTCACATGATTTTGATACAAATTTAATATTTAATGCTTTATACATGGAATGAATTTAAAAACAACGACTTATCACAATCGAATTATCATCATTATCAAGGAAACATTTTAAATAAAAATATCAAGTACCTAGGGTACTATTACAGGCACTTAATCAGTCTTATATTTATCATTGAGATCAAAATCAACTAGAGCAACATTACAATCAACTGTAGCAACATTATAATAAACTTGAACAACAAATTTGAGCAACAATAGAAAAAAAGTATTTTTTATTTTGGCATTCTGTCAAAGTATCCCCAAAAACGGTCAAAGTTAGTAGGTGGCTGTGGCAATCGCCCGTGTTGAGCACGTTTGAATGGCCAACACTTGGATGGGTGATCGTAAAAATATAGCTATCTGCATTGACACACGTTTTTCACCCTTGCCCTGTGCCTTGTACAAAGGCGATACAGACTTGCTCCAGATAAGAGCGGCTGCATCACTCCGGGGGAGGGGAGGTCTCTCAGGAACTGACAATGGTGACGTGACAAGCTCGGGGTCAAACTGAAGGGCACGTAATTGTAAAAGTTCACAAGGGCTTACGAAGGCACATCTGGAATTTAATGCTTGTGGAAAACGCACAAACTCGCAATATCCATATTGAACAAGAATCGAAAACATACGACATCTGCGATTTATTCCGTTTCCAAACTTCGTAATTACGTAATGGCTGTTGCGGCTTATATAAATACACAGTCCGATCACATAATCGTCCATTCCAATCTTCTCAACCACCGCAGCAGGTAAACTCAGCGTTCTGTATTTAGAAGAATTGTCTTGGCCACGGATCGTCCGTATCGATTCTTAAAATTGTCAAGTCGTGGGGTGAAAACGTCGTTGTACAATAGCTACGTATCCGCGTTTGTTCAAAGCTCCGGCTATTACAGAAATTGTCCGTGAATCGTACGACGATCACGAACCCCGAAGTAGGGAAGAAAGGAACAATTTTGCATATTGATTTGTGAGGAAATTCACAGACATCGGGAGTACCGATCAGACGGTAAATATTTCAAGACAACACTCTCCTTTGCACCCCAGCACCGTTTCTTCTTTTCCCATTTTATAAATAAAGAGGCTCCGGAAACGGTCTAGCCGCTGACGAACATTAGATTTCCCTTCATTCGACTTTTTTTTCTCCATTTGCTCTACGATCCACCAGCCCCCGTTCGACCATCATCCACTTCCGCAAGTGAAAAAAAATCTCCGTTAAGGGGTTAGGCCACTCTAGAGGCCGAAAAGTAGGCTTTTTGGAGATTTTTTTTCAGATAAACTACAAAATAAATCGAGATTACAAAAAGGGTGTTTATCATACATATCAGTGACTGTATACAATCATTTTTTTGAAGCGATTAATTTCAAAATGGCGGCTGTGCAGCGTTTATCTCAAAACTGCACTTTGTAAGTTGGCCGGAAACAAAACTCAGACAATTTTTAACCGATTCACTTAAAATGTTGAATATATCTTGAAAAATACATTGTGTATGGAAGTACGTAGGATTTTTATTTAATGCGTAGTTCATTTGTTTTCAACAATTATCTGAAGATTTTGTAGGCAATTTTTTGGAAAGTGAAAAATTTCGTCAGATAATTGTTAGTAACAAATGAACTATGCAATATAAAAAGAAACCCTACGTACTTCCATAGACAATGTATTTTTCAAGATATATTCAACATTTCGACACAGTTGTATACAGTCACTGGTGTGTACGATAAACACCCTTTTTTGTAATCTCAATTTATTTTGTAGTTTTTCTGAACCAAGATCTCCAAAAAGCCTACTTTTTCGGCCTCTAGAGTGGCCCAAGGCTTCTGACGTACGGATCACAACGCCGGACGACGAGGTGGTTTTCCTTTGTTCATGCAAGAACTGAACACCGAAAAATGCTACATTTACCGAAAACTAGTATTCACAGATATTCTTCACACAGGAAAAGTGGAATATTTCCCAAAGCATTGACGCAAGTAAGGCGCAGAGGTTAGGAAAAAGGTCCACTTGTTACCCGAACAAGGAATAGTGGTATAGAATAATCGGTAAAAGCTCGTACGACAAACTTTCGTTCACTGAACTCTTTCCCCACGATCGGCAGTTCTCCGATATGTGTCCAATCTTGATGCGGGCCCCTGGCTCAGCATTGGCTCAGTACAAAAGTGTACTGCTTGGGAAGTCTTCATGTTTGTGTACGTCGCCGATGTTCCGCACCTCTTCGGTAGCCCCAAGGCCTGTCCGTTTTCATATTCCACATTGGCAGTCCATAGCTCACCACCTCCAGA
The DNA here is from genome assembly GCA_944452715.1 of Ophion slaviceki. Classification (NCBI taxonomy): domain Eukaryota; kingdom Metazoa; phylum Arthropoda; class Insecta; order Hymenoptera; family Ichneumonidae; genus Ophion; species Ophion slaviceki. Next base: position 33,191,838 of record OX101783.1, read on the forward strand.
ACGTTCCCTATCTTTCTTCCTCGCTCTACCCCTTTGTTGCTCCCTTCTCCGTCGTTCATTTACCGTCTCTATCCATAACGCAACGATGTATAGATGGCCTCATGGCGCCACGCTCTCGGGCTACAACACGCGTGATTGTAACAAAACAACGGACGTCCGGACTGGGTGTACAGTCGCACAGGTATATCGTTCCGTGTCCGACCCCTTAACGCGACAGGACGCGCGCACCTCTCTGTCTCTCATTCCGCACACCTCCACGCCACAAACACCAGCACACGTTTGTGACGCGAAGGCTCCGGTGGATCAGGGCCTTTGTCAAACACACTCGTGATAGGTGTGCTTTTCCATCTCTTTCTTCTGGTCGCGGACGTGAATCGATCTCTCACTCTCTCCCTTGGCATTCCGTCGGTCAGATCGAATCTCGGTCGTTCTGCAAGAACGCAAGCCGCAGAATGGCCCAATGGTATTCACAGACACAGAGTTCATCGTACAGTGGCCATTTCCTCTAGAAAAGTGGATGCTTCCATGGAGGATACTTGGTCCAGTGGACACGGTCTTCCGGTCCCCCGGTCCGCTACACCTTGATTGCGTGTGTGATCGTTGTACGTAGCTACGCGTATGGAATACTTTTTTCAGGTCCCACCTCAACTTGGACACAAGAGGGAGTGTGAGAGAGAGAGCGTGCGAGTTCCGATGGATAGGCCGAGTACGTATACTTACGCTTTGGTGCACGCTTCTGTGTACGCCTGCCTGTATTACCGGTATTTAATAAATTTCGAGGGCGTGATGGCTTCCCGTGCACGCGGGAGAGCTGTCACTTGCCGTGACTTCCCGTAACTATCGAGTAAATTAGCATTTTGGTTGCCTGCCACACACACACTCACCTGTACCTGCTCATCGAATGCATCGTGTTTATCACCCGTTTGCGTCATTTTTAATCAACCGATGCAATTAATTACCCAGGCGGTCCCGAGACTCGCGTGTGGCTCTGGGATTTTTTTTTCTCTCGACTCGACGTAATTCGATGCTTCCTTGTGAAAGATACGGATCGCTGTAGATTACAGAGAAGAAGTCATCCGACTGCACGTGGAAAGAGTACCCGACACGATTTGTTCTTACAAATTACTTGACACCCGAGACTCCCGTGGACTCGTTTTACACTCTTTCATTTTGTTTCGGTCTTTTTCACATCTCGGCCTCTTTTCTCGCGTACAATCGTCGCTAAAGGGAACGTGTATGCACACATTCGTATTTACCTATCCACATCGACAATATGCACAAAAAGCTCCGTACTGTACGAGATAAAGGAGCTCCTTCGCATTCAGATGGCTTATGTCTTGAATCCCTGCAAGGCGTTTTACCTATGCTCTCTTGTATGGAGCCATATGTACAGGGTGTCCCTCTTTTCTCTACCACCCGAAATAACTCGGTAATTATGAACGTCGCAAAAAAATGTTCCAGACAAAAGTTGGACGGTGTGAAGGGGGCCATCAAATGGGACCATTTTTTTTTATTTCGGTGAAGACGATGACGCACAGTGAAGGTCATCTCGACCTTTTTTTTGGGAATGGTAAATTTCTTTTCAACCATCTTGTGGAGCACCTCAAGCCGCATAAAAACATTAGGGGGTCAAAGTCGTTCAAGGTCATTCAAGGTCACCTACTAAAATGAAATACAAATCTAAATATCTCGGATCACCACCAAATATTTGGTTGTGATCCGAGATATTTAGATTTGTATCGTCGGTACTGACCTTGAATGACCTTGAACGGCTTTGACCCCCGAATGTTTTTTATGCGGTTTAAGGAGCACCGCAAGATGTTTGAAAAAAAATGTACCATTCCATTTTAAAAAGTGGAGGTGACCTTCACTGTGCGTCAGCGCCTTCACCGAAATGAAAAACATTGGTCGCATTTGATGGTTCCCTTCACACTGTACAACTTTTGTCTGGAACATTTTTTTGTGACGTCGATAATTACCGAGTTGTTTCGGGTGACAGAGATAAGAGGAACACCCTGTATATATATATATATATATATATATATATATATATATATATATATATATATATATAATAGCAGGTAATGCGAGGCTCTTGCACTGTAGCTCTCAAGGGTTGGTGTTGTCGCCAACAACCCGAGTGCGCACCCATACCTTAAAATCTGCACTGAAGCACATTGCACTCTGTGTTTTGCACACCTTTTTGCCTCGGAGGCGAACGAGGGAAAGAAAAAGCTTTGCGTAACGTGTTGGGCGCTGCTTACTTCTGCTGTCTCCATGCTCTCATGCTACTTTTGTCCGCTTTTCACGAATGAAAAAAAAGGAGGAGAAGGAGGAATAACAAAAAAATGGTGGTGAAGAAAAAACGAGGAAGACTTGGCGACAGTGCTCCCGCGTTCGCTATTACGCTTGCCGCCAGAGCCCGGTCGAGAATGAGGCGACAGGGTGAGGCGTGAGGCAAGCTACGTGCAATACACCTGCGGATATGGGGGTAATTCGGTCATAGCGGACGCGGCGCTTCGAGAGGAAATATTGTAGATTGCTTGAAATTTGCCAATGGGCTATTGGCTTTCAAAACATCTGAAGTTTTTTCGCGAGATGAGGGGATGATACGGGGTACGTTTGATTGAGGTGGCCTGCGGTGAGGACTATCGTTATGAGTAGACCTTTGGAATCAAATGATCGAGTGAGGCAAGTGGACTTGATGTCTTTCTTTTTGACGTTTGATCATTTAGGTTATAACTGTACGGTGAGTATGAAAAATTCGGATATGATGATCGAATTTGTAAATATTCTTAAGGGATCATCCCACTTTATCAATTTAAAAAAATATGTTTTTTTTGGATGAATTTCGAAAAATATACCACTTCAAAAATATTGTGGAGAAATTTAATAACGATCGGAGCGGTCTAAGTACTATTTTTCGAGCTCATTTGAGCGCGCTCTTCGGCGTGCTCTTACTCGAGCGCGAACTTTAAAGGCATTTTTCTCAAAATCACTTTTTTTCTTGCTTCGTGGATTTTTTCTCCGGAACTACTGAACCGAACCTTACGAAATTTTAACTACATATTCGCCACATATATGGCTACTGCTGGAACTAGAATTATTTGAAATTTTTTATTTTAAGCACTTTTTTTAAACCGAAGTAACACTCAAAAAAGTCTTATTTTTTGAGACTTCTTTTCAACAGCCGCAACTTTGTTATTTTTGCATAAAAATTAGTAATTCCAGTTCGGACAGTAGCTACAACCATACTGAACTCAAATCTTTTTGGTTTTTGTGTTTCAAACAAATCTACTCAGAAACAACATCAATGAAGCTGACATCGCTTTTTTCGAGGGGCTATGCAGATGCTGCTACCAGCGATAGATAAATGAAGTGGAATGAATAAAAAAAACAAATTTCATACATTTCAAGAGTTATTTTATCAGCATCAATAAGATTTACATCAATATCTTTTGTAGGGACCATACAGGATATCCCCAAAAATACCTCATTTTTCAGCCGTCTAAAGTAGAAATCAAATACTTAAGGGATCATCCCCTTAAGTATTTGATTTCTTTTGGATTTATGATTTACAAGCTTCCTGCCTAGACCTTTTTTTACGATCACGTTTAACAGGTTACACCTAACTCGAGACAGGAAGAACGAGGAATTTTCGTGATTTTTTTTCTGGGTAAACGCGTGCTGGTTTTGAAATGTTTGTTTTTTTTTCAACATCGAAGAGTATGGTTTTAAGTCACTTTTACAATTTTTGTATTGAAAAATATTTATAAATGTGGTAGATACAATGCTATGGACAGACCGTTGTTTGAAAAACGTCCTTAGCGATGACCACTGATGCTCGGAAACAAATCATAAAAAAAAAGAAATCGAATGCATCCAGCTCTTTCATGAAACTATCTACTGCCTGGACGAAGGATTTTATCAAATCATTTTCCATCATGTGAAATGATTTGATGATTGATCGATGATTTTTCATCATTTACATCATTTGATGTCAAACATTAAATCATATATTTGATGTTTGACAAAGAGGTCGTAGTCTAAAGTGCAAGTATGGATTTTTGGCAAAAAAGCGCTCTATTTTCAAGGATTAAAAAAAAACAATGCACATATGCATTAAAAAATCGATATATTCAAAAATGTCAACTAGGTACTAGTCCTTAATATTCGAAGAAAAGAAAAATGTGGTTTTTTCTATTGGTTCGTAATCTCTTGAATTTAAATCGTCTACACAATGGCAAGCATGTGCATCAAGGTAGCTGAGAACTTTCAGGTACCAAGATGTAACGAGAAAAACAAGCATGGGTGTTTTTTCGCCATTGTTCGACGTGCATCAAGACCAAGATATACTCCTGTGATGACGACGCTGTAAAGAAGGATGGCAGCGTGTACGACGTCGTTTCGGCATTAGCTCCTCTCTATACAGACGCGCGACACCTAAACCTTCGAAAGCTGGCCCGGTAGAACGCTTCTTTTCTTTTACCGTCTTTCCGCGTTTCGTCTACAAGCGCCTTCGTCATCTTTTTGCATTACTGCATTTTACATGTAAGTAACGGGGGGCACTCCGTTGATTTGTCTAAGTAGCACTCTCCACCAATGGAAGTGGTGTATATTGCTCGAAAGCAAAGAGGGACGCGAGAGGGGATGCATACAGTTTCCTGGTTACTCAAACCATACTTTACCGTTTCAAAGATGAAAATGAAAACAAAACCCAAGATGACGTCTTTCCTCATTGCGGCTTATGTCATTCACGGCTGCTTTCGTCGCTTCGTTTTTCAATTTACGTTCAACGTGTATTTCCTTTGATTTTCTACGCTTGAAAAAAACCGTGTCGAAGGCAAATGGGGGACGAAAGTTCGTCGGATTCTTTGCTCACTTCCAGATTTTCCTTTCCTAAGAAAAAAATTAGCATTTTTCGTTCATTAAACCGAAAGTATACATCGGAAAAAATCCGTTGATCAACTACGCCTAAAAACCCCTTAAAAAATAATTTTTAGGTGTAAAAATAAATGTTTACGCCTAGAAAAACCCCTTAAAATTTCAGGAAGATCGATACAGTCGTTTCCGAGATATATTGCTCGCCGACTTGAAAAACGTACTTTGGAGAAACAAACGCTTAAAGATTCGAACGACGCTCCGAGCGTTCCGACGGGCATCAACATAACGGTGTATAAATCTGTCCGATTTTTATCCGATCACTTCGAAATTTTCAGAGAACCTTTATAAGATGATATACTGTCGAAATATATTGTTTTGGAAAAAAGTGATTTTTCGACTTTTACAACTAAGCACAACCCCTTAAATAGGTCCTCGCTCTTAAAAAATCGTGAAGGTCTAAGACCAAATAAGGTTTACGACCTTATTGCACGTATAAACTAGCCTACGGTCTCGTAATAAGGCACCTGCGGGTAACAAGGCCTAAGTAACGAAAATCGTATTTAAAATTGCACGAATATGTCGCTACAAGTTTGCGGAGGCGCGATACCCCGCTCCCCGCCGCCAGTGTTGCATCATCCATCATAAGACGCGGCCGCATAGCACCAATAATAAAAATCGGTCCAAATAAATCGTAAGTATTTTTTGTAATATTACACTTATCTATCTAAAATCACAGTCTTTATCTTTATTAATTCATGCTTCGATGATCATAAATATTTGAATAACATATCGTGGTCTAAATACTTTTTATTTTGTTTCTCTTACATACTTGGTCGACGGTTATTAAGGCCTACTAAGTTTAACCATAGGTCTTATTATCCTCCTACTTCTTATAGCAAAGTGTGTTTATTTTATAATGTATTTTACATTACTTTTAAGATGTTACGAATGTAAATAAGTAGTACGCATATTTATTACTAATTTGTTGATCGTTATTTTTAGTGCCTCGATCCCGACGCCTCCAAAACGAGTGTTGTGGTCAGAAAACGACCTGGTGTCAGCTGTCCGAGCAGTGCAAAGAGGAACTTTGAGTTCACACAAAGCTGCAGAGAATTATTGATCTCAAATACCAAAGATATTACGTATACTTTGATTATTTAAGTATGTTGAAGCCTTAGGCCTCATTATCCTACCATAGTAAAATAAGGCCTACTATCAAGGTTTTTAAAAATATTTAATTTTGTTTTCATTTATGGTACAAGTTACCATTTTTCGTTTATATTTTATAGAAACTGAACTTGAGTAATGATTATAACCTTAAAATTATACCTTACTTAAAAACAATGTCAGCAACCCTATTTCCCTTCGCATCTTGTGCTGCCTTCAACAATACTGGGTAAGATGCCCAATTGTCCCGGTGTTCTCATTTTTCTCCAATTCGAAGTGAACATCATTTAATTTCGCCACGTCGATGTTCAAACTCTGCTTATCGCCGAGTGATCCTGGCGGCAAAGGTTCTCACAAGCCGGTACCGAAATGTCACGACCGGGACAGACGGAGGTTGAAGACCCATCGCGACTTCACGAATAAGGCGACAACCTCAAACGGACCGCGACAGGAAATTAAATAGATAAACGGACAACGGTATAATGTTGGAGGCGAACAAAAGCAAATGAGTAGACACTGCAGCAAGAATCGTCATCGTCAGGAAAATGCAAGAATCGCGAGCAGACATACCGAAACGAGCAAGGGGAGGTTTGCTCTCTCGCTTATTCTGCGCGTCCCCTTGGTAGCTCGTTTCCATCGAGGGAACTGCATCTTGTGATAAAGTGGCGTAAGAATAAGGTTTGCCGTAGATTCCTCTCGTAGACGAAACTCAAGCGTGCGGTTCGTTGCAAAGAGGATCCCACGCCGTTTCCTCGGTGTATGTGTGTGTGTACTTTGGCCCCGTTCACGGGAGGAGGGTCTTGAGTTGTTCGTGCGGGTGGAGTATCAAGAAAGAGAGACGATGTCAAGTTGCGAAGTGAGAGGGTTGAGAAAACGAGAAGAGCCGAGCGCGATATGCACTCTCGTATTCCCTGACGCTCTTCTCACTGTGCCACCCCATCTCCTTTTTCTCCATCTTGGCACGGTCGTTCTCATCCCAAGCTGAAGGAGGAGGATATACCTGCAAAGGGTTCCCATGGACGAAGATGACGTTGGGCTACGGCCGTAAGCACTCTTCGCCTTCTGTGACTACACTCTCAAGATCCAACCACTTATCGCTGCACGGATGTCGTCGTCGCCGTCGTCGTATCCGCATCGTAAGAAAGCTTTGCCTATACGTTTCCTGATTCACCAGGGGGGTTACTCATCGATCCCTCTGCCCGAGACAACCCTTCCTCGTGTCTCTATCCTTCTTCTCTATCTCGCCATGCCGCAAGATGCATAATAAACGCTACGGGATTTCGAACAATCGAATGAACATTGGAACGGATGGAATTACATTTGGAAATCAAACGAATTGCCAAGATTGTTTCTTCAATGACTCAATATCTATCGAAGAATCCAACTGGGCAGTTCTATTCGAATCTATCGCTACATTTGCGAGTTTCGAAATTATATTTCGATAGGAACCTCTTCTTCGCGTGAATTAAACGTGGGAAAGTACCGAAACCCTGCGAATCAAGTTACACTTTGAGCACTGTAGTCTCTTGCGCGTCTCTTGCTTCTTTTGCAGTCCATCTCTTTTCTCCATTACACTCTTGCGCCTTCTTTCTTTGCTCCCTCGCACCTATACCACATTACACAGTTACACAGGCATTGTGCGACGTATTGAGCGGGCTGGTCGAGTTTTTGGAATTTTCGCTTCCCCCAAGTACGAGAGCGCATCGTATGCACGGAGCGTTGCTTGAGAAGAGCGCCTCGAGTACGTCGGAGGGTGCGCGCTTGCATTGTACGTAATTCTTCTTGCTGTACCATCTTATATGTATGCGCCCACCAGAAGCAATTCACCCTGTGCGTCTCCTCCCGTAAGGGGGAAGGGGTGAAGCGGGTGGCTATGATTCCCGTTGCGTGGGGTTCCAATGTTCACTGAGCAACTCCCGCACCTTATACTCGCACTCTTTTTGTTCACGAGAGAAGCCATCCACTCTTCAAGCATTTTCGTCCTTCTCGGGGCTCATCTCCGTTACCGACTTCCACCAACAACGGCCTGGACGTACGTGTAACGGCGTCTGGCACTGGTGAAGGCGCAACTCACCTCATTTGACATGTCACATTGTGGATGTTACGGCTTTTTCTTCTCGGTGTTCTCAGATATGCCGTCTACTACTCAGTGGGTTGTAAGCTCGTGGTATTCTGGGGAGAAACTCCGACGCACTCTAAGATTTCGCACCCCTGATATGCACGTCCCTGCCGTTGCGCTGCGAGCCCTTGCTGGTTGTCGCGTATGCGACTGTGGTACATGTGGGTGTGTGTGTAGTCCAGGATCCTCGTCAAAAGGGTCGAGACGGCAACCCTTTCCTTCCATTTCCGTCTCTCTCTCTCTCTCTCTCTCTCTCTCTCTCTCTCTCTCTCTCTCTCTCTCTCTCTCTCTCTTTCTCTCCCTCTCTCT
>OX101783.1:33200516-33246493 GCA_944452715.1 Ophion slaviceki
TTAATTGAGTACTTTTCTTCCAAAAAAATCCCGAAAATCACACAAATGTTCAGCGTTCACACTGGTATAGCCCCTTAACATTTAAGGTTAAAAAGAAGACTTTTCTAGATAAAAAAAAATAACCGAGAGCATTTTTTTTAACGGGGTCAAGAAAAGTTATCGTCAGTATAAATGGCATGCGAATACCAAAAGCAGATGATTTTTATCTCGAAAACCGTGGGACTTTTACTAAACTGTAATTCCAGCATATAGTAGGACATGATCTGGCCTATCGGCAGTTGCAGGATTATCTATTCATAACAGGGCACCCTGCATATATAAGGTACCTGCGGGTAATAAGGCCTGTCGGCTAATAAGGCCTAAGTAACGAAAATCGTATTTAAAATAACCGCCCACGTTCAAGGGCACACTCACAGATGCCTATTGCACGAATATGTCACTACAAGTTGCAGTGGTGCGATACCCCGCTCCCCGCCGCCATTGTCGCATCATCCATCACAAGACGCAGCCGCGCAGCACCAATAATAAAAACCGGTCCGAATAAATCGTAAGTATTTTTTTGTAATATTACACTTATCTATCTAAAATAACAGTAGTTATCTTTATTAATTCAAGCTTTGATGATCATAAATATTTGATTAACGTATCGTGGTCCAAATATTTTTTCACTTTATTTCTCTCACATACATGGTCGACCGTTAGTGAGGCCTGCTAAATTTAACCATAGGTCTTATGATCCTCCTTCTTCTTGCAGCAAAGTTTATCTGTTTTATAATGTATTTTACATTACTTTTAAGATGTTACGAATGTAAATAATTAGTACGCATATTTATTACTAATTAATTGATCGTTATTTTTAGTGCCTCGATCCCGATGCCTCCAAAACGAGTGTTGTGGTTAGAAAACGACCTGGTGTCAGCTGTCCGAGCAGTGCAGAGAGGAACTTTGAGTTCATACAAAGCTGCAGAGTATTATTGATCTCAAATACCAAATATATTACGTATAGTTTGATTATTTAAGTATGTTGAAGCCGTAGGCCTCATTATCTTACCATAGTGAAATAAGGCCTACTATCAAGGTTTTTAAAAATGTTTAATTGTGTTTTTGATTGTGGTACAAGTTACCATTTTTCGTTCAAATTGTATAGAACCTTAACTTGAACAATGATTGTAATTAAAATATGTCGATTAAGTTAGATATTTGTCATTTTATTTCAAATATCCCTTAGCTAGGCCTTATACCCGCAGATACCTTATATATATTAAATAAAGGTTGATCATTTTTATTGTAGTCGGAACAAATTCATTGGTGAAAATATCACTTTTAGGCCGGAATTGTTGTCGAAGTATTTTCCACATTGCCAAATTCTTTGGAACGATAATTCCAAAGGTTTCATTTCTTACTGAACCAGTGTTGGCTTCCTCCCCCTCAATTAAACACGTGAGGGCGAAAACTTTAGACTTATCTTGACGGTGATCTGACTTTCGGAAAATCTTGTGAAACTCAGCATATATATATATATATATATATATATATATATATATATATATATATATATATATATGCTGAGTTTCACAAGATTTTCCGAATTTCCAAAATAACGACCACCCTGATATATATATATATATATATATATATATATCAATCAGGGTGGTCGTTATTTTGGCTTCGGCAAAAAAATTTAATGTCTAGCAAAAAAACTAATCAAGATATAAAAAAAAAATCTGTGTAAAATTTGGTTGCGCGCTGGGATAAGGAGAACACGTGCCACCGAGCAGTTTAATTTTCAAAAATACATGCATTTTTTTAATGGCCGCACGAAAATATTCATGAGTCTCATAATATTAATTAAAAAATCTGGAATTGGGTACATTGATTATACATATTAAGAGGTACAAAATATAGTATTTACTAATTTTTTTCCATCAATTATGTATAGTCGTGAGTAGATTGAAAAATTAATAGAAAATTTGAAAATGGACGTGGCGGTTGGGCCAAATTGTGGCGGGAAATCGAAGCAGTGAATTAATTATCGGAGTGGATTTTTCAATGCAAATAATAATATAATAATCGTGTATTGAATGCTTCAAAATGATATTTTTTTCTTGAACCTGCGAGAAGATTTTCCAACTGTAGTGGCGATAATACAAAATATAGCGCAGACAAATAGTTCGAAATTTGGTCGTGGCGCTTCGTGAGCTCATTTTTACCTCCCGAGCATTACCGACCGAGTTGGTTTGCCATTGTTGGACATAGAAAAAAAATATAACACGTGAAATCTTTACCCTTCTGCAAATTTATTTCGATTTTACGATCCGGTTCCAAACGGCATCAGGTTTTCCAGTTAGACTTTACTTTTCTGCTCGATAAAGACATTGATTTCTTTATTAGTGCCGAATCTATGGCGTTTTTTGAACGATTTAAAATTGATTGTACTTTTCTCGACACCGATGTATCTGTTTGGACTGGAACGAGAGTTATCAAATGGCCGCGCAATTGATAAAAAAATAAGAGTCTGTAATGATATAGCGGAGCGAGGTATCAAACGTATCACCGATTATAACAATCGATTGACTTATGATGAAGATTAAAAACAATTTGTTCTTCAGGTTGTCGCCGAATATAAAAAAAAAGTCGAACGTAAACAAATGTCTTCAATCATTTCATAGATGAACTGCTATTATTTATATAATATTTCATGTAAAGGTCCGAATTTGCGGTACGTGATAGATGGAAAAAAATCAGTAAATAATATATTTTGTAACTCTTAATATGTATAATCAATGTACCCAATTCCAGATTTTTTAATTAATATTATGAGACTCATAAATGTTTCAATGCGGACTTAAAAAAATGCATGTATTTTTGAAATTTAAACAGCTCGGTGGCACGTGTTCTCCTTATCCCAGCGCGTCCAAATTTTACACAGATTTTTTTTTTCATATCTTGATTAGTTTTTTTGCTGGACGTTAAAATTTTTTTACCGAAGCCAAAATAACGGCCACCCTAATATATATATATATATATATATATATATGCTGAGTTTCACAAGATTTTCCGAAAGTCAGATCACCGTCAAGATAAGTCTAAAGTTTTCGCCCTCACGTGTTAAATTGACGGGGAGGAAGCCAACACTGGTTCAGTAAAAAATGAAAACTTTGGAATTATCGTTCCAAAGAATTTGGCAATGTGGAAAATACTTCGAGAACAATTCCGGCGTAAAAGTGATACTTTTCACCAATGAATTTTTTCCGACTTCAATAGAAATGATCAACCTTTGTTTAATACATATAAGGTACCTGCGGCTATAAGGCCTAGCTAAGGGATATTTGAAATAAAATGAAAAAATATCTAACTTAATCGACATATTTTAATTACAATCATTGTTCAAGTTCATATATATATATATATATATATATATATATATATATATATATATATATATATAATCCAATCAGAAAAATCTGGAGAACAGACTAGATGGTCGTGAGTGAGGGCAGTGCGGGTAGGAGTGAGGAGAAACGGAAAAATCAATCGAGCTCCACACACGCGGTTTCGTAAAATGACCAGCGACCAGCGGTGCGGCGGCGGGTGGCGCGGTTCTCTGCCTCTCCGAACTTTGGCGCTCCCTCGTAAATCAATCGTGGCATAGGTGGGCTTGGTCGTTCGTAGGTTCCGTTAATTATTTTTATTCACGGTACAGCGCGTATAGGAGCACGTTCCCGTTTTCCGCAAAACGTGTACACACGCACGCATGCAAAAATACGCACACACGCACCTACATATATGCTATATAAGCGCCGGTTGCATACAGCGTTGGGTCTCCTCCCGCCCCTTCCGTTGTTGTCCCTCTTCAATTCGTTTGCCGCTAGGTCCCGAAGCCTTCGAAAGTGCGTTTTCCCGCGACGCACGAGATGACAGCGGTGCCTCGGTGTCGAGAGAAATACGCTTCGACACTTGCCCTGGCCATACATGCCTTCATGTACGTGTACTCCAATGAATTTGTCAATACGAAAATATATGCAAGAGCGCGGGTGAAGTTTTTCTATAGACGGAAGAGGACGAGGATTCTACTGGAGAAGATGGAGGGGGGGGGGGGTAGCAACGCGTTATCTTCAAATTTGCACGTTTATTCGTTTGGGGGGGGGGGGGGGGAGACACCTTTAGCGAGTATTATATGAACTATCAGCCAAAAGTTTCCGGGTACTTCAGATAATTGCAAAACTTTCGATCACTTTGGATAATTGCAAAATTATATTAAAATAATATAATCAATTATATAGAGGTATATATTATTTTCGTAAAATAATAAAATAATTGAACTATATAACTCTAACATTATTTGGCAATTATCCAGTGATCAAAAGTTTTGCAATTATCTGCAGCGTCCGGAAATTTTTGGCCCGTAGTGTAATTTGCTGATTTTCGTCATGTTTTTTTAAAGTAAGGATTTTACCATTTTTGAGACTTGGGCTATATTTTATTACTACTTTTGCCTGTGACGTGGTATTTTTTTTATTGATCTTTAAAAACGGCTGCGGTATGGCACGGTCTTCGCAGCTGCATTTTCAAAACAGACGTGACGTCTAGCTAAAAAACTAAACGGCCGATTTTGATGGAATTCAATATAAATGTTTCTAGCCTCATAGTCTAAAACATGGCCCTAATGTTTTTATTCACATTTGGGATCATGCGTCAGGCTTTTATTTTAAAGTATTTTTTAGTGCATAATGTAGCCATTTTTTCGGAAAATTAAATGTTTTTATTTCGAAGCCTACCGTTTCATCGATTTTCAACATTTCTCACGTTTTCTTGGTTCACATTCTGCGTATAAGTGTCAGTGACAGAAAAATCTTCGTTGGTTTTGTTTCAGATTAATCCTACCACGTGTCCAACGCGTCATCTTCAAATTTGCACGTTTATTCGTTTAAGGGGAGACACCTTTAGGCGAGTATTACATGAACTATCGGCCAAAAGTTTCCGGACACTTCAGATAATTGCAAAACTTTCGATCACTTTGGATAATTGCAAAATTATATTAAAATAATATAATCAATTATATAGAGGTATATATTATTTTCGTAAAATAATAAAATAATTGAACTATATAATTCTAACATTATTTGGCAATTATCCAGTGATCGAAAGTTTTGCAATTATCTGCAGCGTCCGGAAATTTTTGGCCCGTAGTGTAATTTGCTGATTTTCGGCATGTTTTTTTAAAGTAAGGATTTTACCATTTTTGAGACTTGGGCTATATTTTATTACTACTTTTGCCTGTGACATGGTATTTTTTTTATTGATCTTTAAAAACGGCTGCGGTATGGCACGGTCTTCGCAGCTGCATTTTCAAAACAGACGTGACGTCTAGCTAAAAAACTAAACGGCCGATTTTGATGGAATTCAATATAAATGTTTCTAGCCTCATAGTCTAAAACATGGCCCTAATGTTTTTATTCACATTTGGGATCATGCGTCAGGCTTTTATTTTAAAGTATTTTTAAATGCATAATGTAGCCATTTTTTCGGAAAATTAAATGTTTTTATTTCGAAGCCTACCGTTTCATCGATTTTCAACATTTCTCACGTTTTCTTGGTTCACATTCTGCGTATAAGTGTCAGTGACAGAAAAATCTTCGTTGGTTTTGTTTCAGATTAATCCTACCACGTGTCCAACGCGTCATCTTCAAATTTGCACGTTTATTCGTTTAAGGGGAGACACCTTTAAGCGAGTATTGCATGAACCATCGGCCAAAAGTTTCCGGACACTTCAGATAATTGCAAAACTTTTGATCACTTTGGATAATTGCAAAATTATATAAAAATAATATAATCAATTATATAGAGGTATATAATATTTTCGTAAAATAATAAAATAATTGAACTATATAATTCTAACATTATTTGGCAATTATCCAGTGATCGAAAGTTTTGCAATTATCTGCAGCGTCCGGAAATTTTTGGCCCGTAGTGTAATTTGCTGATTTTCGGCATGTTTTTTTAAAGTAAGGATTTTACCATTTTTGAGACTTGGGCTATATTTTATTACTACTTTTGCCTGTGACATGGTATTTTTTTTATTGATCTTTAAAAACGGCTGCGGTATGGCACGGTGTTCGCAGCTGCATTTTCAAAACAGACGTGACGTCTAGCTAAAAAACTAAACGGCCGATTTTGATGGAATTCAATATAAATGTTTCTAGCCTCATAGTCTAAAACATGGCCCTAATGTTTTTATTCACATTTGGGATCATGCGTCAGGCTTTTATTTTAAAGTATTTTTAAATGCATAATGTAGCCATTTTTTCGGAAAATTAAATGTTTTTATTTCGAAGCCTACCGTTTCATCGATTTTCAACATTTCTCACGTTTTCTTGGTTCACATTCTGCGTATAAGTGTCAGTGACAGAAAAATCTTCGTTGGTTTTGTTTCAGATTAATCCTACCACGTGTCCAACGCGTCATCTTCAAATTTGCACGTTTATTCGTTTAAGGGGAGACACCTTTAAGCGAGTATTGCATGAACCATCGGCCAAAAGTTTCCGGACACTTCAGATAATTGCAAAACTTTTGATCACTTTGGATAATTGCAAAATTATATTAGAATAATGTAATTAATTATACAGAGCTATATGATGTTGTCGTAAAATAATTAATTAAATGGTCTATAATATTCTAATACTTTTGCCTGTGACCTGGTATATTTTATTAATCTTTAAAAATGACGGAGGTATGGCACGGTATTTTAAACTGCATTTCCAAAGCTGCCGTGCCGTATTTACGGTTTCTGAAAATGTAGCAATTTTTGTCGGAAAATTAAATGTTTTCATTTCAAACCCTACCATTTCATCGATTTTCAACATTTCTCACGTTTTCTTGGTTCATATTCTGCGTTTGAGTGTTAGTTAAAGAAAAATCTTCGTTGGTTCATTTTCAGATTAATCCCGCCTGCGCTACGTGCCACGTCGTCCGACCACATCCGCCGCAACCCGTTTAGAAGACCGTACCACACTGCCGTGATTTTTTACAGAATAATAAAAAAGTACCACGTAACAGCCAAAAGTAGTAATAAAATATACCGCAAGTCTAATAAATAGTGAAAAAATATTTCCTAGACAAAAAAATCACGAAAATCAGCAACTTTTGCCTCGCCTAAATGTATTTCCTCCCCTTAACGGGGCCCCGTAGTCGTTCGCCCAAAACGCCGCGTTTCTTTGACATTTGCGGATGCAATTATCAACGTATCTGCCCTATGGAAACACGCTGGACCGAAGAGGGAGTGAGAGGACCGAGAGAACCATCCGTCACGCGGTGTTTCCGGTCTGTACATCCAATATATTCATGACTATCGCGCGAGGGTCCGCAAAGCTTTTTGCCGATAGCGAATATATAAGGGTTCGCGGACGTTCGCCGAGCGTTCGGGCGGGGGGGGGGGGGGGGACGAGACCCGGTGTGAGACCTAAAGATTCGCGTGGGAAGCTCACGTTGCCGCTGTATAGCTATTAATTAACAATTCAATCGCACAAATGCACACAGACGAGTACGTGAATGGGGAAGGGCGGAGTAGGCGAGGTCAGAGCTTCGATAGTTTAATTGATTTTGGAATAGTTGGCTAACTATATAAATACTGAAACACAGCTTTGTATATGTGTGTTTGAACACACACAGATGCATACAGAGGAATGTGATTTTGAAGAAATCTGAATTCGAGGACCGTCCTCATAGCCTATTGCCTTCATACTCAACGTTACGTAAATCAGAGTGTATTCAAAATTGATGAATGTCTTGCTGCCAGATGAGCTGATTGCCAACATTACCTGGATATAACGGGTTCAAAATATATATTTTCTCTCTCCCTTTCTCTCTTTCTATATGTGTGTGTATATGTATGCATGTATACAGGGTGTCCCTCTTATCTCAGCCACCCGAAATAACTCGGTAATTATCGACGTCACGAAAAAATGTTCCAGACAAAAGTTGTACGGCGTGAAGGGGGCCATCAAATGTGACCTATTTTTTACTTCGGTGAAAGGGCTGACGCGCAGTAGAGCGTGGTACATTTTTTCTACCATTTTGTGGGGCATCGCAAGCCGCATAAAAAATATTTGGGGGTCAAAGTCGCTCAAGGTCATTCAAGGTCACTATCGATGATACAAATCTAAATAAGTGACCTTGAATGACCTTGAACGACTTTGACGCCCTAATGTTTTTTATACGGCTTGAGGTGCTTCACAATGATGTTGAAAAAAATGTACCATTCCATTTTAAAAACTGGAGGTGACCGTCACTGTGCGTCAGCACCTCCACCGAAATGAAAAAAAAAATGATCGCATTTGATGGCGTCCTTCACACCGAACAGCTTTTGTCTGGAACATTTTTTTGTAACGTAGATAATTACCGAGTTATTTCGGGTGGCAGAGATAAGAGGGACACCCTGTATAATATTCAATGTATTCAACGTGCACGTGTGCGTGTGAATTAACTCCATGAAAACGAGAGACCAAGCTATTTTCCTTCGCGTCTTCGATACGGTCCGAAGAGCCTGAGATCTCTCGAGCAAGAAATAAATTATTCGGGCGATGGGGCATACACTCAAGAATTCCAACGAGAAAGCGTTTCTTCAGCTGGAAATCAGAAGCTTCCGGAAATGGAAATTCGGACATCAAGTGGTGACGTATCCCGTGTCGAAGCTTCGGGGTTCAACTATTTACGAACACGACTTGTGGAGCTGATCGAGCGTGGAAGCTCTTCGCTCCTCCTGAAATTCTAGGTCTCGAAAGATACCCGGAAAGTCAGAAGTTTGCCAGCCTCGCCGCAAGGATGGATCCAATGGTTTTTTTCGCCCACGGATACAATTGACGATAAGAAAGCCAATACCGGTTGAGGACAGGTTACCGTTCATGACGATGAATAATTGGATTTTTTAAACTCAATTTGCATTCTTAAAGTGGTTAGAACAGGTGGGTAAAAGGATATTTTCATGTCTAAAGTATTTTAGAATGTACGGCCTGTGGAGCGGAACCGTCCGCTGGCTGGGTAGGTATCTGACAGGTAGCTGAGGCGCTCGGAGGGTTTTTTTTTGGGAACATCATTTTTCAGCGCGCGGGGTGCTCTACAGCTTCAACGGATGAAGCGACGAATCTGTGCGCAATTGAGAGGAAATTCAATTTGCGGGGCCATCAGAAGTGATTTTTGCTAAAAATTGATTTAGAAATATTTTTCTCGTCAGTTGAAGCAAAGAAACGACGCTAAAAATTGGCGTTTTTTTTCCAAACGACTGGCATTTTTTTTATCCGGGTGTTTTTCAGAAAACAAAAAACGATAAGAACTTTAAATTAGTCTAATTTAAAGTTCTAAACTAGACTAAACCCAAATTTAGTCTAGTTTAATAATTCTTAACCTGTATAGTTTCAGATTAGGGGGCTATACCAGTGTGACACTTTCAAAAAATCGATTTTTTTTGCCTTTTTCGTCAGTTTATACTTTCAAGAATATCATTATCATTTGTATAATTTATATCAATATCATTTTATCTTGCAAAAATCGATAGTTAAATCTTTAAACGCGTTTTTCTCGAAATGAGATTTTTCAAATTTGCTGACATTGTAACTCAAAGAGCAATTATCCGATTGACTTGAAATTTGAACTGAGTACTCTTGAATATTTTTACTCTACAATGACGTAGGATATTTTTGATTGGATGAAAATTGACGATTTGGCATTGAAAAAAGACCATTTTATAGGCAAGAAAAGAAACTTTTTTTTCATAACTACGCCATTTTGTTAGATTTCGATATTTTTCGAAAATCCTACGTTATTGTACAGAAAATACCTTCCAGTTTAACGACATTTTTTCCTTTTTCGGTTTCAGCTACTCAATCAGCCGGAATCATGTCAGCAATGTAGGACCTTTTTTTTGGCGCCTCCGAAGGCAGTGCTTAAGTCGCTTGGATCTCAATATTTTTCTATGAAAAAATTATGCAATATAGGTCAAATATAGCCAAATATATTTTTAATTTTCTGAAACATTTAATAGAGTACTTTTCTTCCAAAAAATTCCCGAAAATCACCCAAATTTTCAGCGTTCATACTGGTATAGCCTCTTAACAAGCTAGGCTATGGAGATCCCGCGTAGACTAAAGCACGCCGTGCATGGTTTTATTTGACGGGAGCTGGAACCGCCATTTTAGATTTTTTTAAATAAATAAAATTCGAAATTACTCTTCATTAATAGAGACCATTAAGGGGTTACCCCCACTTGGGATTTTGAAAAAAATCGATTTTTTTTTATTGCATTTTTTTTAAGTATAAGTATCCGGGCCCATACTTCTGTATGGGCCCGGAATAGATGACTCTATGTAAGTTTACAAAAAAAAATATTTTCTTCGTGTAAACTGAAATTGAAACTTTAAACGCGTTTTCCTCAAAATGGCATTTCTGAAGTCGGTGACCAAGATTACTCGAACACTAATGAACCGATCTTCTTGAAATTTTGCAGGCTTATTTAATACATAAAAATGTAGTCTTTAATCGTTCGATTTTTTTTTCGAAAAAAATGGCCATTTTATAGCCAAAAAACGGCCGTTTTTTTCGTTAAAATCGAACGATTAACTTTGACTGTCCGCCGTTTTGTGAAAAATGAATATTTTTTAAAGTCCTTCGATTAAAGACTAGTTTATACTTATATTTGACTAAATCCATCCGCATTTTTTTTCAGATGATCCACTTCGCTGCAATGTTGGTCACCGCAAACCGTGTATATAAATACATTATTTCATTGACGGCCATTTGCCACTAAACAATGTAATATTTTTCAATAAAAAAATTACTGAAAGTTCTTTGTTACATCCTAGCGAATGTGCCTTCTCTCGGTTATTCCCAATATCCTCATTTGCCGTTAAAAGCTTATTATTAAATGAATAAATCTAAGAATAAGACGCGTAACAGCGTAAAAAGGAAAGTGCGTACGTTTCGCACGCATATTCAACCTACAGCGATATATATACGATAGCAGCACCGCCACAGTCATCGACTTTTCCTATCCCATTGGCTGTCAACAAGAACACGATCTCAGGCGCATATTCCAAGAAGAGCTGTCGAACGAAAAACCAACCATCAACTCGATCAACAGACTCCAAAAATCCTTCGCCGGCCCAACCGCATGAGAACCAAGGAAGCCTCGACCCTAGATTACTTCATCATAACATAGCCTAGACGGCTCCGACAAATTTATAACTCTCACTGGAAAATAAGACATCCGGTCTCGCAGCGTAGCCCGATATACAAACTTTTCGATATGAGAAGTCACCATAGCTATAAATTCACATAACACCAACCATGCGCATGTTTAGGTCTCAGATATCGAACTGTATTTCCCATGCGCTTGTTCGCCGGAACACGAGACAAAGATCTCTTTTCTTCATACGCATATTAGTCAGAACCGATGCCCTGAAATAAGGTCACACGCGTGCCTAGGAAATCTGTAACCTACACGCACATCGTACCGCAACCAACCACGCTAATCAACCGATATATTCATGACCAATGGACCAATCCCCGAATAGCTAGATGACCAAGAGCACACTCTCCCTAAAATTCCTTCGCCCACTATCGAACCCCTCCTAATTTTGATTTCAAGAAAGACTTCCTTCCTGAAGTCAGTCTCCCGTCAACTACCATCGGCTCAAGTTCTTCTATCGAGTCTCAATCCCAGTCTCCCGATAATCTTCATCAAATTCAGAACTTAGTCTTCCGTCAACCAATATTTGCGTCAACCGAATCACTCCTTATATCAAGTCTTAACCCAGAAGCCTAACGAATATCTCCGATTATCCTTCATACGAACCGTCTTCATTTTTCGAGTCACAAAAGTTTTATTTTACACTTGTATAATTTCTATCATCGGTCCGTGATTATCAATCTCAATTCATCGACCTTGCGCGCCGTGCATATTTCTATCTACGCGTAGTGCCCGTCGTAGTAAACACGTCGAGTGTACACACGACCAGCGTAAAATCCTGCGAGCGTCTTACCAGCAATTGTACCAGCGAGCGCACCAGGCCAAGAGCGAAGGCCCTTGTAACGCGAGCGACAACATACATCCACGCAAGCGAGCGAGCGAGCGACCGAGCCTTAAACACAACCAATGTAAGCTAACCATATCTTTTTCTTTTCTGTATCATTCATCGTAGGCCTGATCGCTTTAACCCGTCTAGTAGTCTTATAATAAATAACATATTGTCAATCGTACACCAATTCTGTCGAATTATTCCTCAATATCGAAATATCGCGTCAATTCCTTAACTCTATTCTTTCCCACGCACTACCCCTTTTTACCCTCATCCCGTGCTATTGCGCTAGGCGTAGGCAACAAAGAGGGAAACAAAAATACTATGTTCGCGTCCCTTCCGGATGTGACATATAAATTTTTGGGGGCTCGTCCGGGATATTAAAAAGGGAATGTGCTAATTGACCTAGTGTCCATAAGTGATTCGGAAATTTATGCATCGGATTTGTTACCTGGTTTGGAACCACCTAAACGATCGACCAAAAAATTACAAAAATTCTCAAAAATCGAAAACAAACCCACAAAAACAATGACGACGTTAGGAACAAACCAGTTAATATCTCTAACAGACGCCATAACCTGCGTCCCTGAATTCGACGGACAAAATATCCCTTTATCAGAATTCATAACTGGGTGCGAGGATGCAAAAGATATGCTCCCTCCCGAAGCCGAAAAATATTTAGCAAAATTAATAAGAAACAAATTGAAAAATCAAGCTAAAGAAGCAATCCACGGGACGAAATTCGAAACGATAGAAGCACTAAACAAATTCCTAAAAAAAATATATGCACCAAATAAATCCGTAATGCAATTATTGGGAGAACTCAATAATATCTTTCAAACGGCCAACGACAGTGTCATAGATTTTTCCGTAAAAATCAGGAAAAAGGCAAGGGAAATAATCGAGGCGCGAAACCTATCGAATGATGGGGCGGACGACCCCGTATTCAGAATAACAGTAGACGACTACTTCCTGACGTGTTTTAAACGTGGATTAAAGGGGGAAATTGAACAACGACTCCCTCCATGTGCCAACATCGACGTCGCGATCGACCACGCTATACAAATTGAACATGAAATCGCGTTGCGAAAACAGTTGCACTCGCCTTCCATTAAACCCGTTCCGATCAAGTCAATCAAGATCTGTAATATTTGCAAAAAGAATAATCATCCGACCGAAGCTTGCCGATTCGCAATCCTTACATGCCAAATTTGCAAAGGTCAAGGCCACAGTGCCATCGAGTGCAGAAAAAAACCAAACGAGCAATGCTCGGTCATTTGTCAAATTTGCAAAAAACTCGGTCACACCGCCGACAGGTGTTACACCGATCAGAACTCCCGCGCCACGACCTGTCAATTGTGTAAAAACTTAGGGCACACAGCCGACAAATGTCCTTCGCATGGCATGGCCGTTCGAGCGAACAAACGAACACGACGAGATAGTAGAAATCCCCGCGCGTTCGAAACCGCTTTCCCCATGAGAGTCGAAAACCGCACGTTAAAGGAAGGGTATATCCCGCCTTTAAAAATCCGTAAGGATGTTTACGCCGGCGACTGTCTGGTAACAAACATCGACGGAAAGGCCCATTTGAAGGATCCCAATCCAACAAATGACGCCGTACGACCGATCGTGCCGGTCATAAAACTACAGGAATTCGACATCGTGGAAAACCAAACCAAGCAAAAAATGAAATCAGATCGCAGGACAATCTGCGATTCTAATCCAGTTCCTCATGATTCTAATCCTAATTCGAACGTAGATTGCACGACAACTACGCCGGTCCAGAGCCCAGTAGTGGCCAATAAAAGCAATGAAAAAATCGACAAAAATGTCGAAATAAAACTTTGTCAACGCTCCAGTGAGAGCGATGACGAAGAAAAACCAAACAAAAACAAAACAAACTCAGATTGCACGACAATCTGCGTTTCCAATCCAGTTCCTCGCGATGCTAAGCCAATTTCTCGCGATCATTCTAATCCAAAATCAGATTGCATGTCAATCTTAAACTCCAGGCATATTCCTCGTGATCCTTTTATTTCAATCGTAGATTGCATGACAACTACGATAATCCAGAGCCCGAAAGTGGCCAATCTAAAAACTTCGGCAAAAAACGTCGAAGCAAAACCTTGCCTTCACTCCGACGAGAGTGACGAGCAAGCAAAACCAAAAAAAATATTCAGTAGCGAGGAAGAATCTAAAACAAAAAAAATCGAAAAAGAAAAAATTGAACAAAAACCAAAATCAGATTGCACGACAATCTTAAATTCCAGTCCTATTTCTCGTGATCCTTCTATTCCAATCGTAGATTGCATGACAACTACGCTAATCCAGAGCCCGAAAGTGGCCAATCAAAAAACTTCGACAAAAAACGTCGAAACAAAACCTTGCCATCACTCCGACGAGAGCGACGAGCTAGGAAAATCAAATAAAAAATTCAGTAGCGAGGAAAAATCAAAAACAAAAACAAACGAAAAGGAAAAAATTGAACAAAAACCCAAACAAAACCAAAACGAAAAAATTAAATCAAAACCAAATCAAAATCGAAACGAGGAACAAAAAGCAAAATCGAAAACAAATAAAACCCAAAACGAAAAAGAAAAACCCAAAACAATTCAAAATCCAAACGGAAAAGAAAAACGCGAAATAACACAAATTCAAAATGACGAAGAAAAATCCAAAACAATTCAAAATCCAAACAAAAAAGAAAAACCCAAAATAAAACAAAACTCGAATCAAATTTCAATCACAAAAGCAAATTCGCGAACGAACGTAAATTCTATCGTCACCTCTAAGTCAACATCGCATATAATCGAGAATTCGAAAATCGCATTACAAGATTTAGCGCGCAGATTAGACCAGACTAGCAAGAGCAATGACGAAAACAAAAATCCAACGAACTTTACTGTTCGAGCAGATGTCCATCCCGTCCCGCGTGAGAAAAATATAAACATCGTCATTCGCTCTCAAGTGAAGAGCCCTATGGAACAAGTGCACGAATCATGTGGCGACTACGCTACCGTCAAGGCCGATGCGCCGGCAGTCGAACGCATAGACGCGCACTCCCAAAATCGACACCTTACGCGTCGAACTCGTAAACTCATAAATTACGCAGAGAGTAGCGACGGTGAGACGAAGGCCGAAATAGTAAGACCCATACGCACTAGTCGACCCGCGGAGGGCATTGCCCCTAAATCAGCTGAGGGCCCTGACAAGCGCAAAGCACTTCCGATCCCTCGCTTCAAAAACTTCACCAATCCTAATTCCGATAATTCGACAAATTCAGATTTCAACTTTCTCGATTCACAACCCTCCGAAGACAAAGATCCTCCAGCGGAGGAAAGAAAAATATCAGAATTCAAAATTGCAAATTTCATCAATACCAAAGAGTTGTTTCATTTTCGAAACGATAATCCGGTTTATTTCACCAACTCAACGGGCAAGCCGTATGACCCTGGAGGACACAAGGGTGTCCCCAAAAACCGACTTCAATCCTTATAATAAAAATAATCATAATAATTAACCTGTTTTTCAGATGGCCGTTATCAATCTACTGTGTAACGTTTAACGATGTCACCTTTGCAATCGTAATCAGAGAAATAGATAAAATGTTCAGTTACAGTATCCACAGTACAGAACATTCGAACTTGTGTATATTAAAGACTCGCCGAACTAACTGTTTAAAAATTCGAGAGAGATTTCCAGTCTCTATCCTAGATATAATCGCTTACTTCATTTCAAAACTCATATACGTAGTCATTATATTATATTAAAACATAACTATATTACGATATTCCTACGAAACGGTGAAAAAAGAGCGCCGAATGCTCCAAAATAATTTGTTATCAGCGATCCAAGCCTCGGACAAATTCTCTACAATTTAGCAAAGAAGCCGAGTTATAGGCGGTACTTTCTGACGAAAGAGTACACGTTATTCAATATATAAGGGTATAAGTTAATCTGACCTGGTTAAAAGAATTGTACCATCAATCTCCTGTCACTCGTGGGAACGAAATATATCTCCTCATTCCTCGAACGCATATATCACCAAAAACCTCAAACAACCTGCAATTCCTTACTTCCCCCTTTTTACCTCTTCGGAGACACCTGGTACAAGTTCATCCCTGTTCTGGTCGAAGCCACACCACCTGCAAACATGAATCCATCGACGAAATCTACTTAACGATACATCAACTCAACATCATCAGCATCCTGTGCGATGTACTCCAAAGAAGATATCGACAACGTACGAGATCGCGTAATGTTTCCCTTGGAGAAACCCCGTAAACAATATGGCACGGGACATCAGTAGTCAGAACACTACCAGTCCGGAGAACAAGTTGTTAAATCTCCTGGATAACAACAATATATAACACCAAGCCTACTCCATCTGGAATCGCACCTGGAAAATGCATTCAATTCGGTACAGCAAGCGCTGGTTTCACCCGAACATCACTCGTCGTGCGAGCGATCAAGGTCCTCGTAGATACGGCGATCCATGCATACAGCCTACCCCCTGTGGACGGCTGGTCAAGTTATCTCGTCGGTGCAGTATGGGACTCGGTTACGTACCTGATGCACCTCGCTAAACAACCCAAGAAGAAAACGACAACGGACGCAGCGACTGGCCAAGAACTTTATCAACTCGTGTCGGCCCCTCCAGCTGAACCAGAGTGCCAATGTCAACGCTGCAACACATGATCTGTACCCTGTCATCTCCGATCATCCAGAAAACAACAATCCTCCAAACCGCGTTCCTTCCCTTAAATTCGCACGAGGAGACGATATTTCTGATCATGCTAATAATTTATTTTTTCATCATCGTTCTTTTAACCTTGTCAAGTAAGAGATAGGGTAAAATAAGCAAATAAGCATCTATGCATGAAGAAAAACAAAAAGGAGAAAACTCGTACACATACATTTCAGCGTAAAATAAAAAAATATAAATATATTTATAATTATCGAAAAAGCAAAGAACAAAAAAAAACCGAGAACAAAAAAAGGAGAAAAAAAAGTTCCTCATATAAAGATCTAGATATACAATAACCAAACATATTCTCATACAAAGATCTACATATACCATAATAAGACACACATACTTTCCTTTTTCTATAGTCTACAAACTACTCTAATCCAAAAATTGTACCTACCGACACCGCAACCGTTTAAGAATAGGCTGATGACGATATTGAGATAACCTTCGGAACATTCACAATAATTGAGCGGGACGCTCAATCTTAAACCGGGGAGGTGTTACATCCTAGCGAATGTGCCTTCTCTCGGTTATTCCCAATATCCTCATTTGCCGTTAAAAGCTTATTATTAAATGAATAAATCTAAGAATAAGACGCGTAACAGCGTAAAAAGGAAAGTGCGTACGTTTCGCACGCATATTCAACCTACAGCGATATATATACGATAGCAGCACCGCCACAGTCATCGACTTTTCCTATCCCATTGGCTGTCAACAAGAACACGATCTCAGGCGCATATTCCAAGAAGAGCTGTCGAACGAAAAACCAACCATCAACTCGATCAACAGACTCCAAAAATCCTTCGCCGGCCCAACCGCATGAGAACCAAGGAAGCCTCGACCCTAGATTACTTCATCATAACATAGCCTAGACGGCTCCGACAAATTTATAACTCTCACTGGAAAATAAGACATCCGGTCTCGCAGCGTAGCCCGATATACAAACTTTTCGATATGAGAAGTCACCATAGCTATAAATTCACATAACACCAACCATGCGCATGTTTAGGTCTCAGATATCGAACTGTATTTCCCATGCGCTTGTTCGCCGGAACACGAGACAAAGATCTCTTTTCTTCATACGCATATTAGTCAGAACCGATGCCCTGAAATAAGGTCACACGCGTGCCTAGGAAATCTGTAACCTACACGCACATCGTACCGCAACCAACCACGCTAATCAACCGATATATTCATGACCAATGGACCAATCCCCGAATAGCTAGATGACCAAGAGCACACTCTCCCTAAAATTCCTTCGCCCACTATCGAACCCCTCCTAATTTTGATTTCAAGAAAGACTTCCTTCCTGAAGTCAGTCTCCCGTCAACTACCATCGGCTCAAGTTCTTCTATCGAGTCTCAATCCCAGTCTCCCGATAATCTTCATCAAATTCAGAACTTAGTCTTCCGTCAACCAATATTTGCGTCAACCGAATCACTCCTTATATCAAGTCTTAACCCAGAAGCCTAACGAATATCTCCGATTATCCTTCATACGAACCGTCTTCATTTTTCGAGTCACAAAAGTTTTATTTTACACTTGTATAATTTCTATCATCGGTCCGTGATTATCAATCTCAATTCATCGACCTTGCGCGCCGTGCATATTTCTATCTACGCGTAGTGCCCGTCGTAGTAAACACGTCGAGTGTACACACGACCAGCGTAAAATCCTGCGAGCGTCTTACCAGCAATTGTACCAGCGAGCGCACCAGGCCAAGAGCGAAGGCCCTTGTAACGCGAGCGACAACATACATCCACGCAAGCGAGCGAGCGAGCGACCGAGCCTTAAACACAACCAATGTAAGCTAACCATATCTTTTTCTTTTCTGTATCATTCATCGTAGGCCTGATCGCTTTAACCCGTCTAGTAGTCTTATAATAAATAACATATTGTCAATCGTACACCAATTCTGTCGAATTATTCCTCAATATCGAAATATCGCGTCAATTCCTTAACTCTATTCTTTCCCACGCACTACCCCTTTTTACCCTCATCCCGTGCTATTGCGCTAGGCGTAGGCAACAAAGAGGGAAACAAAAATACTATGTTCGCGTCCCTTCCGGATGTGACATCTTCAAGATGTGTTCTTTAAGATGGTATATTGATCGATAAAAAAAGTTTTGTAGTTTTCTTTTGAAAAATTCATGAAAAAGGCCTTTTTTGCGCTACAAGTGGGGGTAACGCCTTAATAGATACAATACGTTGAAACTCTTTTCCAAAAGTATTAGCTTTATATTAAAAAAAAAATTCCGTAGTTCATGCATGTTTCACGCCTCTCGAAGGTGACCTGTCTTTCAGTGAAGAAGTGAAACGATTTGGGTTATTGTTATGAAGAAGTTGGCAAGATGACAATTACTTAGAGGATGATTCTGGCAAAAAACGTATAACTTTTTATCAATGAATTTGTTTGGGTTGGAGTAGACATTGTCACCCTGACTTTGTCGCCTCAGTGAGACGCGAGAATAGAGCGAGGAAAGTGACGAGCGAGCGATTCAAGATTGCTTTTGTGTAAGGTGTACAGGTGTGTGTAATCGACTCGTTTTTTACTCGCAGAGAAAAAGAGTGTGTGAGAGAGATATAGAGATCGATTGACTGATTGATTGATTAAGATATTTATTGTTCTAGTAAACTTTGAGACAAAATTTCATGTTATGCAGTAGGTGAGTCTGCATAATATGTGATGTTCAAATGTATAAATGTATATGAGTTACACACTCCGTAGTAATATGACTTATAATTATTTACAAACAGTACAGTTGGGTTACAATTTTCTTACAATTAACTTACGAATTATGACTTAAAGTTACGAGTTTTTGAAACTTAACTTGCAGCTACCCTGCATGCGATGCATGGAACACCATGAGAGAGGGAGGGAGAGGAAGAGAGACAGTCAAAGAGAGAGAGGGAGAGGGGGGGGCACAATGAACGAAAAAATGCCTGAGATATGAATACGCACTCTTCCACCAGAGTC
The DNA here is from genome assembly GCA_944452715.1 of Ophion slaviceki. Lineage (NCBI taxonomy): Eukaryota > Metazoa > Arthropoda > Insecta > Hymenoptera > Ichneumonidae > Ophion > Ophion slaviceki. Next base: position 33,220,312 of record OX101783.1, read on the forward strand.
AACGTTGCATTGCTCTCCAGAGTGCGGACTTCCTTCGGAACCTCGTCGAAGTATTGTAGCCTCCACAGTTATCTACGCTTCTCATATGGAAGTATGGATGCACGCGTATTTGTGCCAGCGGCGCTTGCGGAGCTAGAATGGCAAAGTGAGATCGAGAAACTGCGAAATGTCCAAAGCTTCGAACAAGCTTTGCGGGAGGTGCACTCGAAATTTTTTTAGGATCCGTAATGCCTGAGGAAGTGAGGAAACACATAGGAAAGTATCCTGTATGTACACGATACTTGGACGCCGTTCGCAGTTTTTCCATTCCCATATCTATATATCCAACAAAAGAGAGAGAGAGAGAGAGGGGATGAGAAAAAGGAGGGATATGGTTGGCAACGAATGTTCGCAGTTCCGAGAGCTCCCGGATACAAAAGTGCGGAATCTGCTGGTCTTCTCGTAGAAATTGATATACAGTTATAGTATGAAACGGCTTTTCAAAGTGAGCTTCCGACTCGGACGATTCAAACTGGACAACCCCTCGAGCTCGTTCTTTATCTTCTTCGAGCGCTCCGGCCCTTTTTCCTTCCCTTTCTCTCTCTCTCTCTCTCTCTCTCTCTCTCTCTCTCTCTCTCTCTCTCTCTCTCTCTCTCTCTCTCTGCCTCTTTCACTTTTCCCGTCCTCGCCGATATGCACATTATGTGCAAGAAAGGGGAACGCCATATATGTACCCCGTTCTGCCTCTCATCTCTTTCAACGTATATGCACGAGTCGCGATTATACGATTTAATTAGACCACTCGTGACATAACGAAGACGCGAATGCGTACTTTCCAGATGGATATGTAACACTGAATAACTCGTATATATATATATATATATATATATATATATATATATATATATATATATATATATATATATATAAACACATTTATGTATATGTATAGGTATATGTATATACATGTATATATATACACACACATATATATATATGAATATATACTTTATTACAATACCTTATCAGTTATCTCCTTTACTCGGATAATATCTGACACGAAAATTTCTCGTCGAACAAGATACGACGAACGATAAGTAGTCACGTTCTCATTGAAATCGTCAAATCTACCTTATAATAAAGACTTTGCTCAATAATCCTTTCCAACGTTTATCTACTATCTCCCGTTAGCAATTTCTCGGCGTGCACTTCATGCATGTAGGCGCCGTTGAATGCCTGAATTGATCATCGTCGTATGGAATACACCTCACGAATCTCTCAAGTCCCGGAGGCCTGACAGTCTAAAAGAGTATCTGAAAGAGGACCGGTGAGAACACACTTGCCTATCCCTCTCAACGGGTTACATCTAGCTGGTAGCCGGAAAAAGAGCGATTTTCCTGATTTTTTTTGGCAAAACGTGTGCAGGTTATCAATTTTTTAAATTTTACATCGAAGAGTATGGTTTTAAGTATCTTTTACCATTTTGGTATTGAAAAATATGTATAAATGTCGTAGATCGTGTCGAACAAGTCATCTGGAATAAAGGATCAAAGGCATTTAGTTTTTGCATGAAATTATCCAGTGCTTGGACTAAGGATTTAATGAAATATTGATTTTTGGAAATATGGCCGCAGTCCCAAGTAGACGTATCGATTTTGGAGGAAAAACGCCCTTTTTCGTTGTTACAATAAAATATACAGATCGAGAAAAAAATCCTTTCTTCGAGCACTGCTTGTTGATACGGAAAAGAAGCTCGTAAAATTTGAAATTGATCATTGCAGTGATTTTTGAGATATCGTGGCCACCGTTTTTGAAAAAGTCATATATAAACGCCCGTAACTCTCTTAATTTGGAACTTGGACTTGAAATTTTGAGAGAATATTTTTGAAATCTTATCTTTTGAGAATCCGTCGAAATCCAAACATCGATATTTTTCAGGAATTTCAACTAGGTGAAGCCCTATAGTTCAATCGCAACGTTAGCGAAGCAGCCTTTTTCTGATTACTGTTCCATGATTTCGGACAGGCTGCGCTGCAATCAGTTTTACGAACTGTACCTAAACTTCGCTACCTCTTGTACCACAATGTATCTTCGGTGTGTATGTGCATGTCCACCGTCCTCTTCACTCGCCATCCACGTTCTTCCGTCTCTCTTGAAGCATCAGGAGAGACGGACGAGTTGAGACGATTGAAGACCATTGAACGAGTGAGAAAGTCTGGGTGCAGGACGTTTCTGCATATGAGGTACCCGCCCAAATAGGGTTTTACAATCGGCACAGTAATGGCCCACGACTGGTTGCCAGAGAACAAACGATGGTGCGGTAATGGCTATACAAACGGGCCAGATCCGCACCATGCATGGTTGGTAATGGTAAACCATGAATGGCTGCTAAGACTTGGCCAACTATCATACGCCCATATTGGCCCAGCAACGGCTGCCGGATCTTCTGACGGAAATGAAAAACAAAAACTTGACAAATCATGAATATAAAAATTCTAGTAGTATCTTTTTTGTTTTCTTACGCTTTACTAATGTCCATGTACATAGAATAATTTCATTAAAAACGCTTTCTGGATTGTTCAAGTTTTTACCTTTCATCGGGATCGGACCTGCGCCTTTCGTTTGAGTGTCGAGCGCCCTACCCACTTAGCCATTCTAACACTTACAGAATCCATCGTTTGTTCGTTCCTTACTTTTATGCCGATAATTTTATTCGTGACATTAAAGTTTACCGACAATTTTTTCGGTCCATTTAGGCTGTAAAAATAACTCGCTCGTTTTGGGTGAAGTTCCGAAAAGCATACTCCTCTGATCGAGCTGAAATTTTGCACCAAACTTCCTCTTATTATCCTAAGAGAAAACGTTAACGGATTTTTGACGACTAGCAATAGTTTTCGATATATCGCATTGTAAAGTTTATTATTTCACGCCATACGAGTATATCTATATATCCGATAGATACCCCCCACTCCTCCGGCCACGCTGCTTCCTGGCAAACAGTGCTCGCCCGTATGTGCATATCACTTGCCATGTGGGATGGGTTTGTTTGGGTTTATTTAACATAGTAGAAGCGCAGTACAATAAATAACTTTCAATATACGATATATCGAAAACTATTGCTAGTCGCCAATATCCTTTTAAAGGTTCTCTTGAAATATTGAAAAGAAGGTCGGTGCAAAATTTCAGCTTCATCAGTAGGATATGCTTTTCGAAACCTTATCCCTTGTTTTTACTTGTTACAGTTTAACGACCTGCATTTGCAAAACACCCAAAAACAAACCATCAATGGCTGGGATAGATCTGGCAAGCCATTCATCCGCCTACGATACCCCAATGCTGATCGCCATATTATCGGTGCGATGGTATTCGCCCACCAATGGCTGGCATAGATCTGGCAAGCCGTTCATCCGCCTACGATACCCCAATGCTGATCGCCATATTATCGGTGCGATAGTATTGGCCCACGAATGGCTGGCATAGATCTGGCACGCCGTTCATCCGCCTACAGTACCCCAATGCTGGTCGACGAATCATTGGCCGATTATCAGCGAACCGTTTAATGGCTGAATGCTGGCATTTTTGTTACGACAGGCGACCCTATATGGGAGGCGGGTAACAAGGCCTTAGGCTAATGAGGCCTAAGTAACGAAAATCGTATTGAAAATAACCGCTTACGCTGAAGGCCACACTCACAGACGCCCATTGCACGAATATGTCGCTACAAGTTTGCGGAGGCGCGATACCCCGCTCCCCGCTTCCAATGTTGCATCGTCCATCATAAGACGCGGCCGCGCAGCACCAATAATAAAAATCTGTCCGAATAAATCGTAAGTATTTTTTGTAATATTACACTTATCTATTTGAAATCACAGTCTTTGTCTTCATTAATTCAAGCTTCGATGATCATAAATATTTGAATCACGTATCGTGGTCAAAATATTTGTTATTTTGTGTTTCTTACATAGGTGGTCGATGGTTATTAAGGCCTACTAAATTTAACCATAGGCCTTATTATCCTCCTACTTCTTGTGACAAAGCTTGTTTGTTTTACAATGCATTTTACGTTACTTTTAAGATGTTACGAATGTAAATAAGTAGTACGCATATTGATTGCTAATTAATCAATCGTTATTTATAGTGCCTCGATCCCGATGCCTGCAAAACGAGTGTCGTGGTTAGAAAACGACCTGGTGTCAGCTGTCCGAGCAGTGCAAAGAGGAACTTTGAGTTCATGCAAAGCTGCAGGGGATTATTGTTCTCAAATACCAAATATAGTACGTATAGTTTGATTATAAAGTGTTTTAAAGCCGTAGGCCTTATTATCCTACCATGGTACAATGGTGCCTACTATGGTTGTAGCCTAAAGTTAAAAATGTTTAATTTTGTTAGTGTTTATTGTACATGTTACCATTTTTCGTTTATATTTTATACAAACTGAACTTAAATAATGATTACAATGAAAATATATTGATCAACTTAGATATTTTTCATTTCATTTCAAATATCCCTTAGCTAGGTCTTATTACCCGCAGGTACCTTATGTATTGTATCTGCAGAGGTGGATTTGTGTTGTATTGATTGGAGGATTGTATCGCTCGGTTGTGGCCTAAGGTTGTTCAACATGTTGAATTTTGTTTTTGTTTATGGTACATGTTACCATTTATCGTTTATATTTTATAGAAACTAAACTCAAGTAATGATTATAATAAAAATATGTTGATCAACTTAGATATTTTTCATTTTATTCCAAATATCCCTTAGCTAGGCCTTATGGGGTTACCCCCACTTGCGATTTTGAAAAAATCGATTTTTTTTTATTGCATTTTTTTTGAAGTGCAATTTGAAGTGCAGTTTTTTTTATGCCCGGAATAGATGACTCTATGTAAGTTTACAAAAAAAATATTTTCTTCGTGTAAACTGAAATTAAAACTTTAAACGCGTTTTTCTCAAAATGGCATTTCTGAAGTCGGTGACGAAGATTACTCGAACACTAATGAACCGATCTTCTTGAAATTTTGCAGGCTTATTTAATACATAAAAATGTAGTCTTTAATCGTTCGATTTTTTTTTTCGAAAAAAAAAATGGCCCTTTTATAGCCAAAAAACGGCCGTTTTTTTTCGTTAAAATCGAACCATTAACTTTGACTGTCCGCCATTTTGTGAAAAATGAATATTTTTTTAAATCCTTCGATTAAAGACTAGTTTATACTTATATTTGACTAAATCCATCCGCATTTTTTTTTCAGATGATCCACTTCGCCGCAATGTTGGTCACCGCAAACCGTGTATATAAAAACATTATTTCATTGACGGCCATTTGCCACTAAACAATGTAATATTTTTCAATAAAAAAATTACTGAAAGTTCTTCAAGATGTGTTCTTTAAGATGGTATATTGATCGATTAAAAAAGTTTTGTAGTTTTCTTTTAAAAAATTCATGAAAAAGGCCTTTTTTTTGCGTTACAAGTGGGGGTAACGCCTTATTGCCCGGAGGTACCTTATGTATTGTATATGCAGAGGGAGGGGGAGAGAGAGAGAGAGAGAGAGAGAGAGAGAGAGAGAGAGAGAGGAGGTGTGGGGGTGTGCTGGTTATAGTCATTGCAATGCTTTTCGAAGTGATACTCCCCTGTTTCTGGTTAGTCTCGTATGATACCACCGTTGCATCGATGCAGCTACCCTTCCGATGCAAGGTCGCACATATTTATTTACGCATACATATATACCAATGCATAAACGTGATGCTGAAGGCATTCGACTTCAAGGGTCCGCCTTTCAGCCAATTGTCCCTATACTGAACATTATACAAACCTCGGCGTCATTGAAATTAGTGTTCGATAAATGTGACCGTATTTATATACAAATTATTTCGAGGACCATCTTGTCCTTAAAATCGATGAGTTATCGTTTACAAGGATATTTACGACCGTCAGATTTGCCGATAGCGAACATTATGTAGATATAACGGGTTCAAAATTACGGATTCAATATATATATATATATATGTAAATTATATAATACTTATATATGCAGGGTGTCGTGTTATGAATGGATAATCCTGCAACTGTCGATAGGTCAGATCATGTCCTACTATGTGTTGGAATTTGAGATTGCTAAAAGTCCCACGGTTTTCGAGATTTAGGGCTTTATGTTATTTATTGAACAAAAAATCAATTGCTTTTGGTTTGTCGCATGTCATTTCTACAAACGATATGATTCGACAATAACTAAGCAACTTTTTAAAGTAATTGGCACATGCGTAGTACATTTTTTTACACCGCAGGCTATCAAAGTCAGATGTTCGAATTGGTTTGTGTGAAACTTCTGCATAAGATCTTTTTTCATAAAGTTTCCTTAACATTTAAGGTGAAAAAGAAGACTTTTCTAGAAAAGACAAATAACCAAGAGTATTTAAAAAAAAGCCCGGGTCAAAGAAAGTCATCATTTGTAGAAATGGCATTCGAAAAACCAAAAGCAGACGATTTTTATCTCGAAAACCGTGGAACTTTTTCTAAACTGAATTCCCAGCATATAGTAGGACATGATCTGACCTATCGACAGTTCCGGGATTATCTGTTCATAACAAGACACCCTGCATATATAAGTATTATATAATTTACATATATATATATATTGAATCCGTAATTTTGAAAATGATACATGTATTTTGCATGGTAAAAGTTGCACGGTGTGGAGAGGACCATCAAATGGGAACCATTTTTTTATTTCGCTGGACGCGCTGACGCACAGTGAAGGTCACCTCCACTTTTTTAAATGGAATGGTACATTTTTTCCAACCATCTTGTGGAGCACCTCAAGCCACATACAAAACATTAGGGGTCAAAGTCGTTCAAGGTCATTCAAGGCCACCTATTTAGATTCGTATCATCGATACTGACCTTGAGTGACTGTGGACAACTTTGACCCCTTGATGTTTTTTTTTAAATGGCATGAGGCGCTCCACAAGATAGTTGAAAAAATGTACCATTCCATTTAAAAACGTGGAGGTGACCTTCACGGTGCATCAGTGCTTCCACCGAAATAAAAAAAATTGGTCGCATTTGAAGGCCCCCTTCACACCGTACAACTTTTGCCTGGAACATTTTCTCGTGACATCGATAAACACCGAGTTATTTCGGGTGGCAGAGATCAGAGGGACACCCTGTATACGTTATGGCGTATTCGAGAACCTGTACTATCAACTCCTCCGGACTGGTGGATTCTCTAACCGATCGTTTCGCTGCTTCGCACCCTCTCGCTGCTTGCACTTCCTTGCGAATCTATAGATGCATCCGATGTGCCGGGTATTCCGTGTCAGGTGAAACGGTTTTTGGCTCACCGTATGGAGAGATGCGCGTCTAGTTTGGGACTTCGCAGGCGTAGCATGGTACGGAAAAACCGTGGACCAATTTTGGAAAAATTGAATTTATCAAGGTATGACGGTGGGTTTTTTTTTACCGATGCTCGTCCGTGTGTCTTTTTCGAGTCATTGCATCTTTTTTCACCGTTATTCCATATTTATGACTGGGATTTTTTAACTTGTGGAGAAATCTTCCAGGGTCTCCAGTCGCTCGTTCCAAATGCACTACTGTATCGAATGTCCACGGGGGCATAACATTTGCAACGGGTGGAACACTAGTGTCGATACAGAAACCCATGTTTTACTGAGGTTCAGATCAGATGCCAAAAACTTTGTGTTTATTAACTCAGTTGATGGAAGAGGATCCACTTCAGTAAAGGGGCTGTATAATTTTGAAATTCGTGAAAGGCGATTTCATTATTGCATAGTTTTATAGTATACGGTCTTAATCTTTATTCGCAACAAAGATTTTGTCAAATTTCCAAAATGTTACCGGGCTATGCGATTTTTCATTAAATGTGTTTAAAAAAAAAATCACTAAATTTGTTTTTATTGGTTCAAAAACGAAGTTTTTTTCTACGGGTTGCCACTTTCTTATTTTTCAAAATGGTACATTTTTTCGTTTTTAATTTCGTTACGTATAAAATCTCGACATCGTCATTTCAATACTCTCACCAAAAAAAATTGAACATCGACCTGTTTTCTGGGCCCAAAGCTTATGCAGGCTCCTGAATAAGTAAAATAAAAAATATCACTTTTTCGTCCTCTCTATGTGTTTGTAACCTAATTACGGTTAAACTACTAAACCAATTGAATCACCACCTGCCATGTGGATAGTTACATGCCTTAGGCAACACATTGTCAACCCTCCATCCCTCCATCCTGGCTATTTCCCTGATGAACATACAACACAGATCCGACTGCTATCCGATCGAACCACGGACAATCTAAATGTGTGCTGTACGAGAAAAAAAATTCTGTTTTTCGGCCTTTCACGGCCTTCCTCACACCCGCCTCTTATTGAGGATTGCTACAGTGACCCACCATTAGTGAAAGTCTCTTGCAAAGGGGGAATCAGCCAGTTGATTAATAAGCAGCGTTATACAAGATGCAAGCGAGCCTGAGTATCATGTAACTCCGCCTCTCGTTACGTCGTTAAATCACCTGCATATGACTGACAATCACACGACGTAAATACCTACTAGCTATATGAGGATCTCATGTTCGAAGCTATCGGTTACGAAGCATGTGAAAAAAGCCTTGTTCGCAATGTGACGAGAGATGGGCACGTTGATGCGTAGAACGCCAACTACGGATTGTTCGTTCATGATCATTTTTCAGCAAGGTCCTCGATCCCAAGCTCAAAATAAAACGTGAAAATCATTACCGCGCAACTTTCCGTTGCCATTTTCACTCAAATCCGTGCAATCCAAATTACAGAACAAACTGGGAAGTTATTTGCCGGCAATTTTCCAGTGTCTCACTTTTATCAAAATATTATTGTCGCAAGATTTTAAATTATTAGGATAGGCTGGGGTCAATTGGAACGTTTTTGAGAAAATCGGTTAGTGTGACTTCATTTCACACCCTATCTGTTTGGTGGTAGATGCTATTCAGACGCCCTCGGAAAATGTTTCATTCGACCCTGTGTCGGGCTCAATCGAAACAGTACCTGGGGTTGGTGGAAATAGGTGTTTTCAGCTGATTGAACCAATGTTTCTACTAAATCCAGGTACTGTTAATCATGTGTGTGAAGTGATAAAGTATGTTTGTTGTGAATAAAATATACTTTTAATCAGAATAATCAGTTTTATCGCTTTTCATTTGAGTTTAAGTATCACTGAAGGTATATTAAGGTTCTTCGATATTATTTTACTTTTCGGACGATTTCTTGGCATCTAAAAAACAAAACGAGATTTGGAAAACTTGCTTGCGTATTGAAATGTTTGTTCGGAGTCAATAGAAATACGTTTCAATTGACCCCGAACCGTTTGTTTCAACAGCCCCCACACCCTCGCTTCAAATAATTTGTCAAACGGCAAAAACCTGAATGTTGTAGGTAGGTACTGACCACGATAAACTCAATTAGGATATTCATAGTAACGATAATTGTAAACAACGCCTCAGAAGGAACAATAGTTTTGGAGCAATGCGCAAGATACTAACAGTAAAAAAAAAACTTACTTTTTATGTCGAAAAAGCGATGCACCCACATAAAAATGTCCGACGAGCTCAGGGGGCGACATGCAATGAGCGACCGGTGTCACTGACCGTCTTCGAGTTATTCAACTTGTTTCATTTGACCAGTGTTTCTGTCGACCCCAGCCTACCCTAATCACGGATGCGTAAAGATCACCAAACCGTTCTCCGCCTAGTGGCTTTTCCATTTGGAAGCTCAGGGAAGCATGAAGGTTGCAAAAATGAAGAAACCAATCGGTGCCAGCGTCATTTTTCAATTTGCTCTATGTACCGTACGCAACCAGAAACATCCCTAGTGGCCTGAAGTCGCGCTACTGGGCGACGCAGCCTCTCCAAAAAAAGAGAGGAAAATAGCAAGCTTTTCCAGAATACGAATCAATTCCCGCCAGCAGGTGCGCTTATATTAATGCTCGTATTCGTATCGGAGAAATACGACGTTCCGCGCTGTTAAAGTATGGCGGAGGGCGAGCTCAGGTACTGGGGCGCGAGAGACGGACTTCAATAATTATTGGCCAAGAGAATAAAATAGACCACGAGAGGAAGAAGGAGAGAAAGAGAGAGAGAGAATGAGAGAGGTAGCGACCGAAAGCACGTCTGTTTTACTGATGTCTGGTCGAAGAAAGAGCGCACCAACTACATAATCATGAACATATATATACATATATATATATATGTACATACACAATTATGCCCCTTTGGAGGGAACTAAAGAGATGACGAGAGTTGCGGCGGAGATGGCCAAGGGAGCTTGCAGCTTCCCTACCGAGTGAGTTAACGGGCGAATACGAGCGTGAGAGTCTACGAAAGCTCCAGAGAGTCTGCTCTTGCGTGTGTGAGGAACAGGGAGAGAGAGAGAGAGAGAGAGAGAGAGAGAGAGAGAGAGAGAGAGAGAGAGAGAGAGAGAGAGAGAGAGAAGCCTGAAACAGAAAGGTGGACGAGCGCATACAGCAGGTTACATGCAAGAGGAGATCGAGGGCTCCTCGATCGCGCGGCCAACCTCGCGAGTCGAGCATGTCTATGCTGTTGCTCATGGCGTATATATAAATTTATATATATATGTAGGATTGCGCAAGCGAGATTTGAGCCCAGGGCACGTGGAAGAAAGAGAGAGAGAGAGAGAGAGAGAGAGAGAGAGAGAGAGAGAGAGAGAGAGAGAGAGGCTATGTGTAGAGTGCACCGGGGGGAGGGAGGGAGGAAGAAAGGGAGAGAGCAAGAGGGAAAGTACCCGAGCGGGATGATGAAAAGTTTGACCGGACGCACAGCGAAAGCACAATGCACCGCGGGAGTCCCCCATCCTCGGCCTCTCAGGCAAACCACCCCATAATCCACCCCCATTGTACACCCAATCAATATTGTTTTATACCGTGAATCGCCAAGTCGAGACTCTGTGCGCCTCTCTCTCTCTCTCTCTCTCTCTCTCTCTCTCTCTCTCTCTCTCTGTCCATCCAACGGTCATGACCGATAGCTTTCGTTGACCGCCGCGGTCCTCGACACTCGACCTTACCTTATTCTTTTACGTCTCGATTGAACTCTTTTTAATTTTCTCATTCTATGGTCTTCCCCCCCCCCCCCCGGGCCTGCTCGCGCAATGACCAAAGTTTTTCACATTCACTTTTTTTTTCACTTTGATTTTATCGAATAACGCAGAAGTTTTCTTGCAACGAGACGAATCCGGCTGTTGCACCGTCAGAGAAAAAACGTTGGAAGACAGTGTGCAGATTCACACGAAAAAGCAGCAGTTCAAATAATTCCGGGCGTAACAATGTACTTTTCTTATCACTTCTTATCATTCGAGTAGCGTTGGCAACTTATCGACTCTACGTATCGATTTAATTCGTACAAAATACTTATTCTCCGTTACATTGAATAGGTGAAAATTGAAGTTTGCTAAAAGACTCGATTGAGAAAAGGCAGCTAACCTTTTCTCGTATAGTAGTGGGTGATGTTCAAGATTTATTGGCACGATAACCTCATTTTCCATTATCGCTATATGTACATACATATGTATATATATATACATACATGTACACATACACATATATATATATACACATACATGCAGATATATATAAATACATCCCAGTATACTGGTGAAATGTCAAGCTAAGTTACTGAACTTTTAACGAAAAATTACGGCTCCAAAAATCGTCTCGATTATACGGCACTTTATGGAGATGACACGCTGGCCACATTTCTGTTGAGTAATTTATACACTAACTATGCCTGATATAAACTACTCAACGCGTGTAAAAAATACTAAAGATTCCTCAACGAGAATAAAAACAGGGGGTCACCGAATGTTTAAAGAAAATATTAATTATAAAACTTAGAATAACGTCATTAGCAGAAGAACTTTCGTAGCCGCGACTTTTCAGAGAAAATGTTTGAATCTACTAAATTTGCGCGAAATGTTTTATTCCAGTTTATCGTTGGGTATAATAATTAATTGTGACCCAAATAGGGTTTTACAATCGGCACAGTAATGGCCCACGACTGGTTGCCAGAGAACAAGCAATGGCGCGGTAATGGCTATACAAACGGGCCAGGTCCGCACCATGCATGGTTGGTAATGGTAAACCATGAATGGCTGCTAAGACTGGGCCAACTATCATACGCCCATATTGGCCCAGCAACAGCTGCCGGATCTTCTGCCGGAAATGAAAAACAAAAAATTGACAAATTATGAATATAAAAATTCTAGTAGTATCCTTTTTTGTTTTCTTCTGCTTTACTTCTGTCCATGTACATAGAATAATTGCATTAAAAACGCTTTCTGCATTGTTCAAGTTTTTACCTTTCATCGGGATCGAACCTGCGCCTTTCGTTCTAGTGTCGAGCGCTCTACCCACTTAGCCATTCTAACACTTACAGAATCCATCGTTTGTTCGTTTCTTACTTTGATGCCGATAATTTTATTCGTGACATTAAAGTTTACCGACAATTTTTTTGGTCCATTTAGGCTGTAAAAATAACTCGCTCGTTTTGGGTGAAGTTCCGAAAAGCATACTCCTCTGATCGAGCTGAAATTTTGCACCGAACTTCCTCTCATTATCCTAAGAGAAACCGTTAACGGATTTTTGACGACTAGCAATAGTTTTCCATATATCGCATTGCAAAGTTTATTATTTCACGCCATACGAGTATATCTATTTATCCGATAGATACCCCCCACTCCTCCGGCCGCGCTGCTTCCTGGCAAACAGTGCTCGCCCGTATGTGCATATCACTTGCCATGTGAGATGGGTTTGTTTGGGTTTATTTAATATAGTAGAAGCGCAGTACAATAAATAATTTTCAATATACGATATATCGAAAACTATTGCTAGCCGCCAATATCCTTTTAAAGGTTCTCTTAAAATATTGAAAAGAAGGTCGGTGCAAAATTTCAGCTTCATCAGTGGGATATGTTTTTCGAAACCTTATCCCTTGTTTTTACGTGTTAGAGTTTAACGACCTGCATTTGCAAAACGCCCAAAATCAAACCATCAGTGGCTGGAATAGATCTGGCAAGCCGTTCATCCGCCTACGATACCCCAATGCTGATCGCCATATTATCGGTGCGATGGTATTGGCCCACCAATGGCTGGCATAGATCTGGCAAGCCGTTCATCTGCCTACGATACCCCAATGCTGATCGCCATATTATCGGTGCGATAGTATTGGCCCACGAATGGCTGGCATAGATCTGGCAAGCCGTTCATCCGCCTACAGTACCCCAATGCTGGTCGACGAATTATTGGCCGATTATCAGCAAACCGTTTAATGGCTGAATGCTGGCATTTTTGTTACGACAGGCGACCCTATATGGGGACTTATTTTTATTAAGCCTAACTGCAATTTACCAATGATATAGAAGGGCCCTGCTTTTGTCCCTCAATTTGTTACATCTGCGTTACATTCACTATCGGCACATCTCGCCGTTTTTACGATGGTCCATGCAATTTTCTTATGGGATCATCACAGTGGAAAATGGTCAAAAAATCGATTTTTTTGCATTATACTGTAGTATAGATGGTTATAACCATGCTGTTCATATACTTAGCTAAACGTAAGTAGACAATTTACATGAAAATTCTGCACTCGAAACTTTGAACGCGTTTTTCTCGAAATGAATGGAACAGCATTAATTTTTCGTTGCGTGGGTAGCTCGGCATAGATATGATAGTGTATTTCTTTTCATCCTACACGTCGGACGCACGCGCGCGAGACAATTAACATCATCTTTTTCTCGACGCGCACTTCCTCCCTTACGTTGGTGAGTCTCACTGCGAACCCTGGAGAAATCTCCGCGTCCCGGAGAAAACAATAAAAGTGAGGTGGGAGGAGAGGGCGACACATGTTTAGCATCGCTGTCGGAGGCGGTCCTCGGTCGATAAGGGATTTATCTTCGCGAGCACGCTCCTTGGACAGGAACCGGAAATCACATTTGCCGATAACTCGGTATCTCTCTCAAGAACCGATGAGAAGTCTCGACGACTGTGCTGTGCGTTTCACTATTTTTTTTCCTTCGTGAAACAACACGCCGGCTCTCCGGTCTCGCGTGAGTATCGTGATAACTCTTCGAAAAATCGGTCACGTCCGCGTGGTTCCTCGACGTTTACTCGATAACGAAAAGGCAACGAGAAGTGACGGACTGAAATAGAATATCGAATTTCCAAAGAATTTAAAAAATAAAATCTTTTATGAATAAGAAAAATAGAGTGGAAAAACGGATATTTCCGGATTTTATTCTATCTTTAATTTTTAATTTAGTTTATTTTAATTTGTATTTATTTTTTAAATTATTTTATTTTTTAATGATATATAGGGTGTCTCGTAACGAATGGATAATCCTGCAACTCTCGATACGTCAGATCATGTCCTACTGGATGCCGGAATTTCTGTTATGTAAAAGTCCCACGGTTTTCGAGATTTTGGACTTTATGTTATTTTTTTAGGAGAGACTAGAAGTGTGAAGTAAATTTGAAAAATCCGCTTGAGAAAAAAGATTGAGTGTTTTTAAATTTTTACAAAGAGTCAAATTTATGAGCGAGAGGAGAAAAAAATTGCGAAAATCGGCAACTTCGAAGCTCTTGAGCGACAATTAAATATTCAATGGCCGGTTACAGCGTTAGCGAGGTTAATTCTTAAATTACAAAGCGTAAAATTCATGGGTGAGAAGTGAGCGAAAAAAAATCATTTTTTTATGAAAATTTGAATTTTTGGGAGGCTTGAGCGACCTCTATATAATTTGCGACGGCGCGCAGCTTTCGCGATAATTTTTTTTCTTTTTTTTTTGTAAAGAAGATAATTGGATGGTGAGAAAAAGAAAGAAAAATAGAGCTCAAAATTGGGCTACCCTGATGTACATATCCGCGTGTATGTAAAAATATATGAGGCATTCCTCGTCACTTTAGCCAGTAAAAAAAATCCACAAATAATTTTGAAAAATCGAGTTACTTTATTGAAAAATGTTCACCTAGTGTCGACATCTTTAAAAAATTTCTGACGTTTTTTCTCGTCGATTACCATTTTTTAATATTTTTCCATTCAAATGGCTGTATCTTTGGCAGGATTTGACGTATTTACATTCGTAAAAAATGAAAACGTGCGTCTTTTTATGGCCTTACAGAAAAAAAAATAATTTAGATTTTATTGAGCCAGTCGAACGTCCGTTTCAGGGCAAAATAAGCAAAAATATTTTTTTCTCAAGAAAAAGCACTCGTTACTTTAGTTTTAAAAATTTCTCCGAATTGTGAATACGAAAAACGGATTTTTGGTATTTTTTCTATTATGGGATTCCTAAACACCGTGAAGTAACAGCTATTTGTATTAAAATTTTTTTTTTTATTAATATTCGATTGAAGAGTGTGGGGCACTCGCTGGATGTTTAGCAGATTTTTGACATATACAAATTGACTCCAATACATATGATATACATGTCATATGTATTGGAACCTTGGAGTGCTCCACACTCTTCAATCGAATATTAATGAAAAAATAGAAAAAGCTGTTACTTCAGGGTGTTTAGGAATCCCATATGATAAAAAATACCAAAAATCCGTTTTTGTATTCACAATTCGGGAAAAATTAAAAATTTAAATAACGAGTGTCTTTCCTTGAGAAAAAAAATATTTTTGCATATTTTGCTCTGAAACGGACGTTCGACTTGTTCAATAAAATCTAAATTAATTTTTTCTTGAAGGCTATAGAAAGACGCACATTTTCCTTTTTTTACGAATGTAAATACGTCAAATCCTGCCAGAGATAGAGCCATTTGAATGGAAAAATGTTCAAAAATGGTAATCAACGAGAAAAAACGTCAGAATTTATTTTTTTTTATTTCGACACTCGGTGAATATTTTTCAATAAAGTAATTCGATTTTTCAAAATTATTTGTGAATTTTTTTTTACTGGTTGAAGTGACCTGGAATGCCTCATGTGCAGAAAGTATATTTCAAACGCGTAACACGTCTGTATTATGGGCAGTGTTTATGGACAGGGCTTTAAAAAGTCTCACATAAATATGCCTACCTTCCTCCAAAGGTAGTTTTAAAGATATTGGGGTTTACATAATGGCGAGAATGGGGACAATTGATTATTACGTGGGCGGTACTCGAAGTAGACTGCCTTCACTATCACCTTTCCGTATATATATGGTGACATGCGTTTGCCTATGTATGTCCATATAGTTGCATATACAAGTTTGCAGTCCATACACAATGCACATATATTGTCTTCGACTGCGTGCCAATATATAGGCGTTATGAATATCTCCAGCCATTAAGAATTCCCAAGCCTCTTCGCTGCACTGTGATTGGCTATAACGATGCTGATGATGACTGTGATTATTGCGATGACATGTAAGTTGATCGGAGACATTTGATTTTCACGAAGCACGTCTATGCACATGAGCATCACGAACTTTATATGGATATATATGGGATATTCCACACCAATTCAGCTAGCCCGTGACCCCGACCATTTTTGGTTTTCCGGATGTTTTTTGTAAAATTTTACCCCATGAAAGGAACATCCACACCAAATTTTAGTTTTTTATCTTGTCTCTTTTAGGACTTTCCAAAAAATTGTCGATTTGAGAAATTTTGGAAACGTTTAAACGCTGATAACTCCTGAACTAATTGAGATATCGACAAATGGCACTGTATAATTTATTTCATTTTGAAGCATACTTTCGTTAAAAAATATGAAAAAAAATTATTAATTATCAATGTCAACGTTTTTTTTGCTTCTAAAATGAAAACGATTTTTTTGAAAGATTTTTAAAATTCTGTAAAATAAAGTGACCCATTCTATGATTTTTAAGACTAGTCTCATCGTGGGCCCATTTTTCTTCGATTTTTTTTCGAATCAATCATATCTTTTTAAGACGATTTTTTATCATTTTGTCCAATAATGCTATTAATGATTTTATGATTTCCAATTCGGCTTCGACAGGCCTGAAACCGTTTATTCTTCATTTGTCCTGAATTTAACAAATCCGTGATTTCGGATAAAAAAAATTCGTTAAATTCAACACAAATTAAAAATATACCGTATCAGACCTGTCGAAGCCGAAGTGGAAATCACAAAATCATTAATTGCATTATTGGACATTAAAATGATAAAAATCGTTAAAAAAATATGATTCATTCGAAAAAAATAAAAGGAAAAATGGGCCCACGAAAGAAAAGTCAATCATCTTTTAAAAAAATAGTTTATACTTTAGAAGCAAAAAAAACGTTGACATTGATAATTGATCATTTTTTGAATATTTTTTAACGAAAATATGCTTCAAAATGAAAAAAAATTATACGGTGCCATTTGTCGATAACTCAATTAGTTCAGAAGTTTCCAAAACTTCTGGAATCGACATTTGTTTGAAAATTATAACTCCTAAAAGAGTGGAGATAAAAATCTAAAAATTGGTGTGGATATTCCTTTCATGGGGGACAATTTTACAAAAAAAAAATCAGGAAAACCAAAAATCTTCGGGGTCACGGGTTAGCTGAAATGGCGTGGAATATCCCATATATATGCGTGGGTGTGTGTTGGCTTGTAAAACTAGCAAAAGAACGTAATCTACCTATTGCATTACGTACGAAATTGTGTGTACATCGCGACTCTTTTGTGTCGAACGTGCATGCGGGAAGTGTACACCTATATTGATCGAATAGGATGGACAACAAGATGTATAAAACACATCGAATAAAAGGTAGATAGGATCGGTCGAGAATGTGACTGCGCCGGAGACAAAATTGTAAAAAAAAGGATGTACCAGCGAGAGGCTCCTCTTCCTATCCTCATTCTCCGATGCTTCCGGCCTTTTGCGTCTTCCGTACGCGTAATTTCGTCACGAGCTCGTTTACACTCTTCCCTCTCCTCATTTGCCCGGATTTATAGCCGTGTATGATTGTCTCGTGATTGCCGACAAGCCTCGACGTTACAATCAACGGTGAGTATCCAATCATCGTGGCGATAGAGACAGAGAGGGAAAGACTCGGAGACCGAAGATCCGGCCACGTATTCAATGGCTGTGCATCTATAGAGCTGGTGGATGCCCACACTAGACCGGAACTCGACAGCAGAAACGATCGAGGATCGTTCCGGAAGAATCGGTTGCCGTTCCCACATCGCAACGAAACGAATCCCTTTATACAGGGTGAAAATGGTAAGGCGACCATGTGTTTTTTTTAAGGGGCTGTACCAGTGTAACACTTTCAAAAAATCGATTTTTTTGCCGTTTTCGATAGTTTATACTTTCACGAATATCCTGTGAAAATTTCAAGCCCGTGTCTCTAATCATTTCATCTTGAAAAAATCGATAGTTAAATCTTTAAACGCGTTTTTCTCGAAATGAGATTTTTCAAATTTGCTGAAATTGTAGCTCAAACAGCATTATCCGATTGACTTGAAATTTGAACTGAGTACTCTTGAATATATTTACTCTACAATGACGTAGGATATTTTTGATTGGATGAAAATTGACGATTTGACATTGACAAAAACGACCATTTTATAAGCAAGAAAACAGACTTTTTAAATAACTACGCCATTTTGTTAGACTTTGATATTTTTCGAAAATCCTACGTCATTGTACAGGAAATACCTTCCAGTTTAACGACATTTTTTCCTTTTTCGGCTTCAGCTACTCAATCGACCGGAATCATGTCAGCAGTGGAGGAACTTTTTTTTTGGCGCCTCCGGAGGCAGCGCACTAGTCGCTTGGATCTCAATATTTTTCTATGAAAAAATTACGTAATATAGGTCAAATATAGCCAAATATATTCTTAATTTTCCGAAACATTTAATTGAGTACTTTTCTTCCAAAAAATTCCCGAAAATCACCCAAATTTTCAGCGTGCACACTGGTATAGCCTCTTGAGGCTCTGGCGCGAAGATTTTGTGACAGAGAAAAATATATTTCATGGTTCTCGAGTTCAGCTCGAAAAAAATATAGCTCATTTTTGCGACGAGTAGAATTTGCCAGAAAGAAATTGAGTGTTCTGGAAAAAATGAAAATTAGATTTTCAGTTCAGTGGAATGAAGATGATTGAATTCCGTATATAAGACACTCCTATGAAACTTTTTTTAAGGGTGTAGGCTACTGTGGCAATAGTCTTGATGGACGTTTTCTTCTTAACATTTTTTTTGCATCAATTATTAATTATAATGATGACATTCTTCCTAAAAAAATCGAGAAAAAAAAACATTTTTTTTTGTGAGTGAAACACGATAACAAAAAAAGCTCAGTCAAGTCCTAGCTGATATTATCTATTTCAAGATGGCCAAGAGGTTGAAATCAAAGTCCTCACACACAAGGTCCTTCACAAGATTGTTTATAACTTTTTCCATCATTAATATTTTTTATGAATCTTGATGAGTATATAATTAACAAAGTTGTATTAATGTATAATACAACGTTGTTAATGTACATACAACTGAATGCCCAAACGATTTTTCAATCATTATACTTATTCTTCCAAAAAGAATTTTTCAAAATAACCCTGATTTTCGGGTAGGCACAAAAGCCTACCCTTAAGTGGAATTCAATTTCATTTATCCAATTCAAACTGCAGCATTGATTTTTTTTCTCATTGAGGGGATGCACGAATAAAGTTTCCCAGGGGTGTTTCGTATTTGGAATTTGATTATCTTCATTCTGCCGTACTCAAAATGGACTTTCATTTTTTTTCCAGCATCCCGTTTTTTTCTGGCAAATGCTACTCATTACAAAAATACGCTATGTTTTTTAAGAGGATTGGAAAAACCATGAAATATTATTTACATTTTTCTCAGTTGCAAAATGTCCACGCAAGACCCGTAAAAACTCGAGGCCACCCTGTAATTGCCACTCTCTAGATCCATATATACATATATACATATATACATATATACATACATACATACATACATACATACATACATACATACATACATATATATATATATATATATATATATATATATATATATGTATGTATATATATAAACGTACATATACAGGGTGAACCATTTAACGTGACCACCCCCAATATCTCCGTTGCCCTTCAGAGTGGCGAAAAAAATGTCGAGAGGTAATTTGATTGATTTCAAAGGGCTGATACGGTGATAAAAATTTCTTTTTTGTCAAGGTCATAGTTTTGGCGATCTCAATGTCATCAATGGTTTTTTTTCAAATGGGAACATGTTTTTTTTTCATTAAGACGTTGTAGCCGATATTCAGACGAATCCAACGACCTATGATATCATGATCTTGAACTGATTTTTCACCAAAATATTTTAGGTTTGTTTGGGTTCTCATCACTCTAAAGGCAACGGAGATATTTAGGGTGGTCACCCTTAATGGTCCACCCTGGATATGTACATATGCAAGACAGTGGCCGGCCCAGTAACTAATTATTATTCACTACAATCGTATATTGAATTTTCGTCATTGCCATCCGCATCAGTGAAGTAACAAGTATCCCAAGACGGAAAAGAAAATGGATCGCTTAATTTTTTTCCGCCAAATAAAAGGGTATATCTCGATCCGTCCTCTGGTGCCCCGATCGCGCTGTGCAGCCTTCACTTCCAGGCTCATTTACTTTCAAACTTAACCCTAGGACCCTACACTATCTGTACGAAACAAATAACCTACACTGGGGTTACACACACCCCGGCACTTCAAATCAACACTGCTAACGAACTGTTTGTCGTAGAGAGTTTTTTTTTTAAATCGAACGCTCAAGACCTGACGAATGGAATAGGCTTTGTAAGAAAAACCCAATATGACTTTATCACCGTGAAAAATGCGATTGAACAAAGGAAGAAAAATGATGTTAGCATTTCTCACTAATGATCTGGGGTTTGCGGTACCCATGTGTAGGGTCCTAGGGTTGACAGGCGCAGAAGGACAATACCGTATGCACAGGGCGCAATACAGGACCATCGGCAGGAAGATTCGAGGTGACCAACTCACGATATCTACTCGTTCTACCTTAGCTCGATTTTAATTGCAAATATGTTGCGAAACAAATGGACCCAGCAATGAGCAGTACGATGTGCGTGTAGACTCAGCTCATTCCCGAGTGCAATTACCTGTACGCACGGTTGAGAATGAAATGAGAACAGCACAATGAGCCACCGAAATACACATGTATTTGCGCGACTGCACAGGTAGGCGATTGCCACGTTGGATTACCGCAAATTATCCGGGATGTCATATCGGACAACATGTACCGTGTGTGGAGAGGTGCAAGTATGGCATTGATGCTGAATTTCGGTCTATCCGAGACAAAGGGTGTCTCAAAATGACCTGACATTTTTAATTGCGCGCCATTTTTGTTGTTGTGGCGACCATAGAGTACTAATCTTTGACAACTGGTATCAGAAAGTATTGAGGTTTAGTCATGAGGAATTATACGATCGAGTAACGCATAGAAATTGTTATTTGTTTCATTGGTACTGCATAGTTATTGCAGACAAAGTTTCATGGTCGTCTTATCTCACGCCGCGGCGATGTGAATTGGCCATGAAGATCGTGCGATTTGACGCCATTGGACTTCTTTCTCGGCGCTTTTCTGAAAGGAAAAGTGTACGCCAATGATCCACAGACCATTCCAGAGCTCGAGGAAGCAATTGGACGCACCATTAATCAAATTCGTCTGCAATTATGCCAAAATGCTATTTGAAATTTCGTCAACAGAGTGAACGTTTGGAAACAGGGAGGAGGCGGCCATTTATCGGATATTGTGTTCCACACATAACCTCTATGTTTGTATTTTATATTAAAATAAAGATATTCATACTTTTCAACTGAATAATATGTTTTATTAATAAATTATTTATTAATAATTAATATTAATTACTATTCATAAATAATAATCAATTATTATTTATACAATATTAATCAATATATTAATTAATAATTAATAATTAATTGATAAATATCAGTTTTAAATATGAGACACCCTATATTTAAGGGGAGGGGAGGGATTTCAGCGTGAAAAAAAAACACTTTTTTGCGATTTTTTTTCATCTACATCGATATAGTAAATTTATTGAAACCTTTTTTACATTGTTAAGTGTCATTTCAAGAACATTCCGTGAAATTTGTACGCGACACTATCCACAAACAAGCCGGTGCCGCGTTTTTTCTCGAAACCACTTTTTCAAAGTCCGTGTTTACTGCCATTTGAAAACTACATGACCGATTTATTTCGAACTTGGTACACACTTTCTACATATAAAATACCTCCCCCCAACGGTTAGTTTGAGATTTTTTTTGCATTGAGGGGGTTTTGCACCCCCAAAATGGCGGAATTTTTCGTGAAAAATTGCACTTTTCACATTACATGACCACCAAAAATTTAGAAATGAAAAAAAACTTATCAAAGACGGTTGGGGGGAGGATTTGATGATATTTTGACTAAATTTTAATGGTACTTGATTTCAGATAATTTCTAGCTGAGATACAGTGAACACCGCAAATCGTGTTTTTCCAAAGGCGTTCTTGGAAAAGCTTTGTCACCGGCTTGTTTGTGAATATTTTCGCGTACAAATTTCACGGAATATTCTTGAAATGACATTTAACAATGTACAAAAGGTTTCAATAAATTTACTCTATCCATATAGATAAAAAAAATGCGCAAAAAAGTGTTTTTTTTCACGCTGAAACCCCTACTCTCACCTTAAGGCGAAACGACACGCTGGAGAATTCCGATGCCGGCTTTCTCTTGCTGTTATACTTCGAGTCTAATATTCTGTAGCAATCACAGCTGTCCTTTTTCTCAATATCAAGAATGTCGGGGAGGATCTTCCTCTAGTAATTAAACTTCGACTGTCAACATTTTGAGCCACTCGGTCCAGCGGTTGTTGCGAAAAGTCTTTTCGTCGATTATCTTATCGGCGAATCGTGTCATTTTGCGCTAAAAAATCTCCGTAAGCTTGAAATTTTGAAAATACGATTTTTTTTTGGACACCCGAGTCGAAATTTTCGAGCCGCGTTCAACCCACAAAATGAAGGCGAGCAGAAATCGGCGTGAGCGGATTATTGGGTATCTAAAGGAGGGTACAATGTTTGAAAGTACCATGCGTTAGAGCCTCCGATGAACCTCCGGCATGGCAGAAAGTAGACTTTTTGACTCAAAGGAGGTCAGGGAGGGTCACAATTGAACCTACGGAACCTCAGGTGGGCCTACTTCGAGCGCTCCTGCAGAACCTACTGGCCCCCCTTTCGGCCTACTGTACACTGCTAAACAAAAAAATTAATTTATATAGAATCTATTTAAATAAAATAGGTTTTATTCCTTGTCTCCCAGCCTACTACGATCATATTTCTTTCAAAGATATTTATATATGTTAATAAAGATGAGATTCAAATTAATCTTCATTTGCTTACAATGTACACTGTAAAGCTTACTGTACTATATGCAAAAAATATTTCATAAATCGAAAATAAAATGAACGCATTATTTGAGAGCTTTACTACAAGGATTTTTCATCGTAATTCGTCATTCCCTGGCCTTTGGAAATGATTTTTTTCGAAGAAAATATTTTTGCCCTATATGCGATTTGAACCTAGTCCTACCTACTCATAGCTACGCGCCGCTGCCCCTATTCTACCGAGTGCTTATAACATTTTGGTCGCTGATATGGCATAAGAGACCAAATGAATACCTCCAACTATTTGTTGTATCACATAAGCTATAGATTTTTCAAACACACACACACACACACACACGGCGGGGGGTAGTGAAGGTGGAGAGAGAGGAATTCACTACCCCCCGCCTATTTTATATATATAAATATATATAAATATAAATATATATATATATATATATATATATATATATATATATATATATATATATATATATATATATATATATATATATATATATAGGAATTCACTACCCCCCGCCTATTATATATATATATATATATATATATATATATATATATATATATATATATAAAATAGGCGGGGGTAGTGAATTCCTCTCTCTCCACCTTCACTACCCCCCGCCCCCTTGATATGAGTGTTGCAATAAAGATGGACCATTAGTTCAATCAAATAGAAAAATGCTTAACTCTACAAATATTGTATTTAAGGTAAATTAAAAAAAATAACTAGATCCATTCAGTGCACTTGACTAAATTGTTTTTTTGAACAGATGAAAATGTTAAACTGATGAAACCGAATCACAGATTTATTAGGATCAAATAAAATATGGAGTTATTGGACGATATTAAATAGATTGATTTTCTATAAATAAACATTTTTAAAATGAAAAATCTAGTTAATACAAATTTTTAAAAAATCAAATAGACGCGGTTAGTTAATATCATAATATTTAGCGGGAAAAAATAAAAATATGCTTCATACATACACGTGGAAATATTTTTTTAATTTTCGACGTGCTAAAAATGAAAACAAGGAAAAATCAAACATCTTATTTGAAATCGACGGTAATCGGCCGTCGCCATTTATCAACTCATTATTGAATAAATAAAAAAAAACAAAACGAACAAAAACAAAAAGAAAAAATCGAATAGGTTGAATTCTAAACCGACAATTTCAATCCTTCAGAACATGAAATAGACTATAATTAACACCCTATCCTTCCATATAGAAATCAACATTATATGTTATTTAGATATTCACTGCCAGCTAAAAGTTTTCGGACACTCCACATAATCGCAAAACTTTTGAGCGCTGGATAATTGCCAAATAATGTTAGAGTAATATAATTCATTTCATTTATTATTTCACTAAGATACTATAAAGATCTATATGATTAAGTAATTTCACAGAGCTTTATAGTATCTTCGTAAAATAATTATTATTCTACCATAAGTTTGCAATGATCCAAAGTGATATTAAGTTTTGCAGTTATCTGAAGTGTCCGAATACTTTTGACTGGTAGTGTATATTCGAATATATTAACGCAACCACATATTTCGAGTATTATATATATAATTATATAATACTTTATATATATATAAAGTATTATATAATATATACCGTCGCTTAAATGTTTGGATACACCAGTCGATATTTCTTGCTGCACTAAAAGTCACATAGCTTCGTAAAAAAAAGATAACCAAATTTACCGAACGGCGTTTTGACGGGAATAAATTCAGCTGTATATTGCTTTTCTGAAATATTTTTTTATCATTTTCTTTTCGACCCGGTACGCACTTTTATACGTGACTAATTTTCGGCTTTTTTTCGACCATCAAGAATTGAACGCATGACTTATGGAAAAAAAATTGTTACGTTTATCCATGATGAACTTAAACGGGGTAGCAGGAACTTCATTTGCGTTTTTTATAAAGTTTTGTACGATTTTTTTCGCAATGTTATTTCATTTTTTGCTAAAAAGACTAATTCTAGATAATGCAATGTAACTCAAGAACTAGAAGGCTTAAGAAGAAATGTCAAGAACGAAAAACGTCGCGTAAGCTTATACTGGATAGACTGGTATTTTTTAAAGAATTATTCTGTGAGATTTTTTCTCACAGGAAAATGCCTATTAATCCGATAGAATTGGAGTAAGACTGTATACACAAGCATTCTTTTATCAATTGCCTATAAAATAATAATAAATCGATATTGAGCAAATTTGATTGTTTTCGCATATTAATATTGGACTATTAATTTGATAAGGGGACGATGTATTTTCATTAATTTCGTATTATTTTCGTCATCGAACGGGTTACCGATCAGGTCACAATGGAATGATGATGGAGGAGATATCGAATTTGGGCCGAAAGCAGGTTAGGTGGGGTCGAGGCAACAGTTTGAGATTGAAAGCAGGTTAAGGAGGCCTGTGCTCTGCACGTTTCACTGAAACTGGGGGTCGAGAGAAGGTTTGGGAGGTCTAGCAGAGGCTACCCTGGGCCAAGAGGAGGTCTCTTCATGGCAGTGAACTCGACAAATGAGGTTTCGTAGGTTCAACGGAGGCTGGCGGCTTATGTATTACAAAAGAAATGGGTCCTGCGAGGGTTCAGAGGAGGCTAAAAATTTCGACTCGGGCAGTTTCTTAGCCTAGGGTCTTAACTTTAATCTGCGTCAGAGATTTTGTAAATAATACAATAATTGACCGAGTCATGACGATTTTTGAGACAGAACAGTGCGCAACGGCGGACGTTTTTGTCTTCTGCGTTTTTCTCGAAACTTT
>OX101783.1:33246693-33344499 GCA_944452715.1 Ophion slaviceki
AAAATCGTGAGTTATCGTAACGCGAGACGATTTTTCTCACGATAGTATCACGGTTCCCCCACACCCTTGTGTGTACGTACCTATATACACGCGTGAATGTAGTGAAGAGACGTTCGGGATAGTCGTGGGTGATTCCTTTCCCAAAGGGTTTATCCCCGGGGAGAGCCACTCGAAACCAAAAGCTCAATACTCACCGGGGACGACGCCATCCTATTTTTACTATTCTTGATGGTAACCTCCAAGGATTAATCGAGTTTCCCCACAATTATATATGTGTGTGTATATGTATATATCTATACATATATGGGTAAATAAGTATGTGTACACGTCGTCTTTTTCAAATTATCCTTTGAAAAAAAATAAAATGCTTTATGAAGTTTCTGTGTTCGATAGCTCATCCTAAATATACATCGTGTCGATTTACAAAAAACTTGGAAAAACACGAACAAAATAATAAAGCCAAATTAACAATAGTTTCGTGTGAGATGTACAAATACTTTTTTTGCCCACTGTATATACACTAACGGCCAAAAGTTTTCGGAGACTTCAAATAATTGCAAAATTATATTAAAATAATGTAATTCATTACACAGAGCTATAATAAATGAAATTAATTATGTTATTCTAACTTTATTTGGCAATTATCCAGTGGTCGAAAGTTTTGCAATTATCTGAATGGTCCAAAAACTTTTGGCAGGTAATATACACACACACACACACACACACACACACACACACACACACACACACACACACACACACACACACACACACACACACACACACACACACACACACACACACACACACACACACACACACACACACACACACACACACACACACACACACACACACACACACACGCACGCACGCACGCACGCACGCACGCACGCACGCACGCACACACATACATACATACATACATACATACATATATATATATATATATATATATATATATATATATATATATATATATATATATATATATATACACACGTAATTCTTGGATTCTTTTATATATTTGGATCTCTAGGGAAAAGGCCACGTTCTCCCATTCGTTCTCACGTTTGAGCCACGTTTCCGTTTTTTCCCGATACTTTTATTAATTTTTCAAACGAGCCTTATACACTGATAAAAAGAAATCGTTGAATGAGCAAAATGCATTTTGTTGTCTCGAAATATTGTTGTTTTAACAGTTGCTCAGACATGCTAAATAAGCTACAGTTCACACCACTAAAACTACCAGTTAGATTAACAAAACGTTTGTTATGCCAATCAAAAATCAAGTTGAACGTATTTAAAGATACATTTTGTTAAACCAACCGAATTTTTTTTTCAGTGTAGCAATCACCCAAAGCGTATGCAGTTCTCCAAAAGAACTGCGGACTCGCTTGAACAAACCCCATGACTCTCTCTCTCTCTCTCTCTCTCTCTCTCTCTCTCTTTCTTTCTCTCTCTCTCTCTCTCTCTCTCTCTCTCTCTGACTCTCTCAATCGTTCGTGTTGCGCCGCAGCATCCTGACAACTCCTAATTGCCAGAGGACTACAAACGTCGAGGCGACAGCAATAATCGCTTGTGAATTTTTTAATACTAATTACGCAATATTTGCCGCGCCGCCCTTTCTGCCCATCCACTGCACACGGCAACGCACATATTTTCGTGCGAGTCGAGCGCAAGGTCTCGACATTGCGTTTGCTTCAAGTTCTTGGTCCCCGCAAGCGGCGATTCCTACGTACCCACGCGTACACCCATACTTGGGCATGCACACGAACATAATGCCAATGCCGGCGTGCCGGGAGTCCGAGGGAGAGTGCCTCAAGCGAGAACCTCCGATGGCGTTAAAGTGTTAATTACTAATTAAGAAGGGTGGTTGCGAGCATCAAGAACCCGCATTCACCGGTACTTTCTAGCTGTAAGCTGCAACGTTTTTTTTTTTCACTCGCTCGCTCTCTTCTCCTCTGCTCGACTCGCGACACCTTGTTTTTTAACGCGTCCCCTGAATGGGAACGCTTACGCCCTGACGGGCAAACGCCGTCGCCCCCGCGGCTCGCGCATCTCGCATTTGTACGCACTCTGTTTCGCGTACTTATTCATGTATGTATATGTATACACGGATATATATATATATATATACTGCACGACCTTACGACGCCTATTTGCGTAGGTAGTCGTGCGCGACTGCGCATATGTCGGCTTGTGTGCGCTTGCCTTTCAATGTATATATATACGAGATGCCCCACGATCACCCCTTATCTAAGATTTTTTTACTTTTGAGAAAAGAAGGCATTAAAAAAGTATGTTCTTTTCTCGCGATAATGTACTGCTTAACCTTCAGTTGACACAGAAGGTCATTTCGATCCGGACGAATTTTAAACAAAATGCTCACTTTCCGAAAATAAAATTTTCAACATTTTTTTACAACCACTTACTTTTATATTTTCCGAACTTCAATTCCGCAGACATTTTAAGAAGCATTGAAAGTGTATGCCTGATTTTTTAAAGTAAAACCCAACCAAAGGGTTGTTGGTGGCATGGGGTTGAAGTACCATCCGCCTGGTGTGTCGAAATCGTGGCTGGAGATAATGGTGTGAAGGGAAAGTTAACAGTGCACTTCATAACGATAGCACAGATAACAAAAATTGCGAGGAAAGTATGTAGACAAAAGAGAAAAGATAAAACCCTAGGTTACCCTAGGTAAGGTTGAGGAAAGAAAAGTTTAATCCTTTTGCTCGGAAATTAAGAAAGATTGTAAAACATACATGGGGGTGTGATTCGGATAGGTATCGATACGAGGCATGTGGATTTTATTTTTGAATCTCACTTTTTCGGCCACTCTGCAGTCCTACAATCACCCTCGTGTGGATACGAGCAAACGTGCCTGATACACGTATTCCTCCTCCTCCGCTCCACGAACCTACTTCGTCCCTTAATTTCGAGCAAACGCACCTTCGCACCTCGCGCTTCTTCGTGTAGGATGATAGCACACAGGAAAATGGATACTATGCACGACGGGTAAAAAAGAATGTTCAGCAGGATTCTTGACATTGAAGATTAGTCAAATGATTGTTGGAACTTTGTTTTTAGAGGTCTGTAGTCATTAGGAAACCTTCGTCATGACCGCTCGTCCTTCCGTTAGTCCATCACAGCAGAACCCACCCATGTCCTTCTACTGCTGTAATCCTTTGGTTTCAAAATCTCAAACAATTCGTGAAATTCAGTCGTCACTTTCGAGTTCAATTATCGCGGTTACTGTAAAATGGTTGAGTTCGGAAAATAGAATCAAGAAAAATGGTTTTCGTCGCGATATTTGGCATACTTTCGACAATGCTCAACCATTCGATCACACCCAAAGCATTGGGTGTGATTCTCAACCAATCAATCAATTTTCAACCAGGGAATGGTCAACCATATCGTGTGATTCGATCACACCCAAAGCATTGGGTGTGATTCCGCCGATACCCAACCAATTATGGAACTTTATGATCCTGATACTCATTTAACCGTTCTTCTTGTTGCTGGTTTCATCACCGACTACCGTAAATTTGGAAAGTTCCGATCACATTTGATCACACCCATTGGACTACGTACATTGGACCGGTTCGAATCTTTCCAGACACCCCGCTTTATTCGTAAACTCCATATCGAAAGGAACAACACAAGGGACGAATGGTTTTTTTCTCCCTTGAGTCATCGTCATCGCGAGATATACCTAATACAGTTTCCCACAATCTCCGCCCTTGTTGTTCCTCGTCATACTTATCCGACACGATGCGTCTCACCCCCCTCGTCTTCTACGCTGGTAATATTCTAACAGACAATAATGCAACCACGAGAAGACCCGCCCTGCTTTTTTCACCCTCTCCTTGGCCCTCCTCGAAGGGGGAGAGACTTTGCGACTTGGCGAATCTTGGCGCGACTTCTATCGCGACTTCTATTTTTCGAAGCTTCCCCTTCCGGCCCCGGCGAGCTGATCCTCCTTTCTTTCCCAGACCGCGGGGTCTTTCCCCTCGCTCTTTGAGAAACTGTGGGAAAGTTTTCGGTAAGAAAATTTCCGAAGCAACCGTTACACGGAGCAATATATATATACGCATCGTGCCATTTGTGCCATGAGAGGGGTCGCGCGAATTCAGGGTCAAAGCTGGCGTCTCTTGGGATTCTTGCACCCCTGAGAAAGACTACGATAGAAAAGGAGGGTGAGAGAGAGGGGAAGACTTGGCTGCATTGTCGAAGGTCGGATAAACTTGGCATAACCGTCATCAAAGGGTCTCTCTCTCTCTCTCTCTCTCTCTCTCTCTCTCTCTCTCTCTCTTCGTTGCTCAAGGAGCAGGAACGATTATCCTTGAATGAACACCAAGGTGTATGTATAAGTGCAAAGAAAGGATCCGCGGGTCTAACGGCGTAAGACGAGACGCTCGGGCACACGTGTTGTGAGAGTCACCCTTTCGCAACGAATACCAACCAGTCTTAGTCACTCTCCACGCCGGTTTTCTTCCCGAATATCAACGTCATTTCTCATGCCAGGCTATGGCTATACGAGCCAACGAGTGCATAATGAAAATTTATTCCCCGCCGAAAAGTCTTACTTTGGGCGCCTGTGTGTACACCGAATGATCCACCTGACAAACAAAAGGGCTCATCCCTGCGTAACGTTGAAGTGATACATTTTTCGAAGCTTAATTACGTGTCAAATAGTGGGAATTGTCTCCTTTTGTCTGTGTTTAGCAACCCTGCATAGTTTATATCCACGTGCTCGAACCAACATCCACGTGTCCGCTTGAAAATAATCAATGCCAGCCTCGAATGAGGGTCGGGTGATTTGCCAAACTTCTGTCCATGTATACGGGATAACTAAAGTGAAGAATTATTGTCCTGTGAACCGAAAAAAAATGATTACTCGAATCCTTTATTGCAGGGCGTGTAATAATAAAAATCACGTGACTTGTAACAATGGAATCTCCACGAGTCGACATTTTCAGCCTATTTTGACCCTGCTGTCTACAGTGGTGGGAGATAAAGGTTAGCCTCGAGCTTCGTATAAAATGAACTCGTACTTAACGTCTGAAACGGGAACAAATTTCTCTTTTCTTCACTTTTGAGCGTTAAGCAGGATGTCGATTACCGTTCTTGAATGACACACGTATACACGCTGTTATGCATACAGACATACACTATCACAACATACAAGGCATCACAGCCCGTCTACTAAAAGCATAGAATATTGCATAAACCCAAAATAAATTGACGTACTCAATTGAGAGTTCTACCTCAATTATTTTTTATTGTAATTCGTCATTCCCTGACCTCCAGAAATGATTTATTTCGAAAAAATGCTTTCGCCTACACATGGAATCGACCCTACCTGCCTATCTCCCGCCTGTACAACCAAAGTTGATTTGGGTGACACTTCGAGGCTCGCAGTAGGACTTCTAGCATCAATTGGCCTCAAGTGAGGTATGAATGGAGTACAAGGCCTCAAAATAGGCTGAAATGGACTCGAAGGCCTTCAAAACAGGCTGCAAATGTCGACTCGGGTCTGTTTTCATGCACGTCATGTACGTGAAGTGTCCAGCTCTCGGCGGGTTATCAATAATATCCGAATCCCACAACTCGTGTTTCATATTCTGTAAATCTTGCAGCAGGATCCGAAAGTAATCATTAATATTTCGAAATCGACATTTCCACGTCACATTTTTTACACTTTTTGAAAAAAAAGCCGCTTATTCCTTCCGCCTGTGTAGTCTCGGGATAACGAACGATATATTTGTCTCCGCTTCGATCCTCATATCTTTCCGACGGTCGCGTTCGCTTTTGTATACTTTGGCAGCGAGGCCCTCGGGTGGTCTTTTGTGACTATTAGATGCTAATAATCGGACCCCTTTCGTGAGATTCCCGTTATAAGTGTGCGATATTAAAACCTGTGAATGTCACCAGGGAGAGAGAGAGAAAGAGAGTGGAAAATCTCTTTCTCTCCAAAGACCGTTGCACGTATGTGTATACACATGGGCAGAGTGCTGAGTGCGATCTCTTCCAGGCTTTACGGAGTGTCTCTCGCGGGTGTTACCGACGTAGATATCACATCAGAGAATGCATATATATCCATTTTGAGGTCCCTTGTGCTCCCATTGCTTCAACGGTGCGCAAGAACACCCGGGGCTCTCTGAAGAGCTTATTATTATCCTAATTATACAATACTATAATGAATGACTTCGCGGGTTCGCGCCCCAGATCTCTCGCATCCATCTCCATCCCCCAGCGCTCTGCACGTTTTTTTTTTTTTTTTTTTTTTTCATTTTATTTTGTCATCGGGTTTCCTCGTGCACCCTTGATGCACACACACCCGCACACTGAGATGCGCCCGTCGAATTCCTTTTTCCCTTCACCCTGAGCTATCTCGAGTTCACTTTTTTTGCATTCATTTCTCTCTTTACGTACATGCATTCGAATACGTATATATGCGCACCACGTATGGCGAGGTTGCTCTTCTCGCACTTTTCGCGCGATCGAAAAGTGGCAATTCTAGCACTCGGCTTGGCTTTTTGTCGTTGACGGAACTAGCTACATCCCCCTTGCACTCGCATGCCTCGCTATTATGCGAAATATATATATATATATATATATATATACACCCGCAGCGCACTGTCTCATAGGAGCGCTACCCGTGCCGGCTTTCTGTATAGTCTCCGGGTGTCTGTTTTAATTAGGCACTTCGCTCACGGTTCCTCTGTGCCATTGCGCAATATACGCATTCCGCGATTCCGCCTATACATACGAATATTTATGCACGCATACGTATATAACTATATTCATTTTTATACGTAAATATATATATATATATATATATATTCGTCGATGGGCGTACATTCTTGTGCGTAGACACACACCCACACACAGACACACACACACACACACACACACATATATATATATATATATATATATATATATATAATCATATAAGTGAGCAGCGAAGAGAAACATTGCAGCCTCCTATACTTGCCGATTCGACGTAGCCGAGTTTCAATGCGGTTGATGGGTGGTTGAGTAAGGATTATAGACGCAGGTGACACCCGCCGAGTCGAGGGGGTCGCCTCGAGGTTGGCGCATGTATATGGTACGTTGGGTGAAGGAGTTCGCGACGATGCTCCTCACCATGTGCCATTTGCCGCTGGGCTTGCATTCCCGTCTACACGACGCTTACATATATATATATGTATATATATGTAGACACGTATATTACCGACGCATCTCGGGCTCTCGCACCCTTTGCCGATCGGTGACGAAGAGCGCAGCAGCTCTTTCTCTTCCGGTTTTGCCAAACGGGAGTATATCTATACGCGGGCATAAGCGAGAGAGCTCTGGGCGCGCGTATTCGATAAGAGGCCACCGAGAAATTGTCTTAATTAGCGTAAGAGCAACTCTCAGGTATACACGTAAATCTCTGTGTGTGTGTGTGTGTGTGTGTGTGTGTGTGTGTGTGTGTGTGTGTGTGTGTGTGTGTGTGTGTGTGTGTGTGTGTGTGTGTGTGTGTGTGTGTGTGTGTGTGTGTGTGTGTGTGTGTGTGTGTGTGTGTGTATGTGGGTGGGTGGGTGGATGTGCACATGCACACAATATATTCATGAATGTATGTTTCCTAGGCGCGCGCGGTGATTTGCGATCGGGATATAAGGGCAGGAATTTATAGATGGAAACGAGTCGAGCGCGAGACGAGGCGAGATCATCGTCATCCCTTCAGACTCTTATGTATGTGCGATCCATCTCACTCTCTTACTCGCTCTTTCTCTCTATGTCTAGATACCTACATGTAGACACATACATATCCACTTTCTCCCGGTGCTCCGATCATGATTCTCGATTCTGTTCTCGCGCGACCGTTAGCATCGACCCTTCCAGTCACATATGACGGCGTGGAACGTCTGTAATGGTATACATATGTATATTTATGTGTGTGTGTGTGTGTGTGTGTGTGTGTGTGTGTGTGTGTGCGTGTGTGTGTGTGTGTGTGTGTGTGTGTGTGTGTGTGTGTGTGTGTACACGTACAGCAACTCACATCTCTCATCTTTTTTATCTGTTCCGGCGGATCGCGCTTCCTAACCCGCGCGCCTTTTCCCGCAACGTGTGCACGCGCTCTTCTCGCTCGCGTGATCGAGTGTTATACGGAAACATCGATGGCTGGCCTTTCCTCACGTCACGAGCCTACTGTCGGATAATCCATACAACGTGAAAACGCCACGAGTTTAACGTCGATTCTCGGCAAAGCGAAAAAAACAACACGAACACGTCACCGCATAAAATGTTTTACACTGCGTTGGCGGAGCGCGCGCGGAAAAAAGAACTATCGATGGCGTTTTGTGACGCAGCGAGCAGAGAATTTGGTGCCGCTAAAGTGGATTTTTTTGGAGATCTTATCTCCGTACCGATCGTATTTCAAAACTTAATACTGATGATGTATGCAAGACCACGGAAATGTGCGTTATTTTATTTTTAATCTTGTGTGATTGAAAAATTTATGTTTCATTGAATGCTGTTATATTGAGGATGCTTTTTTCCGTGATTTTCTCGAGTGAGACGTGTCGAGGCAGTCACGCAGCAAACTCGAAACGTAATCAACCGTCGTGGGTGTGTGTCGCGTCTTTCCTGATACCTGTCTTCCACGATGTTTGGGTCTCGATGGAAGCTTGCTCTTCACTGATGGAGCCAAGATTTTCTGCCAATTTATCTTGATCCTTTATTTCTATCCCGAAATAAGAAGAAAAAAAACACTTTTCACGAAATGTGTAATCGTTTTTTAAATTTTTGAACAGCATACTCTTCCCATATGTGACAAAATGTTTTAGGGTAGTTCGAACAAGCTCGTCTTCGCTTTGCTGCCGTCGACATATCACTGAATTAAGTTCTAATATCAAATAATTAAAAAAAAAACAAAGAACACATTTCCCAAATTAAGGCACAACACCACGGTGACCCCCTGTTTTTTGCCATTTTTCAAAAATTTATTTTTGTGGGAAAAAAAGAGATATTCGAAAATTTTTTTGTTTTGTTCGTTGTTTATTGAAGATACATAAAAAAAAATTTCAAATTTTTCACGCCCCATGGTGACGCTGGGGAAGCTCCCGCGTCAAGTACTGTTGCCTCTGCAGTGGTTCGCGGCACGCAGCAGAACTCTCTTCAAAGTCGATCTGAAAAAAAATACCGAGTGTTTTCGTTAATAATATGATATTTTGAAGGGAAGTACATAGGGATTTGAAAAAATATTGATTTTTAAAAAATAGGCACGCTTTTGAAATTAAAGGACGATTTTCGAGCAAAATTTCTCGTCGAAAATAGGCTATAACTTTTTTTTTATTATTGAGATATCGAAAAAATCCTATGTACTTCTTTAGATAATCTAGTTTTATTGATGCAGTCCAAATTTGAAGTCGATCGGATAAAAATTGCTCGAGTTCTGCTGCGTGCCGCACTCAAAAAACTGGTTTTGAGAAAAACGCGTTCAAAGTTTTAGGTTTGTTAATTTATGTGATAAATTGGAAAAAAAAAATTTTACCTTTAATCAGCGATGCCGGCACCATATAGCTGGCCTTCAAGAAGCAAATCACGACACTCGGTGTGAAATTAAAGTTCATTTGAAAACCCTGTGTAGTAAATTGGAATATAGGATGGTACAAGTCTCGCCAGAAGTCACGTGAAAAAAAATCATACGAATTTTGTAGGCACTGAGAATTTTTTTTCTTCGTCTACTTGTGTATTGGCAGGCTATCGGCACTCTGTTATTCGCATCCAATTGCGAAATAGTGATGAGACTCAACGTCGGCGCGGTTGGTGCTTTTTCCTTGAGAAACTGCGTTCAATAACGTTGGATCAATTTATGCAGCGTAAACAGATGATCCTTCATCCCTTGGGGTTTTTGTACACACCACCCTAGGCGTTATTTGTCAAGTTTAAAGAAATCAACGTAACAATCTAATAACTAAAGACGTGCATGTACCTTAGACTCCTAATCATCGACTCTAATCATCATCTTGAGACATTCAGTGTTGTGTGTCGTGCAAAAGGGAAACTTACATCTGAATCATCCCCGTGTTTCTTCTACGATCTTTTTTGGTTTTCGAGAAAAAGAATTTTTTCTCCTGTGCACTTTACACGCGATTTTCGGCGTTGTCGTCGTTATGTGCACTATTCAGCAATAAATAAACGACCAACTGAGCATTAGAATTTGATCAAAAGTTTTTCTAAAGAACTGAGAAGATCAGCCACTTGGAGTACAGGTAACGAAAAAAAAAAAATACTTGTCCTAGTTTAAAAGATCCCAATTGCTTGGAAAAACTTCTAAAAAAAAATTATAAAAACAAAAGAGAAAAAAACAATCTGTCCTACAGGAAAACCCGAAAAAAAAAGTTTACTGCTTTTTTTCTTGGAAACTGAGAAGCATCGTGGACCAGGGGGATGATTCGGATAGGTATTGATACGAAGCATCTAGATTTTCCTTTTGGACGTCACTTTTCGGGCCATACTTTATACATATATATAACAGTGTAACAGTGCAGCTTTTCGGGTATACTGTCTCTTGCTCGGTCAGTCGGAAGCAATCTTAAAAGTGGGCTCCAGCGACTGCTTCCGAAACTTTTTCGATGACGAAAATGCATCGGCCGCACGCAATACACGTGGATATATATATATATACAATACGCAATACAATATATATATATATATATATATATATAATACGCGCACACTTGACGATGTCTCAGCTCTTCTCATATATATATATATATATATATATATATATATATATATATATATATATATATATATATATATATATATCCACGTGTATTGCTTGCGGCCGATGCATTTTCGTCATCGAAAAAGTATATATATATATATATATATATATATATATAATACGCGCATACTTGACGATGTCTCAGCTCTTCTCGACGAATTTCCCCGACAGGTCGCCATTGCTCACCGATGCACTTTTATGCAGACCGAGCAGTCAGCAACTGAGTTCGACCACATTCAGGAGTAATATTAAAAATGGCTTCCGTCGCCATGACTCCGCAATCGGGAGTATTTCTCGTAAGAAGATACGGCGCTCTTGCGCTCCCTTATTTCTCGTTCCACCTTTCTCTTTATTTCTCATCGGTATTCGTCCATCGAAGCGAGCAAGTTGCACATTCAATGGCTCGGGCTGTGGACTTGCTCGAGAATTTGTTCGCATTGAAAAGGCACATCGAGAGCACCGTTGCCGATCTCTTTTTCATTCCTCGTCGTTGTCGTTCGTGCTGAGATGGACCAGAATCTTTATACATTAGCGTGAATCCTACACCACCTAGTCCTTTGGCCTCATCATGCACGTACATTTCTGGAGAGAAAGATGAAAATTCCGCTGAGCAAGATAAAGGGAACTCTGTCGTCCTTGTCGTCGTGGTCGTCGTCGACAGCGTGAAGAATGCCCTGCGGAATTGCTTGTGTATGTGTGTGTGTGTGTGTTTCTCCAGTACGATCTCGCACCTAGTTCTTCCGGGACTCATTCCCAAGTAGAATCGTATCTCACCGTTGCCGAGAAAACGAGGAAGTGCCCGCGGGAGAACAGAAGAACGTGGTGGCAGGTGACAATGACGAAGAAAAGAACGGGGGAAAAAAGGGAGAATAGCAGCTGAAGAAGAGAATACGTTTGCGACTGTTTTTTTCCAATTCCAATTTTCTTTTCGTTCCTTCCTGCAGTCTTCCATGCGCGGAGTCATCCCCTGGGTAATGTGTTTCGCAGGCCGGATTGTTTGTCCGAATTTTGCCGAGTGAAAAAATACCTGTCTAATCGCTCGCTTTTGTTGCAATTTCCCGTCCTATCGCAATCTGCACTCGGGGAGGCTGGCGCGAACGCCCGAAATTCTGACGTTTGGAGCATGAAATTATTTCGACGCTACGATCACCCGAGCCCTTTTTATTTCTATCGTAAAACTCCTCTACTCCGGGGTAAGGGTAGAGGGTGGAGGCGCACCCTCGTGCCGGACGATTTCCTCACTGTTTTTTCTCCCACCCCCCCCCCCGGCTGCTGTTGCTCCGCGTCTCTTCCTCTCTCGAGCGCGTCAAGACGTGGCTCGGGTCACTGTTACTAATTACCCACCAATTAGCGACTTCTGTCTGTTTAACTGCGTTAATTAATGGACATAAACATCACAAGTTGCCGGAGAGAGAGAGGGAATGGGAGCAAATATACTTTTCTCTCTCTCTCTCTCTCTCTCTCTCTCTCTCTCTCTCCCTCTCTCTCTCTCTCTCACTCTCTCTCTCTTTATTAATTCTATCCGGTGCTCTTGGGGCATTGGCGCTTGAAGCTCGCGATATCGTTGCATATTATTGCATGTGTGTACACCACTGCCATTTCTGCGAGCGGGTAAAGAGGGTGACGAGGGGAGCTTTAAGGTAGAACGAGCACTTGAGTTCTATATTTTTCGTTCAAATTTTAACCGGACATTGTTCATGTCATTATGCATGTTTGAGTGAAATTTCAGAACAGTCGACTATTTAGATTGGGAGATAATGCGTTTCAAAATTGCAAATTTCAACACTGCAGGGTCTGCATTGACCGAAAGTCAGGTCACATAATTCGTCGTACCATTCCATTGCGTTTATCAATTTTGAAAACAAATTATGATTGCATTGCAAACTAGTTAGGGAAAGAGTGAAAAAAGTTTGGATTGCCTTTACTTTCAGTTTTGCCGAAAACTTTCAGTAAAGACAGAATAATTCTCCGTAAAAATATTTGTCCCCTATAATAAGAAGACATATGGCAAGTCCGCAGAACAGTATTGTTCAATATTTCGCAAAAGAAAAATATCGTGTCCCTAAAGTTAAAAACTTTTATCATAAAAGATATTTGCGTTATAAATATGAATATTATATATTGTTTATGTTATCTTCATTAACGAATAAAAGTGTTGGTTAATTGATAACTAATTAAAGATTTCGTTCGATTAAAAATTACGTCCAAATAAAAATTTTTGTTGCAGTATTATTTTGAATGTGCCGCGCAAAGTTACGTGATGGGACGCGTGGAACGATGCGGTGTTGCCACGTGTCTTGGTATTATAGGGGACAAATATTTTTTACGAAAAATCATTGTGCCTAAATTTCAATGCAGACCCTGCAGTGTTCAAAGTTGCAATTTTAAAACTTATTATATCCCAATCTAAATGGTCGACTGTTCTGAAATTTCATTCGAACATGCATAACATGCATGTCTACCTTAACAAGCTGCACACGTGAAAAGAAAGAAAAAGAGCCGAGTCAGAAAAAGTACGACCGAGAGGTGACTGCAAATTTCTGCGGTCTTCTTATCTCATTGTACTCCAATGTGGAGGCCTTCGTCATAAACGTAGATGGATTGACATTTTTTTAAATGTTGCTATTTTCCTTTCAGCGTTTCC
Source organism: Ophion slaviceki (assembly GCA_944452715.1). Taxonomy (NCBI): domain Eukaryota; kingdom Metazoa; phylum Arthropoda; class Insecta; order Hymenoptera; family Ichneumonidae; genus Ophion; species Ophion slaviceki. The sequence goes on from OX101783.1 coordinate 33,260,124, forward strand.
TCTCTCTTTCTCTCTCTCTCTCTCTCTCTCTGTCTCTTTTTGACACCAGCCCTTTAAAAAAATGGTTTGTATCTTTAGACGTTGCATAGTTTAGCCGCCCCTGACCTGACGGCAACGTTTCCCAGTTCATTTATTTTTCTTCGGGAAACGCCATCATGAAAACTACCCTTCTCGCGCCTATAAACATCGCTGTTGACAAAGTCGAGGACCCCGGCGTGTCCCTAGAGAAAATAAATGCGTAGCGGAACTCCAGCGACGTGTATGCACCTTCGTTAATTGCGCGGACTTTCTCGCGCACACGTGTATCTCTATGTGAACGATGAGCGACGCGATCGGTGATGAAAAGTGTAAAAAAAATAATATCCCTCCAACTTTCGCTGCGACATAATTTTCCGTTTCATCTTGCTTCTTTCGAACTTTGTCCTCAAACGGAGCCGTTAATTAATGACAATTTTTCGTTTCTTCGTGTGATTGCAGAGAGTTCTATTACATTCAAATGGAGAAATACGCGAGGCAAGCGGTATCGGAGGGCGTGAAAAATGCCGATGACTTGCAGGTCGGCGGTGACTCGGAGATTTATCGAGTCCTCAATCTTCACTACAACCGCAACAACCACATTGAGGTATGGGGTCCCCAGGTGCGCAAATACACAAAACACGCACACGCTGACAATTTATTATTTCGAAAATATTTTTTTTCATCCTCCATCCACGCGACTTTGAGTTTGCTTCGAATTCTCGGCATTCCTTGTCACTTTGCTTATTACGCTGTTTCGATGAAATTCACGAGCTTGCTGATTTGCGATTAATGGCTGCAGGAGAAACGCATGACACGTGTATCGCGGGATAATCGGTCGTACGAGATTTGAGCCCGTGACGTTTTGCATCTTGTATCTTTATTTTTCCGAAAATGCATTAGCGTCATTTTCGTTGACAGCTGAACATAGTGATTCGAGGATACTCGACGAGACTAAAATTCTCCAGCTGACAAAAAAGATTACTGGTTTGGCCTTTAAAGGGTTTTTTTCACTTCAGACGCGAAAAAGGCTATTTTCATGATTTTTTATTAGGTTTATATTATAGATATTGATATAAAAGTTGTTACACTTGATAAATACACTTTCGAAATACATTTTAAAAAAATTATTTAAGTCACTATTTATAGACGAAAATGGTAGTTAAAAAAGTGTCCTAAAAAAATTGTAGGTCTGCGCTGTTGATCAAATCTCGGAGATGGATCATCCGAAACAAAAGAATCAAACGGTTTTAGACTCAGTATGTTGATGGCTATAGCGCATATCATACGATTTTTGATATATGCAAAAATAACAAAATGGCGGACGTTTTTTGAGAAAACAAAAAAAAACGTTTTTTTTTCGGCGTTTTTGGCAAAAAATTAGTAAGATTAAATTTTTTAATCCTTGATATGCGCTATAGCTATAGTTGTAAAGAATATGTGGTTAAAATTTCATCAGGATCGTTTCAGTAGTTTCGAAGATTTTATCATCAAGCCGTCGAAAAACGTTGTTTCGAGAAAATCGCGTGTACAGTTTGTTTGGGTTACATAAATACAACAAAACAATTTTTAATGTATTTCGAAAGTGTATTTTTTAGGTGTTACAACTTTTGGATCAATATCTATAATATAAACCTATCGAAAAAATTAATGAAAATAGGCTTTTTAGCGTTTAAAGTGAGAAGATCTCTTAATGAAAAATGAACACGACGTTCAAAACTCGAACGAACTACCTCGATATATCTTTTGCCGAAAAATAATAAAATTATCATAGTATACGAATATCTAAACATAATAGTATTTAGTGTGCTGAATATATAATAAGAATAATAGTATTTCTTTTGCTAAAAAATATAAATATAATAATATGGCTGAAAATACATATATATATATAAATACACTGGGTGTCCTATTATGAATCGATAATCCTGCAACATTCGATAGGTCACGTTCAACTATACGCTGGAATTTCATGTTAGTAAAAATCCCGCGGTTTTCGCGATAAAAATCATCTGGTTTTGGTTTTTCGCATGCCATTTCTACAAATGATAACTTTTTTAACCCGTTTTTTTTTAACACTTGGTTATTTGTTTTATCTGGAAAAGGGACCAGTCCACTTTGGAGCCACGAAAAAAGGCTATTTTCGGGATTTTTTGGGGATTTTAAAAAAGAGATGAATATAAAAGTTGTTGGGCTTGATAAATAAAGTCTTGAAATACAGTTTTTAAAAATTTAATTCATTTTTATTCATTTTTAAGTACAAAAACTATAGTTTAACGTAACGCCTCAAAAATAGGTGGGCTAGGTAGCTCCATCACAACTCGGCAACGGCTTGTCTGAAACAAAAAAATCAAAGTCCATTAGATTCAGTATGACACCAGCTACAAAATGACCCTCGAATATAAAATTTATCAAAAAATAAAAAAAAATGGCAGATGAAAAACGAAAAAAGTATTTAAAAACCCCGTTTTTTCGCGGTTTTTCGCAAAAAAAGAGTAAAAATCAACATTTTAAAACCACCGAAGGTCATCTTATCGCGAATCATGTTTACAATATGTAGTTCAAATTTCAAGAGAATCGGTTTATTAGTTTTAGATATACGATGGAGCTAGATTTTGAAAACGTTGTTTCGAGAAAAACGCGTTTGAAGTTTATACTATGAAAAACTCTTACCTAAACTCAATCGGCAATTCCCGCACCGTACAAAATCCCTTCTGATTGCTCATCATCGTCGATTTCCTCAAGTCTTGCTTGCTTTCGATTTTTTGAAATTTTCAAATTGGACTGGCACCTCAAGGAAACTATGAAAAAAGATCTTATGAAGAATTTTCGTACAAACCAATTCGAACATCTGACTTTGATAGCATGCGGTGTAAAAAAACGTACTACGCGGTGCCAATTACTTCAAAAAGTTGCTTACTTATTCTCGATTCATATCATTACAAAAAATGGCATGAGAAAAACCAAAAGCAGACAATTTTCTTCAAAAAATAACACAAAGCCTAAAATCTCGAAAACCGTGAGACTTTCGCTAAACTGAAATTCCAGCACACAGTAGGACATGATCCGACCTATCGACAGTTGCAGGATTATCCATTCACAACAGGACACACACACATAAGAATGTACTTTAAAAAAATTATCAAGTGCTGCAAAAAAGTGAATACGGCTCGAATAAATATTAAATGAGATTGCGCCCCGATCATCAACGTCATCAACTGTCCATAAGATTTTGTTTTCCCTGCAAAAGCTCTCCTCGAGCCCAAAAACCTGCCGATCTCGAAATCTCTGCAAAATATTTCAAACTCGCCCCCATGGAAATTTATATACGCAAAAATATACTGCAAATTTATTTTATTAATAATTGTAATATCTGTGAAATGTATGCCATATATTGAAAATATATGTTGCATATATGTGCCAAATTCTAATTTTCGTAACGTTTTTATATATGAGATGTATATGCGTGGTATTACTGTATATCAATGTATCATATATCAATGATTTATGTAGCATTTACCCTGCATATATACCACATATATTTAGCATATATGTTGCATACACACTACATAGATACCACATATACAGGGTGTCTCATTTTAATCTTACACCTGAATTTTCTCGAAAAATATTGCTCGGACGAAATATTGTGTGGAACAAAACTTCTAGGGATTGAAGGGGGACGTTTGAAAAAAATTTATTTGAGGAGCCAAAATTCAAAATGGCGGCGTTACAAAGGCTGACATGTTTTTTTCAAACGGAAACATAACTATTTTTATTACCAAAAAATTTGTCAGCTGAAAACTAAAAACTTTTGTTGAAAAATTTTTTTGACAAAGTTCATAGTTTTCAAGTGAGAACATCATTTTCAATTATTTCAGATGTATCCAGGATTTGTGTGTGTGTGTGTGTGTGTGTGTGTGTGTGTGTGTGTGTGTGTGTGTGTGTGTGTGTGTGTGTGTGTGTGTGTGTGTGTGTGTGTGTGTGTTTCTACCCATCGTGATCAAAGTTCGTCAAGGATTTAAAGAAACACGTTTTTGGGCCTGAAAATGGCACAAACGCTATTAAAATGAAAAAAAAAACTATTTTTCATCGATTTTCCTCCAAAATTTTCTCATGAAATATCGTCCAAATTTGAAAACAAAAAAACAAAAAAAAACCAAAATTTTCAACAGTGTTCCACACGCACGCACGCACGCACGCACACACACACACACACACACACACACACACACACACACACACACACACACACACACAAATCCTGGATACATCTGAAATAATTGAAAATGATGTTCTCACTTGAAAACTATGAACTTTATCAAAAAATTTTTTCAACAAAAGTTTTTAGTTTTCAGCTGACAAATTTTTTGGCAATAAAAAAAAGTTATGTTTCCATTTGAAAAAAACATGTCAGCCTTTATAACGCCGCCATTTAGAATTTTGGCTCCTCAAATAATTTTTTTTCAAACGTCCCCCTTCAATCCCTAGAAGTTTTGTTCCACACAATAGTTCGTCCGAGCAATATTTTTCGAGAAAATTCAGGTGTAAGATTAAAATGGGACACCCTGTATACTGCATAAATGGTACATATATGCCACATATATACAGATATGCGCAGCATATCTGTATATAGTGTTTATATGTAATAGCGTACTTTAACTGTAAGTTAAGTTTTTTTAAGTTTAAGTCTTAAGTTTTATTAAGCTTAACTGTAATAGTGTTTATACGCAGCATATATTTTTTGTCAGGAATATGTATCAAAAATGTATGCGTCATATATGGCGCATAAATGACACATATACGAATCACATATGACGCATACATTTTTGATATATTTTTCCGACAAAAAAATAGATTGAAAATATATCGAAAATAAATGCGTCCTATATGCCTCATATATGCATCACATATAGTGTTTATACGTAGCATATATGTTTTGGTCAGAAAAATATATCGAAAATATATGGGTCATAAATACGTCATATATTTGGTGCATATATAATGAATATATATATATATATGTATTATTCTATTTTTCGTCACTATGTATGCGACCGATATATATACATGTAGCACATATTTTCTGCATATATTTTACATGCATAAATTTCCATGGGGTCGATCACCATAATCCACGTAAAAAAGGAACCACGGCGAAAACCAACTCGGAAAATAAAAAGAAAAGCCCCCGCAGCAAAATAACCGAATCGTTTGCGGCAAGCGTATTTAACCCAGCCGTTGTTCTTCTTATTTTCCGCTCGTCCAGGTGCCGGGTAACTTCAGGTACGTCGTGGAGCAGACGCTCAAGGAGTTTTACAAGGCGATCCAGGGTGGCAAGGACACGGAGCAGTCGTGGAAGAAATCCATCTACAAGGTGATCTCGAGGCTGGACGACTCGGTGCCGGATTACTTCAAGAGCCCGAATTTTCTCGAGCAGCTCGAGTGAAGTCGCAGCCAGGCGCTGCGCTGCTGCTCCGCGCGGTAAGCCCGGTTCGAACGAAACACAAAACCAAAAAACAACAATCAAGTTGCAACAACGACAACGACCGAATATTGCAACAACGAACGGTGGAACGAGACGATGAAGTCCACGTGAAGAATACACAAACGGCAGGGGGGGGGGTCGTTGGAAAAAAGTGTCAACGAAGAGAAACGAACGTTGAGCAATGCGAGTGTGCAGCTTGGACGTTTTGTTTTTGTTTTCGTGCCGAAGGCGGTCGAGTGGACGCGCCTGTGAGTCGCGAATAAGAACGGGGCCGAATCAGCGGCCGAGACGAACGGGAATGAAGAAAGGGTGGCCTGACTGGAACGTTTCGCCGTCACGTTCGGATATATCCTCAGTAACATATCGAAGTAACGAGAGCGCGAGAAAGAGCGATGTCAATTTCGGCGTTACGGCGGACGGGATGAGCTGATCGGTCGTCGCGGCGCGTCCTCGTGATCAACAAATCGGCAACGCACCGACGACAGACAAACACGCGACCGAAAAGTAACAGGTCGAGTTGGAGAGAAAAAAATTACAACGACACATCGAAAGAACGAGACGAAAAGAAAAAAACGGCAGCTCGTCATCGGCAAGGCCCACGAAGAGGAGCCCGCCGAGAGGACGAGACAATACGAGATAATCCGTGACAGGATATTTTCTCTTCCTCGATTCGAGGAAAAATTCGGTCGAGCGACCGAAGATTGAAGCTCGCATTCGAAAGGATCAACGAGTGACGCGAAGTCGGCGATCTACGTGTATACGCGTATGTGTCTATATACATCGTATCGACGTATCCATATATACACAAAACCCACGGATTTACATACGGAAAAGAAACAAAAGAAAATCGTCACGCTCGATCGTTATCGACGAGCGCGAAAATCATCCATCAGCGTCCAACAAAGGTTCGTTCCACCTCTTGTAAAACGTACGAGGAGGCTTGTGCACCGGCGACGTTTGGACGGTTTCGAGGAAGCCCGAAAACGCCTCACCGTGATAACGATGTGCCGGAAAAGGGGCGAAAAACGTACGCGTGTAAAAATTCGTCACACGTTGATCGAATCGAGTACAATCGCGCGAGTCTCACGAGCATCAACGGCGAAAAGAAACTCGGTGGTTCTCCGCGTTTTTTTTTTTTGCGCTTTTTTTTCGTCGCAAGAATCATTCGAATAATCCGTTGAGTCATATTCCAAGAGGTCGCATTCTAGCCCAAAGATAATCCCGAGGCTTTCGTCGAGGTCGGAATTTCGAGTCTGCTGCCGAACAATTGATCACGTATCGTCAAATATCCCGAGTTCTCCTCCCCCTCGATCTTGCCGGTAATTTTTTTTTTTTTTTTCGTTGTCTTCCCTCGATCGAAGTCGACGATCGTACGGGGCGCGCGAACGACGCGAAACCGATCGTTCGTTATCGGCGCTTCGTTTCGCGTCGTTCGGCCAGCGGCACGTGATCGAGGTGGGAAAATTTTGCCGGACACTCACTCGGGTTGGTCCGAAAATTTGTCCAGCACTCACGAACGAATATGTCTCACATCGACACGCGGAACTCGTCGGGGATCGCGAATCGATCAATTGTAGGAATTATCGCGTCTCCGATAAACCGAAACGATTTCTTTTCCACGGAAAAAAATCGCGATGAAACTCTCGGGATAAACCAACGCGTTATATATTTTAAGTTGTACATAGAAGAAATATTTAAAAAATCCTAAAAATTAAACATAAATGTATATATATATATATATATATATATATATATATATATATATATATATATATATATATATATATATATATATATACATATATATATATATATATATACATATATATATATATACATATATATATATATATATATATATATATATATATATATATATATATATATATATATATATATATATATATATATTTGTGTTTATATTTATACGAATAAAGTGACATTGTTTGCAGCGAAAGTAAACCTTAATTTTGCCGAGGAGGGAACATTGGGGACTGATAGGAGGACAAATTAGTAAAGCTGATTGTTTTTTTTTTTTTGTTTTACCAAAACTAATCGCAAAACTCGCGAACGTGGCACCAGAGAGACGCAAGAGAAGGCATCTTTCGCAATGTGTCGAATCGACGATGAATTTTCGTTGCATACCGCGATCGAAGAAATTTGCGAAAGTTTCGATCTTGCGCTCGGCCACGAACAAAGAGATACTATGATTTTTCTCTGTTGCTTTTTTTTTAACGAAAGAGCCGAGAATTTTCACCGAAAATATCCCAAGGTGGAACGACGAGGATCATTGACGCGTAGGACGCGGGTTCGAGGTCGAGAGAAAACGCGCCAAAATTTCAATAAATTGAATGGCGAGAAGAGCGTTATTGTATCGGTAAACGTCGTAGCTCGTAGGTGGTTCATTAATTAGGAGACTAGAGATTAGTCGCAATGAGGGGGAAATTGCGCGTAAGAATCGGTGATACGTGCGAAAAGTTCCAGGACGAAAAGAGGATAGGATTGTTTCGAGGATAATTAGAAGGGAGCTGGATGCAACGGGATCTTTGCAGGGGGAACGAAAGCGGGAGGCGTCCTTGGAGATTATATTTAAGAGACATGGTTACGTAACGATCATCCTAGATTATACCCGAAAAACGTTTAAAAGAAAAATATATGTATATATATACATATGGATATTTATATGTATACATACGTATGTATTAGACTTTGAAAAAGTACGACGACGAGAATGCCGCGGTGAAAGTTTTTTGTCTTTTTTATTTCAGTCTTTGATGAAACGGACACGTTTATCCCTCGTGAAAATCCCGGTAAATTATTCGCGTACGTGTTCGCGTTGCGGTAAACAATATCACGGACGAACCTCGAGCCAGGTTTTGTCGTCCGAAAATTTTTATTTAGCCAAGTTATCGAAAGATAAGATGAAATCCCTGTAGATATCGACACACGAATAAATACCCGACTATTATAATTACACATTATTTTGGGTTTAACGAATTTAGTTTATTATTATATATTAGAATGCGAATATCATACGCCTTGTATTATTGTATGATTATTTTTATGAATATTTCCATTGTCACTTGTATTATTATTATTGCTATTATTATTACGATGATTGATATCATTTTATTTTAATACTTACGAATGCTAATGTCACATTAGTCTCCTGTGTTTATTATTATCATTTAATTGTAACTTGATTTATCATTATTATCGCTATTTTCGGGCATTTAGTTAATTTAAATTAACGCACGAACACAAAACGATTTTTTAATATAATTTTTAATCTCACGCAGCTGCCTCGCTCTTCTGCCTTGTCGTGAAAAAGAAAAAAGAAAACAACGACAAACTTCAAAATTTATCGTCTCACCTTTCGGGGAAGAGAAGAAAAAACAAATTTAAAAGGATCCAACACTACGTCACATTCTCAACGCTGCGCTGTGTTTACCTAGACGTATCGATTGACTGTATTGTTACGCGACTTTTTAGTTAATGGATTACGAATGCTAAACAGTACACGCAACACCTATATATATATATTTTTTTCGCAAGCGGTGAGTCTTAAACTAGTCACGAGTCACTATTTTTTAATTATCGATCGATATATTGATTATTATTTTATTTATTATTCACACCAATAAATGAGGAGATATTGAATTTCGTTTTCTTTTGTTTATTTTTTCCCGCCTTTTGTAACACCTTTCGCCACATTTCCCGATAATTGACCAGCGTCATGACATTTTACGTATTAATTTCACCATGATTTCCCATTCCTCTTACGATGTTATCCTCCTACAATATTAATCGCGATGGAATAACAGAGAGAGAGAGCGAGAGAAACAGGACGATTGGAAAGATTTTGACTGCCGCTTAGATCGTCTGTCAACTGTTATGAACTTTCGGCCTATATAGTTGTTCCAAGAAATCAATTTCGAAAAGATTATTTTTATTTTTCAAACGCTGCGTTAGTCTTTCGAGTGTTGCTCATCAATTTGGAAGATTGCTTGCTCAGTGTCTCGTAGAAGAAAATAAATATAAACAATAAAATACTGTTTCGGTCCTGGCGTGTGAAAATTAAGCGCAAAGCGTCCCGAGCAAAAAGAAAGTACCTTTTGGTAGGGTGGGATGTACCATTTTCGATCGAAATTGTAACGAAGGGTGCAACTTCTGCTCGACTTTGGCCTAACGCGAACATTCTTTGCACCTTAATGTGTATACATACATATGTAAATGTAGACGTTAAAAGTAACTATTTTGGCATTGCTGGCCTAAAGTTTTTGGTCTAAAGTGTTTACGTCGCGAAGTGTTAAAAGGCGATTTGAAAAAATGAGCCGATCTGTCGGTGAGTCGACGAGACATCGTGCAAGTGATTCTTCCGAATTGGGAGGGATCTCGAAAAACGCTTGAAAAATCTCGCAGCTGGAAAATTTTATTCGGGCAAAATTGCGCGTTCCCTCAAAGAAAAAAAAACGAGTGTACGTACACGAGCATGTGTCACTCCCATTTCGATAAAACGATATTACGGTAAATTCAGTAGGCAGACACAAAAAATACCAGAAAATCCTTGCGCCCCTAATAGTCCAGTAAAAGAGACGAAAACCCAGCACTTTTTAGCGCAGAGTATGAATTTTTGACTGGAGATTGTTGCGTACTGAAAGTAACCCCAAATATTGCCCTTCAACTCGCCCCAACCCTAAGAAAGAGGGGCTGGAAACTTAAAAATCGCCGTATCTCGATAATTAATAGCCCGATCAAAAAAGGTTTCAAACAGGAGTTGTTTGGAGGAATAAAATTCGTATAAAGTTGTCTGACGTCCAACCCTCTATCTTTGAAAATAGCGGCACAAAAGCGATTCGAAAATTCGGGGTCGATGCGTGTGCGAGCGGAGTAGCCTGCGGAGTAGCCTGCGGAGTAGCCTGCGGAGTAGCCTGTGGAGTAGGCTGCGACCTTGCCTGGGTCAGTAGTGTTCTCGTGTGTTTATGCCGCTATTTTCAACGATAGAGGATTGGACGTCAGATAACTTTATACGTATTTTATTATTCCAAACAACTTTCGTTCAAAACATTCCTCGATCGGGCTATGAATTATCGAGATACGGCGATTTTTAAGTTTTCAACCCCTCTTTCTCAGGATTGGGGCGAGTTGAGGGACAACATTTTATTGACGTTCCTTTCCGTATGCAACCATCTACCTTCAGTCGGAAATTCATATTCTGCGCTAAAAAGTGCTGGGTTTTCGTCTCTCTTACCGGACTACTCCCGAGACTCTCGTATTTACTCCGAATCGCGGATAATCCTTGGACGCCAAAAGTACTTCCGTCGATGCAAATTAAAAAAAATTACAATTCACACAATCGAAGTCTCATTTCAAAAGAGCCTGGAATAAAACCACCGACGATTCTACGTGAAAAAGAAAACGTTTACCCGAGCTCGCCCCCATTAGCCCTTGATCCGAAAATCGAGACTTCAGTCCGAGACTCGAGATCTCGCGAGATCATTCTCGCCGATCGACACTCAATGTCGCCCAGTCGATTGAACTCACGCGTTGACGGATCAACGACGCAAAAGTCATCGAACAAAAAATAAAAAAACGTCGTTTCATCGGTGACGTTATTCGATAATTTGCTCGAATAAATTTCACCCTCGATACGATCTCGCTGATCGCAGTAACGCGCAAAAAAAATAACAAAAAGTCGCGATCTTTCCTGACCGACCGAAAGATCGTAACGATCTTTCGTGACTTCCTTGCGCGCACGAAACTTTCCACAGTTTCGCGTGAAAAAAAAACAAAAATTAGCATAGAAATCGTTTTTTTTTAATCGATAAAGCGTTTAAATTCAATCGATCGCACCGACAAATCGTGCGCGCTACTATAGACGATCCACCGTGCGACACATCGATCACTCGCCACGACTGATATACAAGCGTCGAATAAAAATAGCTAACCGAACGATACGGACAGATGGGAGACGATTGAAACCGCGAAGGGCAGCCAAAGCATAGGCTGCTCGTAGCTCTCGTATTAAAGGAGCCTGGCTCCATCCCGGAACTGACAAACACTCAGCGACATTATAAAAAATAAAACATTCACACTAAAACACACCCACGCAGTGCTCATTGGCAACGAAAGTTCCAAAACGAGAGTGAGAAAATATACAAACTCAACGGAAAAAAAATCCCGGCAGGATTTTGAAATAATTGTCTAATACACGAAAATTGAGAATTTCGCGAAAATGGAATGGAAAAAAAAAACAAATACAAAACTCGACGAAATAACGAATCGCGCGTTCGTAGGGAGGCAGAGAGAAAAGTGCGAAGCTGAGGAGTAAAATTCGGTTAAGGTAATGACGATTAATGTATAATACATTTATACTTGTACATGTATGTATATGCATATATATATATATATATATATATATATATATATATATATATATATATATATATATATATATATATATATGTGCGTGGGTGTACGTAAAATATTAGAAGTTTGAATGAGCAAAAAAGAAAGTCTACGTGAGACAGGAAAACGCGGCGAAGATACATCCCCGAAAACTATTTAAATATTTAGGCGAATGAATAAACGCAAAACAAACAAAACAAAAAAATTAATTGAAAATAAAAAAAATGTAAGTAAGAGTGATAAAAATGAAGCCAGAGTGCGTTTCTGTTCCATTTAGTGCGATCGTCCAACCTCGCCGTATCCGTGTGCGCCCGTACGATTATGTATTAAAAGCAGAAAGGAGGAGCGCGAGGGGGAGAGAGAGCCCGGATTAATAATAATAATAATAATAATAATAATAATAATTAAGTGACACGGCGATTGTGTGTGGACGTGGGAACTGTAGCGGAAAATACGCGCAGTGACGAAGATTAAGATAGAGCGAAAGAGTAAAAAAAAAGTTAATAATCATACATACATTTACCTAAGCGCGTAAATAAAGAACAAAAAAACCCACAGAATTAAGTAACAGTATCTAACGTTAAAACTTGCAAGCTATTAATTATTATATTACGATTAATTAAATCATAGTGAAAAAAATGAGGACAATTACATTTCAAAATGAAAGAATTACAAACACACATACACACACACGCGGACATTCACACTAATAAACTATAATTATTACGGTGATTATTATGATTATTATTGATATCGAGATTCGGATTAAGTCGTGATAAAAAGAATTAATAATAATAATAACGAAATCGAGAACCGGAGTAAGTTCATTGGAGAATAATTCCTCGACTATTAGGAGCGTACTTAGGATTATCACGAAGTTTCGTGTGAAGGCGGACAAGGGGAGCGATTATAGATCGTCGTTATTTTCTTGATTTTTCTTTTATCTTCATTTTTACGATTATCATGATCTCTCTCATTCATCGCTGTTGTACCGTAAGGAAGCGGGCGAGAGGGAGAGAGAGAGAAAAACAAAAACGAAGGAATCGAATACGCGACTGCCAACTTCATGTGAGATCGGAAGTGAGAAGAGGGAGAGACAGAGAGAGAGATAAATAATTGGCACATACACACGTGAATACGCACATAAATACAGACACACACACACACACACACACACATACAAACACACACTTGGGATCGTGTGACTGCGACGAGAGTACGAAAATTTTGGAGCATGTTTAGAGTGTGTGAATGCACGACTGGATAGCAATGCGTAAGCGATTAAAGAGAAAAAAAAAGAAAGACAAAACTTTCAACGCAACGTTGCGTGCGTATAAATTGCCAACTGGTTGTTGATAACGCGTGAACAAAAATACGTTCTTGTGTGATAATCCCAATAACGCGTATTGACGTTTAGGAATATATCGACGAAAAGAGAGAGAGAAAAAATCGAGAAAATAAAACGGTAAAAAAAAGGTAACAATAATGAAACAAAATTTAACATTATAAAACGTGTGCGTTACAGAGCCTAAGAATTTTGCGCAAGGATTTGAGGCGCGATTGAGGTGACGCGAGGTCCTTCGTTTTATGCCGAGAAGAATCGATTCCTCCAGCGAATAGTCTCAGGATGCCAGGACAAAAAAAAACGTTTTTCAAAATGGTCTAGTTTGGGATTGAATTTCATTTACAGGCAATACACACTCGCGAGATCGTCGACTACTCCGATCTCCGACGAGTGCAGCAGCTATTGTTTATTAATTATTTATCGCCACCAGCGCTCTCTGTTGGAGAAATAAATGAGTAAAAAAAAACGGGACGATTAACGAGAATGAAGCGATCGATTTTCCTTGTTCACTCGATACAACCGGCTATATAAAATTCACTGCGTATTTATACATACATACCGATACAAGCACAGTCGACACTCCTGTGCTTGTTAAGCAAAGCTCGTAAAATTGATCATAGATCGATGTAATTGATGCACGTAAAAAAACCAAACGAAGAGTCTGTCGATACTCCAGCTCTTCGCATCCTTCCAATGCAAACTCTCTCAGGTCCGTTATCGCAATGTCCGCCACAAGCATTGCGCCCATAATCCACGTCACATTGAATCGGGAATTTGGAAAATCGCTCAATCATGCTCAATCACTGATTATCGGCAGGGGCTGTAAATTATTTTCGTCTCGAGACGACTCCGAAGGATCGCTCGAAAGATCCATTCTTCTCGGCAATTCGCGCCAAGCGTTCACGGGATATTTATTCGGTAGGGGTTGCGACGATGTTTTTAATTCGTTTGTTCAACTTTTCTTTCGATAAAGGCGAAGAAGAAAAAAAAACGGGGGGATAAAAAAAATTGTGCGTGATGTCAGTAATACGTTGGGAGCCAAGTGTCCTTGATGCGACCGTCGTTGAAGCCAAAGATCTCGCGATCTCACTTCAAGATAATAATTGGAAAAGGAAAGGGAAAAAAGAAAGGAAGGCAACAACAGCAGCAACAACCCGTATTGTTCGAATTGGCGAGAAATGAAGAAAATCATCAGTCAACGGCCAGAGAGCTTTTACGAAACTCTCACGGACTGAGTTCGGAGCCAAAAAAAAACGGGCGTGAGACGTTCGGCGCAAAAACGATCCTAGAAGAGAGAAGATGAAGACGGAACATGTAATACGAGTGAACGTTTATCGATGAATGAGAGGAATGTAGCATTGTGTGCGTGCGAAAAGAAATCATATATAGATACGAAAGCCAGAGGAGGAAGGGAGAGAGGGGGCAAAAGGAAATCGCATTTGCAGTTTGTCCGAACGAGATTCTTCCTGAGGCAATTCCAGACGACACTTTCGAAGATCGAATTTATCGGAAAACGGCGTTTCCGCTACAGCGGTCCCATAACGTGTCTCTGTGAAGTCATTTTTTCAAAATACGAGTCTCCGGGGACATCTCCGGCCAATAAGAACTGCAGCGGAGAAAATTTGCGCGGTGCATCAATCTCGTACTGCTCGGTAGGGCAGTTGTGCTCAAGATGACGAACTTTTTCTTTTACGATAAACAATTCAACAAATGACATCGTACGAATTCAAAGCCAAGCTTATATCCATAAAGGTCCATTATTATTATGAAATAAAATTATTTTCGGGACGTTAGTTGTTCAAATGATAAATAGAAAAAAAATCACATGCAGGTCGAAGTGTGCAGGATGACTTCAGTCTAAGATGACATTTGTGTGTCATCTTCCACACGTCGGCTGAATTTTGCTCAGGCTCACTAATTTCTGGGTTTAAGGGTAATTTAAAGCAACCAGTATTCACTGGATTTTATTATAGGGACGATGAAGTGTTGCCTGTGCCACGTTAAAATGTTTGGATGCTAAAAGCCAACCCATTCTGTTCTTCGGCAAATATTCGGAAGTGGGGCTTCTGCTAGAATCAGGTTCTATCTAGTATCTGGTTCTATCAGGTATTAAACAAACCAAACAAACCCGAACAACACCAAGAAAAACCAAATAAACACAGACAAACCCAAACAAAAATTAGCCTGATTCTAGCAAGAGTTCCGAATATTTACGTATTCTTTTTTACAGCTTCAATGGTCTTGGTCACGTGTTCTTGTGACTAGCTCTTACGTCTTCAAGGTTTATTGACAGTAGCCAGGCATCCTATAACGATGACCCGAAAAATCGGATTTCAGATACGGTTTTATACGCAACAGGGTAAGATGGCACATCGACGTCTGGTATGTCAACTTACTCATAAGTCAATGCAGATTTTTTTTATTTGTTGTGACAAAAGCTTTCGAGTGGGAATATCCATCGGTTTGGTCATGAGTTCATGTAACTAGCTCTTACGTGTCGAAGATTCGTTGAATAGCCAGGCATCCTACAACGATGAGCCAAAAAATCGGATTTTAAATCCGGTTTTATACGCAGCAGGGTAAGATGACGGTGTATCATCTTATACCAACGTCTGGCATTTCAACTTACCCATAAGTGAATGCAGATTTGGTAAATATTTACAAGTGGGGCTCCAGCACTAATCGGAGCCAAAAAAATGTTCACGTGTTCGTGGTTATTCTGCAGTATGAAAATATGTTTTTTATAATGGAAGAGGGATATTTTATTGAGAAAAAAATATATTTCCGAAAAATATTCGATTTTTGAAATACGTTTTCTGTATGCTTACTCTAATTTGTTTAGGTTTGTTTGCGTTTGTTTCCGTTTGTTTGAGTCAAACCCATGTCATTTGACTCACTTGATGTCACCAAACCCGTTTCCTCCATACCTTTAAAAAGATTTAAAAAAAGCGTTTGGGGATCAACTAAGGGTTGAAATTGTCTTCCCCCGACTTAAATATTATAAACAAAGTGCCCTGAAATACATCGACTCGGTACAAAATTTACAAACCTCTTTTCTAGCTGGAGCCCCACTTGTTAATATTTACCGCAGATTTTGTTTGTTTGATGTGATAAGAACTTTGGAGTTGGAATAACCGTTGTGCATTATTTGTAAAGTACAATGACCCTAGATTATGAATGAATTGGTTAAACTAGAAAAAATCTCACCCGTCGAGTATTTTTAGCATCAGACAATAACGTGATCAGTTTTTTTTTTTGCATTTCAAAATCACGAAAATATTCACTACGTGAAAGCTCGTGTTCACTGATGGCTATACTATATTTCGCTACTAGCAACACTCATTGGCCGACCATGGAATGTCATCGTCATTCGTATAGCGCGAATATTCGATTGGGGTAGAATATCCATAAGTCGAATTTCCATAACCGAAGATCCATAAGTACGAATAGCCATAAGTCGAATATCCATATGTGCCAATATTTATAAGTGAATATCCATATCCGAACAAGCCCAAACAAACAAATCCGAACAAACCCAAACAAACTCGCTCGTTTCTACTCTATACTCGCTTTTCTCTACACTGAAAAAAAAAAATTCGCTCATCCATCAAAAATTCAGTTGGTTTAACAAAATTGTATCTTTAAATACGTTCAACTTGATTTTTGATTGGCATAACAAAACAGTATAGTTGGGCAGTAACCAAAGATACATTAAAACTATCTGCTTATTTAGCATGTCTGAGCAACTGTTAAAACAACAAAATTTCGAGACAACAAAATGCATTTTGCACATTCAACGATTCTTTTTTCTCGGTGTACCTCCGGCCATATCTGGCACTCATTTCTACTCTATACTTACTTATGGATATTCACTTATGGATATTCGACAACAGTGGAATAACATTCGAAAGGATATTGAGGGTGTGTCGTCTTATCAGGCTATGTCATCTTCAGCACAACTCCCCTACCTGTACATTTCGTATCCCTAGATAGAGTCGTCGCTCCGCACAATTGTTAGCAAAAAAATGTCATTCCCGTGAAACGCTCGCAGAAGGATTTGTCATTCGAGAAGAGCTGGGTTAAGGGGGCCTGTTTCGAAAACGTTGTTTTCCAATCGAATTTCTTTTGGAAGTGTCGTGAGAGAAAAACTTTCTCTCGGTGGAAATGCTCCACGGACGATCGCGTCAAGGCGGTGTAAAATGTGCAGGGAAAAATGGAAGAGGAGGGAGAGGAAAACGTAAGGGAAGCTTGGGCGCGTGTTTGATAAAAGTTGCGAGCAAGACGAACGGTGTGAAAGAGACAAAATTAATTTTCGGACATACTAGTGAACTGGTACGATTGATTACGTATGAGAGATAAATCAAGAGAAAAATAAATTAAGGGAAAAAAGAAGAAGAAGAAATTATACAGAGAGAGCCGACCTCCTTGCCTACCGGGAGGTCCGCATATATTGTAAAGATGAATAATAAGAAATAAATTAAGGTGACAAAAGAACGAAATCGTGAGAAAAAGAAAAAGATACGAGATTAAATAAAGATGAAAGAAAAATTATAGGCCAGTTAAGTGTAAGAGATAGAGAAGAGAAAAAAAATTACTACGTTTAATAAAAAAAAAAAAGAAGCAGAAGAAGAAGTACCCTCCTTTCGATCGCACCTATACTTTCGGCAGATCTTTCGGCATTAATAATGATGATGATAATGATAATGATTATGATATCGCATATAAACGAATAAACAGAGAGCGAGCGTGTGAGTGAGTGAATCTTGATTGCGAATATAAGTTTCCAAAATTTGAATGAGCGCGAGAGAATATACTTTTGAAAAAAATGACGAAAAATGAAGGTACGAAGCTCCGTCGGCCGTCTCAGTGGCGAGGACGAGGAACCGAAAAAAAAAACAAAGCTATCACACGTTTGCGAGAGGAAGAGACGGCAATTGATCGAAGAAAGTGGATCGCCTCGATCTCACACGAGAATCATTGATTTTTATCGGTACGCAAACCTCTTCACTTGTGAGAAGAAGAAAATATCGGACGAATGAGCTCGAGAGCCAACGAAGCAATTCTTTTTTTTTAATAAAAAAAAGATATATAACGAAAGAAAGAAATGATCAGATCCATCGTTCACGTGGACACCCCAATCGGCCAAACGATTGAAAAAGGAGAAGAAAAAAGAAACAAACCAAGCAACATCCGACGACAAGAAGAACAGCACGCACACTCATTGATACTCGCAGACACCTACACATACACGCGAAAACACTCAATTGATAATTGAAGATATAGAATTGAAAATTCGAGAATGGAAGAGAAGCACGAACAAGAATAGAGCAAATGAGAGAATCCACGTGTTGAATTATAACAGGGCGTATAGCTCGACACGCGTCTCGAACAAGCAGTCGACTAGGATATTACGTAAATTAATATTAGATAATAGTAAAAGTTAAGAATAATGATCATTAGATAAAAAGAACGAGGTGAGAAAGAGAGCAGCAACAGCAGCAGCTACTAGACAAGCAGCAACACATAAATATGTACATATATATGAAAAAATAATAATAATAATAAAGAATAAAAACAAAAGCGAGTACGTTGATGTGTGAGGATGTTGAGCTAGAGCGCCGCGGCGTTGAGTTTAAGGTCCTCAGAGATATAATATCGCAAAAATAAAGACCCTCCGGGAACGAGGTGGGAACGAGGTGTACGGACGCCGACTACGAAACTCTCGAAGTAATTTTATCACAACGTTTTCAACGATCAACGACTATTTGACGAATCAAAAGTACGCAGGAGAACGAAAATACGAGACAACAAAAAAACCGCCATTTCGGAGAGAAGAGCCATGTGGAATTAAAAAAAAAATTGAAAGAAAGTGCGTGGTCGGCAGGAACGTCTTGTAAAGATTGTGGGAATTGTTTTTCTGCGTCCCGACGTCGGTAGCGGCTACATACGTGCGTATGCGTAATTAAAAGAAAAAAAAAGGCTCCGAGTCGAGACACCAATTGTAACGGCGAGTACTTATTAGGCTCATCGCTCTGAACTTCCGGTTGTCGTGGAAACGGCGTTCGTTTTTTCCGCTCGAATTTTTCGCAACTCCCGCCATGATCGAACAATGTCTTTGGCAACAAACAAAAAATCCCTCAATAGTGTCTGCACACCGACAACCAGATTTATCGTCCAGTTAATCTCACCGGAAATCACCAGATTTCCCGAGACTAATCCACATCGTCAGAATATCCGTGCGCACGCAATCACTGAATCTCGTGACCGTGACGCGACAATTCTTCAATATTTTCTCATTTTATACACAAGCCGGATTCAATTGCAACAGATGGCCACCATCATCGACAAATAATCATCTTTTCCGATCGATGAGAAATCAGAAAAAAAATACCCTTCGATTTTGCAAAATGAATATAGTTGTCTTCGAACGAAATCTCATCGACGGATATCTCCTCGATCGACAATTTCATGCAAACTCGTTACAACAATAGGTACGAGTGAACGAAAGATTTATCGAACGCCGTTTCGAAAATCCGACAATTTCGGAGGATCAGAACACTGAGCAAACACCTGTCTACTTTGATAAAATGCATTACGATATTTGACGAACTTTCACCATATTATAGAACGTATAATGTAAATGTATAAAACTACAATCGACGAGCATTGATCCCCGTCGATTGAGTTCTTTTCCGGCGTTTTTCCTCGGTTCGCTTACGAAACTCATGATTTAACGCTATTATTGGTTGCGCATGAGACGAAAATGACAAGTAATGGGACAAAACAGAAAAAAAAACAAATATCGTTAGGAATAATATTTAAAGAAGAGGAAGAAAAAACAAATGAAAAGAAAAAACGAATGATTCGCGTAAATAATTGATGAAGAGATTCGAGCAGGGAGAGAGGGGAAGACCAATATGGATGGTAGCTCGAGAGAAGAGTTCGAGACTTTGATGGAAAAAAAAACAACACGAAACAACGGAGAAGCAAAAAAGAAAATATGGAAATTCCGCTTTTGGCACACACCAAAAAAAGGGTTTTGAAGCAATTTTGAGGAATAAAAATCACAAAGGGGAAGTGATGTAAACAAAGAGAAAATTTTACTACGATTTAAAGAAAAAAAAGAAAGATAAAGACAACACACCAAACGAACACACACGAAAATTTGCGAATTAACATATACATAGACAAACACACGTACACGAGCAGAGGCACTTTATGATATATATATGTATACACACAAGTCACAGCCTGAAACACGAACTCGCAGTTGCGGCCCGAATCTAAAGAAGAAGCAAAAAAAATGATCTAAAAGAAGACACATCAAGAAAAAAAGTACAAGTTTTCACGTTTGCGCCTTACATTAAAATTAAAAGTTGATCAAAAACGTATTCTTACCAAAATCGGCCTTAGTATATACTTTTCCATGGGGACGGGTTTACGAGACTCGCGGGCAGTTTGTCGACCGCGACTGACGCTTTATCCTCGTCGATCGTCACACCGACGCCGGGGCTAACGGGCCATTCGCGACGACTTCGAGTTCGAAACTATACCAAAGACAAACCTCGCAAGTTATTGATTCGCAGTACGTGTTTTTTGTTCTTTTGTTTGGTAAATCGAGAGAAAAAAAAAGTCAAGAAAACAAATTCCGACACGAATCATTGAAATCCGAGTCTCGTGTTGCAACGTGTTCGAAAAAACAAAAAATCGCGATTAGTGCGAAATATCTCGTCTCGAAGGGGAATGCAAGCTGCCCGCGAAACTCACCGCGTCCCAACAACCCCCGCGCTAACCCCCGTTCCTCGAAAAAAAAAGAAAGAGAAAAAAGAAGAACAAAAAAAAAGAACGATCACCCACGCCCCGACAAAATCCTCGCCGCCCAAACCCAAAGTCCCGACGAAAAAAAAAAAAAAAAGAAAAACGTTTTTTAAAAACTCCGCGTAGAGCCTCTTTTTCGCGTATAGAGAAGAACAAAAGAAAGAAAAACACTTCCTGCATGTGAGATGGATGACGAGTGGACGGGTCACCCTCGTGATCAGGGATGCTCGCCGTGTGTTTGATCGACGATGAGAATACGAGAAGAATGCGAGCGAGCTTTGACAGAACAGCTGAGAGGAAAAAAATGAGGAAAAAGCAGCGTGAGAAAAAGCGTGAGGACGAGAGAGAGAGAAAGACAGAGAGAGAGTCGAAAATGCGAACGCGCGCGATAGCAGCACAATTCCCGTCAACTGAGTCTCGGCGACATCGTATGATAAAAAAGAAGAAAAAAATCCGCGAAAATCGTGGAAGATCGCAAGAAAATAAATAAACAAGTAAACATTCCTTTTGCACGCGTTAAATCCAGCAGCGGCTCCGTACCGCTACAATCGGCGTAATTAAGAACAAAAAAAAACCAAACAAAACAAAAAATCATTCACCATCGTACGAACGAGCAAAAAGCACACTACCGAGAGACTAAAGAGTCGCGTACTCGAGCATACGAAGTCAACAGAAAACAGAATAAATTACCCATATATCGCGGTGTTAGAATTAGTCATTTGAGCGTGATTCGTTTGTAACCGCGCCTGCAAGACCACGAAGAGAAATAAGTTGCTGCACGTCTGGGCCAGCTCGTCCGGCTCTCGCTGGTCATCGATCGATTAAAATAATCCAAAATAAAGAAAATATCCTGATCGCGCAACTCGGTGAATCGATTTTTTTCTTCCTGAGATATTCAAGCGTATGTAATATGTATAATACGACGATAAGGCGGCATATTTAATCGCAAAGTCGCATTACGGTCGACGTTCGTTACGACGCGTGCGCGCACTTTCATATACCGCACGAGTAACTATTTCGAAAAGACGGAGAACAAAGAACAAAATGAAAATTCGTGGTAATTGTATAGCAACGATTAAAGCCAGACACACAGATTCGCAATAGCCTAACGGCTTATGCGATTTAAATATATGTACGTGTGTGTAAACGTGCGCGCAAATATAACCGATACCCGCAGCCAAAAAAAAAAAAAAACGAAAACGCCGAATCAAAAAAATCATACCATTCTCGAGAAAACATTTGATTGAGATATCAGACTAACTTCAAACTTACCGCTCCCCCGAACCATATACCAACCTACGATAACATTTGAGTTAACATCGTCAGTAATGCAACAACAGCAAAAGCAACGATCCGCATAACCGCCCGAACCCGAACCGACAGTTTTTCTACGTATGTGTATATTTACATATATATATATATATATATATATATATATATATATATATATATATATATATATATATATATAGACAAACACACATAGCAATCGCCCGACACAGGAAAACCGGACACAAGTTGCAATATTTATTACTAATACTATACACGATATATCAAATACTGTGCATAACCGACATGGATATGATAAATGAACGAGAGAAAATCCATTCGAAAAAAAAAAAGTATACCGATCCGAGCAAGACACGAACCAACAGAAAACAGATGAAATACATAACGCGGTGTAATGAATATTAACTGTAACGCACTGTGTATAAAGACATGACCACCGCTTCGAACGTAGAAAGTGGCGACCTGGCCTCGTAAAGGATGATCGAAGGCAAGAGAAGCAACGAAAGTCTGCGAAGAATTCGTTAATTTCGAATTAAAACGAACCGGACGATGTGACACCGTCGTGAGCTCTGAGATGAGAGCCCGAGGGAGAGAGAGAGAGAGAGAGAGAGAGAGAGAGAGAGAGAGAGAGAGAGGCGGGTCCCGATACTGTTCAATATGCAACAATTAAATATCGTGACAATATCCATGAACAAAGGAAAAAAACCGACTTATACGAGACAGATGAGGACGAGGGAATATATTCGTATCAATAAGAGTTGGACTCAATCGAGAAAGAAATACGAGATTGGCGCACGCGCGAGCCACGATCACGGCGAGATATGGTCGCTGGCCCATGAGTCGTGGGCAATAAATCCGACTCCACGATATACAAATAATCAATATATCACGAGAATAATAAATTAATTTAAATGAAGAAAAACAAACCGGCAGAAAACAAGCAAACAAAAGATCAATATTTATAAAATAATGGAAACGCAAACAAAATGATAATTCACTTACGATTCATTGTCGAAATAATTGTACGCACCCAACGGTATTTACATAATAATAGTTGTAATAAGAAAGAAAAGCCGGCGATGCTTGAGCGAGAGCAAGCGAGGAAGAGAGAGAGAGAGGGAATGAAAGGAAGAGAGCGAGAGAGCGAGAGGGAATGAACGAGAGCGAGAAGTGGCGGAGAGTGAGAGGGAGAGAAGGAATAGGTTGGAGTGAAAGAGGAAACGCGACAGGGAAATGACAGAAAGGGAGTAAAAGTGCAGGTTACACGTAATAATCGGTTGATTGATAACAGAATCTTTTTCTTTTTTCTTTCGCAAGCTATAAAAAAGCAACAGGAAAAACACTGACGAATAGGTAAATATAGAACGTGATCCGCTAATCGATTTCCGGATTTTCGCAGATTTTTCGCGCGGGACATCGTCAACTAACTAAAGAAAAGAAAAAGGAAAAAAAAAGAAAAAGAGAAAGAAAAAACGTTCCGAAATACATTTCCAATTGTACCAGTGTCCATTCCACGTCTAGATTTCCTCCACCGTCACAAAATCCTCGATATCCTCAAAACCCAGCAATTCATCGTGAAGGAAGAGTGAGAGAATAATGAAAGGAACAGCACCAACGACGAAAATTTTTTTATTCCCTCCTGACGGCCCCGACCCACGAAAAAAGTATTCCCATCATTTCCCGTAAATGAAAAAGGCCTCGAACGAGGTTTTTGCTTCCAGTCCTTACGTGTTATCGTAAAAGAAACCTAATGAAACTATAAACCAACCTAACGATAATATAATTATCAGATAAGAGTTAAGATTATTGATTAATTAAATTATACCTAACGATAAATTGACTAATTGGTACGACCTAGGATTAATAACGCAATTAACGATATGATAATTTAGGAGAGACGACGAGATGATGAATTGACAATGAGCGAGAGAGAGAGAGAGAGTGGGATCGAGAGAAAGTGAGATAAAGTCATTTAAAGCAGCCACCTGTATCATGGCGGCTAAAAAAACCATCCACTTCCCGAACGCGTGAACATTCCGTGCCGGTACGAAAAAAAAAAGTTTTTAAACATTTTTTCATTAATCAAAACAATCAAACACACCGTCACACATATACGCACACGCATTTATACACACACGAGACGAGAAATATCAGCGCGGTTAATAGACAAAGTGAGAGAGGAAGAGCGAAAAAGAAGGCGCGTAAAAAACAAGAAAACTTGCTGAACTACGGTCGTCAAATATTCCTCAAAAAAAAACGAACGATCGACAGTTAGTTTTCGCCAAGATCTTCTATTTCTTCGTTTCCTCCTCAGTTTGACTCTCGTCGCGGTATATACGAATTAAAGGGAAAATAAATTTAAAGAAAACACGAGGCATACAAGTTTTAACAGTCACAGAGGACGCAAAAACTCTTTCGATTGTGCCGAATTGACGTTTCGGCAAACGAATTAACGAGATAATAGCCGGAAGCTTGAGCGAAGATATATACGCACGTTACCGTAAAATCGAACAAACGAACAAAAAAGATAAATAAATGAAAAAAAAAGGCACAGAGTTCCGGTGTGGAAACGACATTCTTTTGCGAAGGGCGGTAGTTTCTTACCCATCATTTATACGTTTAGATATTAAGTCGAGATTTAGGTTTAACGATGATATTATAGACGAGACCGCCGACACGAGCGAACGCGTTATAATGAAGACGATTTAAGAGGAAGTTTCAACAAGAGCGAAGGAAGAAAAAAAAATATATATATATATAAGAAAGAAAATAAACAGCAGCCAAAAAAAAACACGTTCCCCGAGGCACTTGACAGTCATACAAACAGATACAAACACACGTACAGGTACACACGGAAATAAAGCAAGCAGAATTAAGTGGATATGATTATATTATTGATATACTTATCAAATATCCTAGCGGTGTAATACGATGACATAGTTGATTGATCTGTTTAATATTGAATGTCTGTAAGCCAGAAAGCGTTTGGAACTCTATGCTAACGGTTGAGCAAAGACCCGCGACCCTGCCCCTTAAGCCCCTTAAAAACCACATGTAATCGACCACCTACACGAAGAAAGCATGACAACATCATACTCTTTGCGCGATGATACTCCGCGACCCCAATCGTCTACCGAGACGAATAATTCACCCTTCTGTACGCCATCGTACACCCCCCCCCCCCCCCGCCCCCCGCAATTCGATAATCGATCACAATGCGAAACGGCCCATTTGGAACGTGACGATCGGTCTTGAAAAAATTCCCTTCAAGTCTCCAAACGCGGTAAATAAGAGCATCGGACGTAGCGGATGTTCATTCCAGCCCACTTACAGACCGCTGATCGAAATTTCAAATGAGCCAAATCGATTTTCGCATTTGATTTTTCCCTCTCGAGCAACTGTACAGGACTCACGACACCGGCGTCCACTTTACTTTTCCGCGATTGGGCAAACTTGCCCGTACACTGTTATCCGTCATGGCCTCAAAACTGGTTTTAATTTTGGAAATTAATTTCGATACGACGTAAACAGTTGCTCGCGAGTGATTGGAAAATCCGAAAACGACGATGGGTGCACAAGACGGTGGGTCTGGTTTGCTTTGTGAACGTTGCAACGGATAACGAAGAAAATAATGATTTTTCAACCAAAGTTTTTTACCCTCCCCACATCTTAACCACGTGTTTTTTGAAGATCGAGCGCGACACCGGATGCCGTCCGTCGTCATGTTCCGCCACTCTATTAGCCAGTATAAAATAGTGAAAAAATGGAGTTTACGAAAAGCGGCGAAAAAAAAAGTACGAAAAACGAAGTACAAGTTGAATCTTACGAGTGAATACCGCGTCGCGACCTCTTCCCCGGTGTTAGCCGTTCAATTGTTGAGTTTAAGTTTATCACATTAGCTAGCTAATTTTTCTTGATCGTGCCGTTTATTGAAAAGAGAAAGATAATAATGATAATGAATAGGAGATCCCGTGGCGTCTCGACGCGCCTCGACATTTCTGCCAATAGTCGATATTTATCATGTGTTTTTTCATGAATAATTGCTAAAGTAAGGATT
Source organism: Ophion slaviceki (assembly GCA_944452715.1). Classification (NCBI taxonomy): domain Eukaryota; kingdom Metazoa; phylum Arthropoda; class Insecta; order Hymenoptera; family Ichneumonidae; genus Ophion; species Ophion slaviceki. The sequence goes on from OX101783.1 coordinate 33,286,545, forward strand.
TAACGAGAGTGAAAAATCGCCGATGAGGTCGGCTGTGGGTCGCGCTCGTCCGATTACCATCGCGATACGACGAGAGACGCAACCGAGCAATAAATTCATTGCTAATCAGCCGACCTACGAAGGCGCGTCGCTTTTCCTTATTTTTCCATTGTTTTGTTTGTTCGTCTATTTTGTTTGGGTGTTTTTATTTTCTTCCTCTTGGAAAATCCCAGCGTCGTTTGTTCGGTTCGTATTCGACCGGCGAACAAGAGAGACTGAACGCGAAAAGTAAATAATTAGAGAATTGAATTATTGCACATCTGACTGTTAGTTTGCCGTTTGTCAGAGGGTGCAAGGACACAATTACGATAGGGAACCGGCTAGGCAACTTAAACATGTACTACTTTCGTTCCAACGAGCTCCGATGATCATTGAATCTTTACGCCTATCGGGTATGACGAGCAAAAAAAGGGAAAAAAGCCCGTTTCGGCAAACGATGAAGCGCTGATCGCATTATTGGATTCCTCCAGTCAGCCAACGATGTTTAACCTCCCCGACGAAATTATTTGTATTTCCAAACGTAACGAGAGACGGAAAAGTCTCGTCGCGACGATACGAGTAAACTCTTGCCGACGTAAGATTAACGCGAGAGACAATATGGCCGCTCGATTGTGATCCCACCGACGCACACACGCAGACACTTACACACGCAAACGCGCACTTTCACACGCAGGCTCTCATCCCGATAAACACGATCGAAAACTCCAACGTCGCGTTTCTCGAGCCATCACGAGAATCGTTTTACCAATGACGCTTGTCTCCTATCAAAGTGGAGAAATAATGGCGTCAGCCTCATCTCACCTTGGTCCTGAAGAGATTCATCAAAACGTTTCACCCCATCGTTTGTTTCGCGAAATTCTACCGTTAGTGTAGTTCACATTTGCTCGATATGAGAACAGCAGTTGGACAGACGAGAGAAGCGATTTCGACGACTTCCCGGATCGCTTTGCCCGCAAACTCTTTGTAACGAGACTTGTTTATTTTGTACGAAAATTGACCGTCGGCCAAGACCAAGGCAGAGACGGAGGAGCTGATTCTCGTCGATGAACTCGAGATAACGAATGCCTGGATATCGTAGCGTCCGTTCGAGTTTTGCCGATCTACAAACTCACCTACACATCACTCCATCCTCCACCATCCCTCACAAGACCCAAAAACCCATGCCGAAATCTGTATATAAACCCGAGTATGATTACGTTCGCCTGGGCAAGCACGTGCGAGCTTCGATCCGGCTCTCAATTTTGAAATAGCCATTTCGACTGAAAACGAAAAATGCGATACAGACCCCCAAAACCCGACGCAATAGATGAAGGCAACTGGATCAAAATACCGCCACACGAAGTAACAGTTTCTCGCGCGGAGACCGGTCGCTTTCGCCGGCCGTTGTGAAGACGCGCCGAGCACGGAGCCAAGCGAGTCGACGAGGCCGAGTCCACGAAAACGCCAGATCCCTATGGACCCCCCTAGTGAAATAACCAAATTCGTTCCACAATCCCACGAATCCTTTGAAAACAGGAATCAACCGAAAAACGCCTACCATTTTCCCGCCAGGAATCCTCGTTTCCTCGTGCACGAATTCTCGCTTCCGTGACTTGGTGATCATCGACGGCTGGGCTCCCCGCTCGCACGGCCGGGGGTGCATAAGGCTCCCGGGCGGCTCGGCGAAAGCGGCGACCCAATCGTTGGGTCAACCGCTTGCCGATAAAGATAAGCGGACGAACGATTTCCGCGCCCAAATCTCACTCACAGCACACACTGGGCCGACTCGTCCGATAGAATGTGCCTTCAGTGTTGATTTTATACGAATAAAAAAAAAAGAATAAAAAAAATAACTAAAATTATACAAAGGGGCCCGACATAGACCGAACGCCCACCCAAAGCCAGATCGGTGCTCGCCCGCTGCCCCTTATCACCCGTGCGCAACCCTCTGCCCATCCGGATAACGCCTCGTGGACAACCACGAACGACCACAAGAAAACAAGACCAAAAGTTACGCCTCGACCGCGGCGACCAAACGACACGAGGAATCGATCGAAATGCCGCGACGGGGTTGATCCCAGTAGGGTGCGAGATTTGGAGCGTTCACGATGCTCTTTTTCCTCGTCACTTACATTCGCTGATCTTGCCTCGTGGCGCCAGATCGGTCGAGTCTGATCGTCGCGTTGGGTCGTATCGTTCGTTGATTCGTGCGAACTTTGTACACTCTTACACTCGAACGTTCACTAATATCCCAATGAACAATCACACCGCACATAATTCAAAATGACCCGTCGCTTGAATAGCTGATGTACCCGGCAGGTACATACATCACAACATGGATCTTTTTGTTGTGGCAAGGAGTTCGGAACGCTGCTATACACCGATAACACACGTAACATTGATTAAATGCAATTATTATGCTATAAGTATATTTACAATAAATATATATGTGTACTATGGTCTCTCCCACTTCCCATTCAGACGACCCACGATCGATGATCGAATTTCTCGTCTTTCTTCCACCCCTGCGTTTTCTTTCCTCTCTCTCTGTATCTTTCCCTCTCTCTCTCGGGGTTTTCCCGTTGTTCACGACTGCGAATGAGAACGAAAATATTCCGGAGATGGAGCGAAAACGCGAGGGTGGCGAAGACGGGAGACGGCTTTTCATCGATCACCCATTACAAGCATAGTCTTTTAACCGCATAACTATCGACGAGAGGGAAAATGATGAAAAAAAAATACAAGCTACGTAATAGCTGAAACTAACTAAACTACAATTAACGATTATTAATTATTAAACAATTAAACATGCAGTTAACAGTATAAACAGTAAATGCCCAGTAACCAATTGAATTGTGTGTCGACAACTACATACTAACTTACCTACCTATATCGAAATAATAGCCGTATGTAAAACGAAATGAAAAATGGAAGAAAAAACACACACACTCACACGCGTACACAGACAAAAAAACACTTATATTCTACAAGTTGTATCCAAGCCAGACCGTTCTAATAAGCAAAGTGAGTATTACGCTATGACCGAGAGTGCGCGAGAGCAAGAGAGAGAGGGGTACAGAGCAACTATGATTGAGACGAAGTGACGTTAAAGGAAGCAAAATGCAACGCCGATGTTCTCCGAACCCCTTTATTATCAAACCTCCACATTACGAATCCGGAAGAGATTGATAGAAAAACACGGCAAACGAGACTCATAGACGATTAATTTTCCCCGGGAGATGAACGATAATCAATAGGACTGTCCCAATTACCCCATCGTACCTCCAATGACGATTCATTCGACGTACAATCACCCACCGAACATGCGTAGCTTTGACAAACGTAAATGACATCGTTCGGCAGCAACAATGACGGAACGCAAAATGTCGATACACAGCAGAGCCCAAAACCAACACGTCACACGAAAACAGTGAGCGAAAACGAGCCAAATCAATTTCAACCGGATTACCGTAATTAAATGACTAGCAGGAAGAATAAAAACTTAGGCAGTTCGTAAAAAAAAAAAAAACACTTTGTTCACGTTGTACGCACATGTGTGGGGAGACCATGTAACTTTTAACTCAGCCGCTCATTCCAAAGTGGTATCTCTCGCGGATCTCCGATCGCACTAGAGATTTTCGCCTATTCGTCGCGGCATCTTGACTTTGCTCGAGATGTTCATCGCCGTTTCACCACAATCTCGTCTACGCGGTGAAGTAAAAAAAACAAATAGACACGGGTGGATTTTAATCGCAAGAATCCTTTCAATTTGCGTCAGTCACGAAGACGCGAAAATCTTTCGACGATCGATCTCAACGAGATTACCCACTGAACCCCCGCGATTTCCCGATTAAGCAACCGAGCGCAATAGACCCTTCGCGCCAGTGTAGTGACTAGCCAATCAAAATCCCTCGCCCCGCAGCTTGACAAAACCAAAATTCCTCATCAACCCGAGACCCTGTACCGCAAGGATATACTAATAACAATACTACTACTACTAATATTAATAATAACAATAATATTAATCTTCGAGCTCTGAGATAACAGGAACAAAAAAAACAACTAGCAAAGAGAATACCACGAGTCCCACACAAACCTCGAAAAAAATCCAAAGCCCCCCTGAAGAGAGCCTCGATTCCCTACGTGTTGTATTATCCGTTATTTTCGATATAATATTATATAGTGCTAATGATATTTAATGATAATATATGACGACGATAAGGAATATCGGAGAAGACGTTTGGTCAAAAAGAAGCCAACACACGAACGATCGTACGCCATTCTCCTACGGAAAATCAGCACTTAGAATGACACACACACACACACGTACATTCATAAGCACACGCACACTGAACAAACACGTGAAACGAAGGAAAAAAACAGACACACATACCCGTACACTGTGAGAAAGAGAACGTTAATGAAAACGATAGGAAGAGTGCGAGACAGAGCGAGAGAGCGAGAGAGAGAGAGAGAGAACGAGAGAGCGAGAGAGAGCGAAAGACACGTATACATAAAATAAATACTTTGACACACTTGATAGCCATTTACTTAAACATTCGTGGAAAATTTGAAAAAAAATAAAATAAAATAAACCAACAACAAATCCGAGATGAATGTAACAAATAAAACAACGCTCACACACCGTGACACACCGAGGTACCCAAGAGGAAGTAATTATGCGAAACGGAAGTAAAGATACGAGAAGGAAAAAATCGCTGAAAAATAAAAGAAAGAAGTAATGATAATGATAAAACCAAACGAACAGACTAGTTGCCGTGTTTGAGAACACCAGACCTACCCGCGGGTCCGCTTCGTTTTTTAGCTCCGCTATAAAGCCGATTGCTCGTTCGATAAAACGTCGAAAGTCCCGTGATGCGTGGAAAAAGAAAGAAAGAAAATTGAAAGATTCGGGCGAGAATCCGGACGTTTGAATTTGTCGATGTGCTCATAGGGAGACGAAAATAGGAACAACTGGGCTAACGAAGATAATCGAGATTCGTTGCGAATTGACAAACGGGCTTTCGGTGTAACGAACGGGCAAGCAGGCCTCAACGGCCCCGAGGCTCACCCGAACGCCTCGGGTTAGCTAACCAATTTTTGTACAGGATACCAATTGCATTAAATATGTAAAATCTTGAGTTACAGAGCAGCACTATACATACGACACAGATGATGTATATATTTTTACGTTACAGAAATATGCCTGCGAACGTCGCGAGACGCGCGTTTACTGGGCGCAATAAGACTGGTTCTCATTTCCCAAGACAATGCGTATATAAACCACATGCCACATATTAAGAATATTGAATAATGATAAAAGACAGATGAAGAAGAAGAAAAAAAGCACGAAACGACGAAGAAATGAAAACAAAGTAATGAAAAGATGAAGAAACCTAATGATATTTGTATACGGTAATATTACCTGAATGGAGAAATCAAAGCCATTGAAGGGGAGTGCCCGCTCGCAACACCAAGGATAGAGATTAACGAAGCACGTTGGGAGGCTCGTGTCGATGGGTGGATTATTGTCGCGTGTGTTTGCGTGCTACGTGACGAAAGTCCGATCAAAAGCCTCGTTTCACTTCCTATCAATTTACAGAAGGAACAAAAAACAAGCCAGACAAAGAAAAAATAACGTAATAACGAGTTTAGCGAATGGGAAAGATCGTTTGTTAATCGAACGACTCGTCACGGAGGAACAACACATTGGCGACGTGTGATAGAAACCTTCGCATCTGCACAAGTCACCCGAATCACTTGACGTGCGTCAGAAATCGGCTTTGAGCAATTCGCAAAAAAAAAGAAACAATAAAAAATAAAACAAAGCAAAGAAAAAATATGAAATTTCAACACCGAGAAAAAAGAACCTCGTGATTTACAAAACCGGAGTAAATTAACATCCTGAGTTATCCATTCGGCCGTTAGCGAAGACATCTATATATACGTACATGTATATATATATAAATATATAAATATATGATATTAAACCACGACGATGAAAAGTAAAACGAACAAAAAAAAAGCAAAACCCAATTAGGCGATCGAAAAATTTATCACGCGGTAGGCGAGTGTAGGAGCGAATAATGGTGACGTTCGGTTATTTGTTTGTTTGTTTTTTTCTTTCGAACCGTCGCAAACACGGTTAATGCCCTCGCGATATTGATAATGACGATTGTTGCTGGTTTTTCCGTCGCGAAAGATCAAAAGAGGAGCGTGTGTTGCCCGCGGGCATCCCGGCAAGAAGCATAACGCGGGTAGGAGTCTCTAAATACTTCCTGGCGAGTTCGAGGCGGTTGATACCGAACCGCGAGAAAGTCCTAAGTTTTTTCGAATAAATCCGTAACTCGCGACGACGCGGCATCTCGATCACTCGCGTGCAATTGGCGCTCGTGAATTTTTCGCCTCCTCGCGCTTTCCGCGGGAAGAGAAAGAAAGAAACGCGCGAGAACGAAGAGCTGCGTTCGTTTCGATCGAGGGCGAGTCAGGGCGCCGTTCGTCAAAGGGACGAGCGACGAAAGGCCTAAGGGAAACGCGAGGAAAAAAGAAACGATCGCGTAACGAAACAGAAGCAAACGAAGACGAACGATCGGGGGTGGCAAAAAAAATGCAAGGGTCTCACGGAGTAACCGAGGGTGCGAAAAAGACGCCACGTTGGCCGAGTCGAATTGCACGGAGGCTCGTATTGACCGCGATCGCCGGAGATCACATGACACAATTTTGAGTTGCAGTGCAAGCGAACATCTGTAGAGCCATATACGTATAGTAATGTTGTTGTATCTTAGACAATAGAGCCGTAGTGAGTGTACATTTTATAAGGATCGCAGTTTCGTGCCGACACAATTAAAATCAGGTTCCCGACACGCGAGCGTGGAAAAAAAAACACAATTGAAGGTAGCACGGAGATCGAGAGGGAGATGGAAAAACGTGGTGAGAAAATAAGCTCATGACGCGTGTGCCGTAACGAAAAACGAACTGAAAAAAAGAATGAACGGACGACAGGAAGAGAAAGACGACGTTTGAGAGGAAAGGACAAGGTAGCGAAAAAAAAAACAGAAACCGTAATACAAAAATTTGTAAAACCGAGAATACTGGATGGGAAGGATTGCGAGAGGGAGAGAGGGAGAAACAGAGAGTGGAAAAAATGAATGAATAATCGACACCTACACACCGCGAAAAGTGGTTGAAGACGATACGTCAAGACGTGGTCACTGGCGGCCCCGTCCAAAACGGGTGCAAGTAACTTTAGGTGTATAAAAATTTTAAACAAAAAATAAACTATTTCTCTCGTGGTTTAGGATGTTCTAAAGAAATTATTGTAAAAAATGCAAAGAGAAACAGAGGACTTTATTATAGCGCGAGATGACGAGTGAAAGGAAGAAACAAAAGGATAAACAGAGCTGCAGCGAGCGAACAAATTTTTGAGAACCAAGATGAAGGGAATGCTAGGATGACGTACTCGTTGCAATTATGGATCGAGGGGTGATCGAGTGAGTGACTTACGACCGTGTGACTGTGAACTATGGATGACTTGGGAGACTGGGATAGCTATGACGACGGGTGGAGGAAGCGGCGACGAAGCTATAATGCAAAAGAAAAATTATTGTAAATTTTAGGAAGTGATTTGGTCGCCCGGTGACCGCGTCTCGTAATCGTTCCGAGCTTCGAATTTTCACGGGCGCAGGATAACCGACACACCGAACACGTTCGCGAAACGTCGAGAAAATTGGATGAATTTTTCTTCCTCGTCCGCTTTCAATCGCTTTCGGATCTGAGACGAAAAAATTGTTGTTCAGAGAGATCGCCGAATAAACGTGCAGGTGTAAAACGTACGTACAGGTGTACACTGTGAAATCCAAGGATCCAGCGCCCATGTCAATTTCGATGGTAACAGAACAACCACACAACCGAACACGCACGCGAATGCGCACACACACAGACACGCAACACCCACACACTCACGCTACACACGAGCGTTTCGAATTTCGAAGAAACAAAAAGTGAATAAATACGATACAAAAAAAAAGGACGAACAAGTAGAGTGAGAGATTTAAAAGGAACAAACAAAAACGGCGAGAATAAACGCTTCTGGGTTTTTATATATTTTTGGCAACGACGTCTCGTTACTATTTAAGATTTAAGCGCAACAAAAAGTAAGGAAAAACGAATAATAAAGGAAAATTGTGAAGAGAACAGAAGGAAAAATCGAACAAAATGGTGAAAAACAATACACAGATACGGGAGAAAACAAAATGGGGGGGGGGGGGGGATAGGGACGCAGCGCTGTCGTAGAGATTTCGACAGGTCGAACGATTATAGGAGTTTTAAAAAGAGAAGACGAAAAAACATAAAAATGTCCGGCGGTAAAGTAATATTTAAATATTGGTATTAAAAAAAAAGAAGGAAAATGTGTAGGGCCTCGAAACTATTGTGTGTGAGGACGATAGCGAGATTCTGCGAGCGAGAGAGAGAGAACGAGAGTGAGAACGCGAGGGAGAGAACGATAGAGTGTGCGAACAGGCAAAAATAATGGCAGTGTGGAATAAGGAGATGACGAAAGACGATGAGATGAAAAAGTAAGAGACCGAACTACTAAAAATATTTATAATATATGGCTACAAGTACAAATTACTTCGATTACTGAGCGTAGTTCTATTGATGTGTGGACGAAAATTTGGTTGGCCGATGACCGTTTTTGGAAGCATCATACTGCGTATCAGAGTATGTAAAATTTATTGAATAAACGCTAGCGTATTATGATATAATGTAATCTAATAATGTAATATTGTAATGACGAGTCTAAATGAGAAAAATTAATCTGAGATTTAGGAGAACGCGCGAGAGTGCACGTGAATGACGAAGAAGACAAAAAGCAAGAAAAAAAAACAGAAGTTATTGTGCATATGAACGACAAGGATAAACAAAAATCACATCTTTATAATTAAATGAGAGAAGGAAGAAAAAAAGGAAACGAAATGAAAAATAAAAAAAATTGTGTATTATGATTATATTGCGATTGTGAACGATATCATGGTCATTGTCATTGTAGCCACATTGTCATTGCGATCGCTACGAATATTTATTACAAAACGGATGATTATTGTCATTGTTTTATCACTAATGGTAACATTATAATTATTGTGACGATTATTGGACAATTGATTGAATTGTACATGGGTGAAACTACGACGAAATGAAGATATATGAGTTGTACACAATTTTCGAGAACACTTATTGTATCTAGATAAGTTTGGGCTATAAAGGAAGAGATACACACACAGCAAAAGAGAGACGGATGGAAAGAGAGAGACAGAGAGAGAGAGAGAGAGAGAGCGAAAGGAAAAGTGAGAAAGGCGAAATGGGAGAGGTGCGGTTGCAAAATTGAGAGAAACTAAAAGAACACACAAAAATCACACTTTAGAACAGGGCTGGGGGGAAGAGAGATAAACAAAACAAACAAAATCACACGCTAAATTAATTGCGTGGGAACAACGGCCTACGGTACGACGAAATATTGTGTATAAAGAAAAACAAAAAAGGAAAACATAACTAACTAAAAATTACGATTCTCGCTCGATTTTTTTTACGCAACTTTTTGGCAATCGAGGGAGACGCGAAACAAAAAACAAAATGTGTCCATTATTTCGGCCAATTTCGGCAAATTTTTCGATACTCGACGGTGTTGGAAAGACAAGAGCACAAACGGAGGGGAGATCTGAAATACGAGTGGGAGAGAAATTAGAAACGTTAAAAAGACGAGAGAGATAGAGAGAGAGAGAGAGAGAGAGAGAGAGAGAGAGAGAGAGAGAGAGAGAGAGAGAGAGAAACGAAATATCAATCCGTGTGATCCACAGCATCGACGCACTTTCCGCGCCTCGCGAAATTCTATTTTTGTAAGCATATTTCTATAAAAGGTATACTAACGATATGGCAAAATTTATTATTCCTAGTACGGTGAAAATGAAAAATTGAACGTTTAGATTTCGTTAGTATAGTGTAAAGAAAAAATTAACGATGTCTAGGTCCTATTCGTGTACTTGCGGCGCGGCGGCGAAGAAAAAAAAACGACGAAAAATAATAAAATTATATGTCGACGGCGGTAGGTTGTAAAATTGTACATAAATTGCAAGAGGAGGCGCGGAGAGATGCATCGCAGGCTCGTGGGTCAGGGCGGGTATGTGCGAAAGTGAAACACCGAACAACAAAAAAACGAAAGAAAAATGACGAGTGAACAAATTAAGAACGATAGTGAGAGACCACTCTATCTCTCTCACCGGTGAACAAAAAAAACGAATCCTATGAAGAATATGTAATCGAAGCGAGGCAAGAAAATGTATTTAACGAAAGCGTAAAAATCGTCGACTCCGTACGGCCGTCAGGTGCCCCGCAGACAACAAAAAAATTGTACGTTCACACCGCTGAGTAGTAGGCCGTTTCGTCCGATGCGATTGCCCTCCCTCCCTCCCTCCGCCCGCTGCTAATCACTTTCGAAAAATTTCTATCGCGCCGCGACAAAAAAAAAGCGCAGCCGAACGAAAAAGAACAGCGTGGCGGAGCGCGAGTGACGGGTGGCGTATCGTTCGCGATACATTTTTATTTACCGTTTTCTTTTTCTTCTTTTTCCTTTCAAACAGTCTTTATTTGGCGAACGGCAGATTTTTTATCGGTTCCGTTGACACAAAAAATACCCCAAAATCCCTGGACTTTTAGGCGAGAGAGCGAGCAATTGTGCGAATGAAAGTGCGAGTGAATGTGGTGGCGAAAGAGCAAGAGAGAAAGAGAGAGCGAGAACAAATTTCACGAAAACGGCGAGTTGAGATAACATTTCGAAAAAATTTCGTTCGATTTTACGAGATTTGTGCGTCAGTTTGTGATCAGCTGGGGGACATCGTCCGTATACCAACACACGGTAACTGCCAAACAACTGAATAACGACATACGACGGAGCGATTGAGAGAAAGACAGAGAGAGCAAAAAACAAGTGCTAACAATTACACCGAGAATGCAAGACGTAGGCTGAGAGAAATAGAGCAAGAACGAGCGAGAGAGAGAGAGAGAGAAAGATTGCATGTGTGAACGAGAGAAGAAAGCGAGTAGAAGGATCAAGAGGGAAAGGAAACACAAAAGAGTATCCACGGACAGCCGTATTAAATAATAATGAAGAAAAAAAAAGACCACACATAATAATGCCCAACAGATCACGGAAATAAATACACACACTCACAGGTTTAAAGACACATTCAAGAACACACACACAAACAATATTATATATATACGACTCCATAGATGATGGCGCGGCACACTCACATAGTGTCTCTCGGATTGTTCCACAAAACTTTTCATTCGAGTTTGCTTCAAGAAACCTTCTGTTTTCTAATGTATGACGTGTTGTTGTCGATATATAAAATAAACTTAATAAAAAAAAATACATCAACGATACGTGTGATACGTATGTATTTTATTCTTACCCCTTACCCTCAAATAGTCCCAAGTGAGTTTAGAATTAAGAATCCGATGTTCATTATTTACTGTGTTGCTGCATCGATTCGCGGAATTACATTTTTAGGGGGTCTACGTCAACTGATGTTCTTCTCCAGACCTTTTGGGCAATGATGTCTGTATTGGCGTAAGTAACGTATACGAAATTTGATTTTTAAAAAACCATCTCCACGTGGAAGGTCTATTCGAAACGATGGCCGCTCTCAATCTTATTATTGATCGAGTCTTTCACCTCGGATGGGTTGCTACACATTTGGACCAGTTGAAAAGTATCAGATATTCGATTTCCTTGGGACATAAGCATGCGATATATTGGTTTGTTAAGGCGTTACCTTTGTTTCGTTTGTTAAGGCGTTACCTACCTAAGCGCAAAAAAAGGCCTTTTTCATGAATTTTTTTAAAGAAAACTACAAAACTTTTTTAATCGATCAATGTACCATCTTAAAGAACACATCTTGGAGAACTTTCAGTAATTTTTTTATTGAAAAATATTACATTGTTTAGTGGAAAATGGCCGTCAATGAAATAATGTTTTTATATACACGGTTTGCGGGAACCAACATTGCGGCGAAGTGGATCATCTGAAAAAAAAAATGCAGATGGATTTAGTCAAATATAAGTATAAACTAGTATTTAATCGAAGGATTTTAAAAAATATTCATTTTTCACAAAATGGCGGACAGTCAAAGTTAATGGTTCGATTTTAACGAAAAAAAACGGCCGTTTTTTGGCTATAAAACGGCCATTTTTTTTTCGAAAAAAAAAATCGAACGATTAAAGACTACATTTTTATGTATTAAATAAGCCTGCAAAATTTCAAGAAGATCGGTTCATTAGTGTTCGAGTAATGTTGGTCACCGACTTCAGAAATGCCATTTTGAGAAAAACGCGTTTAAAGTTTCAATTTCAGTTTACACGAAGAAAATATTTTTTTTTGTAAACTTACATAGAGTCATCTATTCCGGGCATCAAAAAAAACTGCACTTCAAATTGCACTTCAAAAAAATGCAATAAGAAAAATCGATTTTTTCAAAATCGCAGGTGGGGGTAACCCCTTAAGGGTGAAGATACCTTTAGACGAAGAAAAAGTTGCTGATTTTCATGATTTTCAAGATTTCTTCACCATTTTTGAGACTTAAGGTATGTTTTATTACCACTTGTGGCAGTTACATACTATCTTTTTTATTAAACTTTGAAATGACGGAGGCATGGCACGGTCTTCTAAACGGGTTGCGTAGCGTCGGCGGGGTTAGTCCAAAGAAAACAAACGAAGATTTTTCTTCCATTAACATACGCAGAATATGAACCAAGGAAAAGTGAGAAATGTTGAAAATCGATGAAATAGTACGCTTTGAGACTAAAAGATTGAGTTTTCGGAAAAAATGGCTACATTTTGTAATAAAAGGATACGTTTTTTTTTTCAAAAACATTTACGATCATGTTTTATACAATAAGATAAGAAAGACTACTACTAAATGTCATCAGAATCGGTCGATTAGTTTTTTTAGCTATACGTCACGCCAGTTTTGAAAATGCAATTTAAAAGACCGTGCCATACCTCCGCCATTTTTGAAGATTAATAAAAAAAGAAAATACCTTGCAACAGCCAAAAGTATTAAGGGGCTATACCAGTGTGAACGCCGAAAATGTGGGTGATTTTCGGGATTTTTTTGAAAGAAATGTACTCAATTAAATGTTTCGGAAAATTAAGAATATATTTGGATATATTTTACCTATATTACATAATTTTTTCATAGATTTTTCCATAGATCTATTTTCATAGATAGAGTTCCTCCACTGCTGACATGATCCCGGCCGATTGAGCAGCTGAAACCGAAAAAGGAAAAATGTCGTAAAATTGGAAGGTATTTCCTGTACAATGACGTAGGATTTTCGAAAAATATCAAAATCTAGCAAAATGGCGTAGTTATGAAAAAAGTCTGTTTTCTTGCCTACAAAATTGTCGTTTTTTTCAATGCCAAATCGTCAATTTTCATGCAATCAAAAATATCCTACGTCATTGTAGAGTAAACATATTCAAGAGTACTCAGTTCAAATTTCAAGTCACTCAAATAATTGCTCTTTGAGTTACAATGTCAGCAAATTTGAAAAATCTCATTTCGAGAAAAACGCGTTTAAAGATTTGACTGTCAATTTTTGCAAGATAAAATGATAATAATATAAATGATATAAATGATAACGATTTTATTGAAAGTATAATCTGTCGAAAAAGGCAACAACAAAACATCGATTTTTTGAAAATGTCACACTGGTATAGTCCTTAATAATACATACCCTAAGTCTCAAAAATGGTGAAAAATGTTTCCTTTTAAAAAAAAACTCATGAAAATCAGCAAATTTTTTCCTCGCCTAAAGGTATCTCTCCCTTAAAGCAGCCAACTCGAGGTCGATGGCCGATCATATGAGTCTTCGTGCTGTTTAATTTTTATCTCGTTTCGAAGGGAGGGGGAGAGAGAGAGAGAGAGAGAGAGAGAGAGAGAGAGAGAGAGAGAGAGAGAGAGAGAGAGAGAGAGAGAGAGAGAGAGAGGGAGAGAGAGAGAGAGAGAGAGGGAGAGAGAGAGAGGCCCACCGAAGGGAACCTAATTTTTCCCCGAGTCATTTGCGCCTTCAAAGAAGTTGACGCATGTTACGATCGTACACACGTGGTGTATAGATATACGCAGGTCTCGAACCTCTTCTCCCGCGTGGGGTGATCGCGCGGTCTATGCGCATCTATGGCTCCGGGGGAAGTTTCGCCTCGCAAAATCTCATATCCCGCAACGCCGTCGGAATAGCGGGTACACACGAGTGACTCCTTCAATACTGAAGCGTGCTCCGTCTCTGTTTCTCGTACATCGGCATGTGACGAAAGAGGCATCGACGAAGAAGAGGAGACGAGTGCCTTCGAGAAGGGCACGCATCAACCACTCATCGAGCGGAAGAGAAAGAGAGGGAGCAAGAACAGAGGCAGAGAGAGAGAGAGAGAGAGAGAGAGAGAGAGAGAGAGCGGCCGAAGCTCGTGCGATTAACGTGCACGTATACACGGGGTTTTGCGAAACCTTAAGGGGAACGAAGGACGCGGGAAAGAGGGGTGATGTATTTGCGAGAGACCGTAGACGCTTCATCGGGCCGCTAATGAAATTTCAACACTTTAACGCCCCGCCGCCTCTCGGAAATATAACCAGTGAACTCATTTTCACACTCGGGCGAGCTCCTATCTTCGCCGACGACACCCACGGGTCCTCTCTTGTTCACCGTGTGTCGCGTCCGCGAGCTCGCTTCGCTTTTACCACTCGCCACCAGAAAGAGCGGGAGTAAGAGAGAGCGAGCGACCCCTTACGTGCGGCAACACACCTTGCACCGACGTAAATGAGAGCACCGCCAGACGGTAGTTCCCCCTCTCCTGATTGCGCCGCTGGCCAGTCCGCAAAGCTACGCGCCACTACCGCCCCAATAACGTGGCGAATTTCCGAAACTCCGAGCGACCGTGCGTCGTTACTTGGACTTTTCCCGCACCGACAGATGGCGCTGGACGAAAATTCCGATGGGCAAACGCAACCGGCGACATTGCGGTCAACGGTCGCAACGTCACTGCGAATTGTCGGTCGATAAGGTAGAACGTTTGGACAAGCGCTTGGACACTCTTGAGCACTTGCCTACGAAAATAAATGGACGATAAAAGCGCGCGCCGTTATCTGAAGAGGGCTAGCAATGATTCTCGACCATCGGCAGTAACGCGGATGGCACGAGTGGAAAACACGTCGAACTGACCAGTGGCTACTCGTTGAAGACCATTGGTCGGTGCGGAAGGTATACTTTGGGGGTCAGGCTACTGTGACGAGTCGACAATCAGGGTTATTTGAAGGAATAGGAAAGGTGATTGAAAAATCGTTTGGAGATTTATTTGTATGTGCATTAAGGCCTTATATACGCGAAAAATTTCAAAAATTTTCATTTTATTATTATTTTTGATTCCATTAGTCTACACAGTTAGGAATATTTTAAACTTCTCAGAATTGAAAAATTCCAGAAATTCCAAAAATAAGGTAAGATTGCATTTATAATAGATACCCCGCGGCGCGCGACCGCCAACTTCAAAGCCGTTTTTCCACGATTCAGTTTTTTTAACGTTGTGAAAGTTCTAACTCTCGAACGAAGGTTCAGATTGCTTTGACATTTTTACAACATATTCTTAGTATCATCACCTGTCGTGTGAACCACAGAAACAAAAATTTCAATGACGAAAAAATATAAAAAATAAAAAATCGACAGAAAATGGAGTAAAAAAATTTTAAGTTGCGAATTTTTATTATAATAACTTTTTTTTAATAATATTGTTGGTTCACGCTGAAGATACATTCATTATGCAATTATAAATATGTTTATTTTTTCAGACACCCACATCGATGCCGAGAACTATGACCATCAACGCGCGCGCAAAAAAATACATTGCTTTATTATGTTATATCTCCGCCATTTGTTAATATTTCTGATTTTTTTTACATATATTCAACCATGTGCATGAATGATCTGTGGAAAAAATGTTGTCAATATATACGTCATTTTTTTTAACCGCGTCTAGAAAAGTACCTTTAACAATCGGCGAAATCGCGTGTATGAGGCCTTAACAAAGTTTTGTAACAAATTTTATTTAGAAATATTAATAATTGAAGAAGTTGTTAAAAATCTCGTGAAGGGCCTTTGAACGTGAGCGGCTTAACGGTGTACTTGATTTTGACCACCCCGTTGATCTGAAACAATTAAACACGACTTTTTTCTTTTAAAAGATAATATTAGCTAAATCTTAACGGAGCTTTGTTATCGTGTTGCAATCATAAAAGAAAAATGTTTGAATTTTTTTCGATTTTTCGAGGTACGATGACAGCATTATTGTTAAAAAGTAATGAAAAAAATGTTAAGGAGAAAAACGTCGGTCAAGACTAAACTACTGTTACACTGAATGAGTGTACCAAATTTCAAGTCAATCCCCTCATTAGATGTTGAGAAACCGTGTACACCGTTTTGAAGAATATAGTTTCAAGAAAAACTTAAGGCCGTATTCTAGTATGAACATCATTTTCCAAGGTGATTTTTTGGGAATTAAGTTAAGGGAAACGGTTGACTCTACTGGATTAGTATTTCACAGTATGTTGCTAAAGTTTGCATCGTTGGAATGCAACGAAAATTCGTTTTCATTTTGGTTTTTCTCCACTTTTATTGTTATACAAAATCACTCTTGATAGATCTAGGTCGTAGGTCGCTAATAAGAATCTTAGAAAAGTTCACAATAGCTTTTATTTGTGGTTTACGAATGTGGTTATCTTTCGGCCGTCAATTAAATTTAAAAAAAACATTTACGAAATGGCGGCGTTTGAAAAAGAGTACCGTGATTTTTGCAATAAAATGTTCTCTTCTCGCGGCCCGGAAAAATAGTAATTATAGAGCAATCAAAAAGATGAAGGGTTGAACGATAACCACATTCGTAAAGAATAGAAGAAAAGTAATCGTTTGTTTCAGATAACAACAAAGGTCGCAATCACAACGCTCAAAAATACAACATTTTCGCGACATGACCTGCGCAACATCAAATATCATGTACCATTTCGAATAAAGTACTCTAAAAAATGCAAAATGTCACTTCATACATGTATAAATATACCAGTGAAAGATGTGTAGATTGAATCGTTTCTTTAAATTTAATTTCCAATAAATCACCTTGAAAGTGGGTGTTCACACTAGAATATGGCCTCAACGGGGGGAGACACCTTTAGGCGAAAAAAATACTACCTTGCTGATTTTCATGATTTTTTTTTCTTTCAAAGGAAATATTTCTTCGCCATTTTTAAGATTTCGGGTATGTTTTATTACTACTTTTCTCTATTACATGGTATTTTTTATTTTTATTAATCTTCGAAATGGTGAAGGTATGACACGGTCTTCTAAACTGCATTCTCAAAACTGGCGTGACGTATAGGTAAAAAACTAATCGACTCAATCTAATTAAATTTGGTATACATTTTTCTAACCTTATTGTTTAAATAATGACTCTAAATGTTTTTGAAAATTATATTTGAAAAGCAATTTTTTATCGCAAAATGTAGTCATTTTTTTCTAAAAAAAAAAATCAATCTTTTTGTTCCATAGCGTACTATTTTATCGATTTCCGATATTTTTCACTTTTTCTTGGTTCATACTTGGCGTATGATCGTTAATGAAAGAAAAATCTTCGTCGGTTTTTTTTTTCAGATTAATCCCGCCTTCACTACGTGTCACGCGTCTGACAACATCCGCCGCATCCCGTTTATAAGACGGGGCCATACCTCCGCCATTTTTAAAGATTGATCGAAAAAATACCACGTAACAGCCAAAAATAGTAATAAAACATACCCTAAGTCTCAAAAATGGTGACGAAATCGTTTAAAAAAAAAATCATGAAAATCAGCAATATTTTCCTCGCCTAAAGGTATCACCCTCCTTAAACTTTTACAAGCAGTTCTCTCGTTGTAATGATGAGTTTACCTTCAATCTGTGATTCCTGCACCATATGTTGGACCTTCCTCTTTAATTCAAGTTGCCTCAAGCGATGAACGGGTGTTCGTCATTTCCTCAGTAGCCTAACCCCTTAAGGACATGGCGCACACGTCACGTCCTTGGCTTAAGGAGTTTCGTGGGTTTCGAAGCCAAAAAAATCATATTTTCTGTATTAAAAAAAATATAGTATATAATTTATTTTATAAAAAATGTTAAGCACATAAAAGAGCAATATTTCAACAATAGTTTTTTCAAAAATTCATCCAAAAATTTGGGAAATTCGGCCGGTGTGACCCGGTTTCCCGAGACCCCTAAAAAGTGTCTTAGTGGTGGTCAGGATAACTCACGATAGCTTTATCCGAAATTAAGAAAACAATTTTTTTCTGTTTGTAGTCAAGTATAGCTCTTGATTGAACGCAGGATTTTTTTAAAAATTGACATTTGAAATTTTGGCAGAGTTGTATACAAAATAGTTCAATTTTGGGTACAATTTACACTACGTATAGCCTCGTAAAATTAGCTGTGATCGAAAAAAAAACCTTTCTTTACTCACTAATCAATGCTATTTTGAAGAATTGTGCAAAATTTGAATTAGATCGGTGCATTCGTTTTTGAGAAATCGTGTCCACCGACTTAAAAAATAGTGTTTTGAGAAAAATGCGATATACCTGCGTCGCTCCTGGCCGGTCTTTCCCTTATTGATTGACTTAACGCGGTCCTCTAGTTTCTCGGCTGTTTTTTTACGGCTTTTTCAATAATTTTTTACGGGCAAAGCATCGAAATAATCAATCTCATTGTTTTTGCATAATCTTTATTAACATTTACATAAGCTTTACAATTTTTTTGAAGTCAAAATATATTATAGAATAAACGTTATAGTGGCCGACAGGAAGACATCAATTAAAAGAGGTGCTTGACGGTGACCAAGATTGCGGCTGTTCTGCTTATCTGGAATCAAAAAACCAAACGGCATTTTAATCTTCATATTTAAGACTAGCGATTGAACTAGAGTGAATTCTAAATTACAAAAATTGACTTTTTTATACACTTTTGAAAATTACATTCTATTTTTTACTCATTTTTTCTTAAGTTTTTCGCTCGTACAAAAAAAACTATCGAAGCAATCATGATAATCCTCGTTCAATCGCTGGCTTATAACATATTAAAGATGCTGTATAAATTTGAACAAGATCGGTGCAGTAGTTTCTGAAATATCGTGGTCACCGTTTCGAAAAATGGTGTTTCGAGAAAAACGCGTTTGAAAGTATACCTGCTCCGTATACCTGCTCCGTTCCAGGGCCGTAACTTGTGAACTACTTCGAATATCGAAAAATCCTTTGGCACACATTTTCTACACATGTTGTAGATGTGATTTATGAAAAAAAATCGATTTTTTCGACCCGAGAAACTAGAGGATCGCCTTAAAACTTTGGGAGAATATTCTAGACATATAGTATTATTAGATAATAAAATTTAAAAACAATGGTAATTTTTTTCGTTTTCAAATCCACGTAAGCCCTTAAGAGATGCCTGGAACCATCTAGAATAAGGGGGAAAAAGTTTGACACCTGTAAAAAAAAGGCCCACTGGCCCATGTGGGTCTGCGGTGGCTGTGGCTGGCCCGTGTGTGAGACGTCGACCGTTTTTCTCGGAACACCATTTTTCAAATCGGCACGCAGTATAACACCAACAATTTTCATTCTATTCACTCCAAATTTTGATCGCATCTTTAAACTTTACATGCGTTAATTATAACACTATTTATTAACGAATGATTGGCCTTTTTTCTGTCGAAAATGGAGATTTTACTTCAAATGCTTGCCAATTACACAAAAATTAATATTTTCAAAGTGCCCTACGTATTTCTCTAGCTATACTCATGTAAATTAATAGAATTGTTAAAGTCTTTTTCCATATTCACATTTGCGTCAGTTATACTGCGTGCCGCAGAGCGTCTAGAAGTCAACATACCTCGCAAGAATGGCTCATGCTTCACCATTTTCTATAACTTTTTAATATGCATTTTTTGTTCACTTGAAAATATGACTAATAACATCCTTGAATATTAATATCCTCTTACTTATCCTTCCGGTAAAAACAATGGCCAAAAATTCCTTAATTTTAGACGTTTACATTGGTGTCAGCGCTTAAGGTAGTAAGAGCATGAGCTTAATTATTAGATTGCTACGTAATCTTCTAATTTTGCTGCACAGAATGGACGCGTGTGTTGATTAAAATGTTGCTCAAGTTGATTTTGATCTGAACGACAATTATAAGGCTCATTAACTGCCTATAATAGCACCCCAGGTACTTGATATTTTTATGTAAAATGTTTCCTTAAGGGAGGGCACCACTGTAACTGCCCATTTTCGACCGTTTTCTTTTGATTTTTTTTAAAGAAAGGAATAAAATACATGGTCAAAAGAGCTTTTAGGTTTTATAAGGTATTTATTGAAGTATGTAAAAAAAAAATTATTTGTCAAAAGTATACAAAATGGCGTCGCACGAGTCACTATAGCACTTCTGTTTTTCAGCCAACCCTCTTCGCGTCACGCAGTAGAACTGTCATTGATTTAGTTCCGGAACTAAGAGTGAAATATTTTCGTTATTTATATTATTTTTAGCAGCAAAGTGCGGGGAGAATTAAAAAATAATTAAAAGAAAAATAGAGACGAGTTTGAAAAAAAGTTCGTTTTTTCGGCCATAATTTTCATCTCAAAAGTGATATATTTTGTACAATTTTCGATTCATCGAAAAAATCGCTCGTACTTGACGGTGAAAGCAATCTAAGAAGCTACAGTTAAAATTTCAAGTCGATTGGACGAAATTGTTCCAGTTCTGCTGCCTTAATAACGATGACAATTTGGTTATAAAAAATCGTTGTTCTTCATTTAATTCCATGTGTAATGCATAAAATATTACATTTCTTATCAAAATGATTCCAAAGTAACCCTTAATCTTTGACGTAAGTTGCATTTCAACGCCCTGTCAAAAAAGCCCACACGCGGGGCTACTTTGACACTTTAAAAAATGTACGTATCAAATTTTAAGGGGCCACCCCCTTACAATTAGGGGGCTTGTCTTTCGTATACATTTGATAGCCGAAGGACACACTGTTCTACTGGAGTTTACACATGAAAATACAGATATAGAACGATGTATACGTTTTCGCCTAAATGTATACCGGGATCGCTATGTAGCGTTTCCCAGCCAATCACACACACAAACCTAAATGCGTACGTACATTTACATATATTGCTAGATAAAATGTTCACATTATCGGCGTATGGGTCGGGTCGGCTTGAATTACTTTTGCTCTCTTAATTCCACAAGACTTCTTTTAAGGAGGCTTGATATATTACATCAAGCGACCTCCCTGCCCCTTCCGGTCCCTCAACAGACCTCTTCCTCGCCTCGCATGCCGATCGAGAGATACATTTCGACCATAAAAGATACTATATCTGAATTGCGACGTCGGACCGACGTCGTGATCTCGCAGTGCACGATTATGACCTGTGTTATCACTGAAATTACACATCACGACTGTGGGAGTACCTAAACCGAACGTAGCCGCAAAAACAGCCACGAATGCAACCGAAATACCCATCACAAAGAGAAGAAGTGCGAGACGGAAGGGGGAGGAGAAATTTACCTTGAATGACAGTATGCCCGAGTAGGCTATCGAGCAAAGTGGATGCAATGCAGAGCATGCGTGAGGGCAGGTAAAGTGCCACAAACGACGAGACTACAGATACTTTGCGATCTTGCGGCTGGCGAAAAGCAATTGCGGTATTGCAAGCGAGCAAGAACGGAATGAGTGAAAGAAAAAAAACGTAGAACGTTCTCACGTGATAAATTTGCACCTGACAGTGTAGCTGAAAAATGGTACCTGATGAAACATCCCGCGTGGAAATTTTGATGGGACCCAAATCAGGGCCCGTTCAGGTTGCCTGACTGCCCTGGTAGGGCACTGATAAGGCAGCCTGAAAGGGCTCTACTAGGAAATGTAACGTTGTGTCACATATGGGCCTGACCTGGTTGCCTGATCAGGCCCCTATCAGGTTGCCTGATCAGAAATAAATGCATATAATATTTCAAAAATCCAAAATGGAATGAACCACTTAATTTAGAGTTCCACTACAATGATTTTGTATCATAATTCGTCATTCTCCCTGGCCTGCTGAAATGTTTTTGTTCGAAGAAAATATTTCGCCTATATGGGAATCGAACCTCGTACCTACCTACCGAAAGCTACGCACGCTGCCCCTATGCTACCGAGTGCTTGTAACATCTTGGTCCCAGATATGGCATAAGAGACAAAATGGATTCCTATAATTATTTGTTGTGTCACATAAAGTATATCAATTAGTCAATATCATTGTGACAATTAAAGAGGTTTGTCGAATAACATGTTATAGATTTTCTATATATATATATATATATATATATCTTCGCCTTACAAAGCTGCCGAAATCTTCTAACACGCATCCGAGTTGCATAACGTTTTTTGTCGTGACAGTCCATAGGACCTTTTTTTAAATAGAATTCAGGAATGCATCGAAACTCCGAAGCTACGAGGCTGTAAAATCGAAGTTTCCATGTGGGAAATAAGAGGTTATGTGCATCTATCGACTGCTGAGGCAAGCCTATGGCCTTCCTCAGGGAAAGCCATAGTAGGGCCTATCAGGGACGGCCTTGGTAGGGCCCTATCGGGGAAAGCCTTAGTAGGATCTTATCAGGGACGGCCTTGGTAGGGCCATTTTAGTATAGCCTGATTTAGGGCCTAAATACTTCCGGCCTGATCGGGGCCGGATCAGGATGTCCGTAACAGGTATTACCCATATCACACCCCGATCGGGGCCTGATCCTGGTCAGGCTAACCCTAAGAAATTTCCACTCGGGATAACGTTTCTCTGTAATGCGAATAAATTGAAGCTTGCTGAAACTGATGACATGTAGTGTGGTACAATTTTCACATGCAGCGAGAAAAACAGAGAGAGAGAGAGAGAGAGAGAGAGAGAGAGAGAGAGAGTCGAAAGAAGAAAAGCTAAACATCACGTAACACATGTAGTCCAATAGATAGATGGATAGAGGAAGGGAGAGAGGGGGATATAGTTGGGAATAGTCGTATAAAATTTGTGCCATCCTACAAGTCTGATCACGCCAACTAGTAAAATGCTACATTTCGATAGACACGCAATCTAAGTCATCCTTTCAAACATAGCGTCAAAGTGCACTTGTACATATTTGCCATGAGCCAGTTTCTTCATCTATCACGTTTTTTTCGCATTTACATACTTACTACATTGCACCGAGAAGTCTAGATAGAACTGGCTGACGAGTGAAACGTGCTGTGAGACGAAATGACGAACGCTGATAAACTTCGACGCCTCTTGCACTTTGTCGGTTTTCAGTGACATAACGCTGCTGCTTACAGCTCAATCCTACCCCCGCGCTGTACACGTACATAATACGTATTACGTATGAGTGAGCGACAAACAAGCAGCGCACAATTATCAACAATTACCAACACGATATTGTTCAGTACTTTTCTCAGTCGTTTCTATCGCCTAATGCAATGGTTCAAGTGTGACAGTGCGTATTACTAGTATGGTTACCCGAGTCGGAATTTTCAGCCTATCTTGAAGGCCCTTGATTTTGTTTCAGCGTATTTTTAATGCCTTTGACTCCATTTAAGTCTCACTTGAGGCTACTTAAGGTATTCCTTTCACGAACCCGAGTTTTTAACAATTAGCTGATTTTCGTCTATAATCGAGTAAGAAATACATCCTAGTATACTGGTAAAATTTCAAACTAAGGTACCGAACTTTTAACGAAAAATCACGACTCAAAAATCGTCGCATTTATGCGGCGGAGATTACACGCTGGCCACATTTTTATCTAATAATTTATACACTACATAACTCTAGACGCCTGATATAAACTGCTGACGCATGTGAAAAAATCTAAAGATTCCGTAACGACAATAAAAACCGGGGTCACCGAATGTTTAACGAAAATATTAATGATAAAACTTGGAAAAATGTGATTAGCAGAAGAATCTTCGTAGCCGCGACTTTTCTGAGAAAATGTTTAAGTTTATTAAATTTGCGCGAATTTTTTTTATTCCAGTTTATCGGTGGGTATGATAATTGATTGTTACTTATTTTGATTAAGCGCCACTTAATTTAACCAATGATTCGGGAGGGCCCTCCTTATGTCCCCACAAAATACGACCTTCCGCGAAAGGAATACCTTAATGCTAGAAGTCCTAAAATGAGCCTCGAAGTGTCACCCACGTCAACTTTTATAGTTTGGGCAAAAGATAGGCAGGTGGGTTGTAGCTTCGATCCCACGTGTAGGCGAAATTATTGCTTCGAAATAATCATTTCAGATGGTCAGATAATGACGAATCATAATTTAAAGAATATTTAAGGTAGAACTCTCAATTGAGTATTTAAATTCATTTTGGATTTATGCAATATTCTGTGCATTTAGTAGACGGGCTGGGATGCCTCGTGTGTCATCAGTGTATGTCTGTATGCACAAGAGCGTGTATGTGTGCGCGTGTATACGTGTGGCAACGGTATATCGACATCCTACTTAGCGCCTAGTAATGGAGAAGAGGGAATTTGTTCCCGTTTTAGACGTCAAGTAGGAGTTTATTTCACATTAAGGGGCTATACCAGTGTGAACGCTGAAAATTTGGGTGATTTTCGGGAATTTTTTGGAAGAAAAGTACTCAATTAAATGTTTCGGAAAATTAAAAATATGTTTGGCTATATTTGACCTATATTACATAATTTTTTCATAGAAAAATATGGAGATCCAAGCGACTTATGCGCTGCCTTCGGAGGGGCCAAAAAAAAAGTTCCTCCACTGCCGACATGACTCCGGCCAATTGAGTAACTGAAATCGAAAAAAGAAAAAAATGTCGTTAAACTGGAAGGTATTTCCTGTACAATGACGTGGGATTTTCGAAAAATATCGAAATTTAACAAAATGGCGTAGTTATGAAAAAAAAGTCTGTTTTCTTGCCTATAAAATGGTCGTTTTTTTCAATGCCAAATCGTCAATTTGCATCCAATCAAAAATATCCTACGTCATTGTAGAGTAAATATATTCAAGAGGACTCAGTTCAAATTTCAAGTCAATCGGATAATTGCTCTTTGAGTTACAATGTCAGCAAATTTGAAAAATCTCATTTCGAGAAAAACGCGTTTAAAGATTTAGCTATCGATTTTTGCAAGATAAAATTATTAGAGATGCGGCCTTAAAATGTTTACAGGATATTCTTGAAAGTATAAACTGTCGAAAAAGGCAAAAAAATCGATTTTTTTAAAGTGTCACACTGGTAGAGCCCTTTAAGCTCGAAGCCATACCTTACTTCCTTTATCTCCCACCACTGTGAAGAGCAGGGTCGAAATAAGCTCAAAATTTCGACTCGGATAGGAGCTGCTTCTCTTTGATTTGCGACCAGCGAAACGTTATTTTCTAATCTGTTTCGAATAGCTTTCTGTGGTAAGTGAATACGTATATTTTATTTGTTAATCACGAATATCAGGGACGTATAGGCCCTGCCTCTTACAACTCGATAACTGTGGCAATTTCGTTGGGCAATACAGAGTAATGAAAGATATGATCACACGGTACACAAGGATATTTATTTACTCCCAATTGGCAAACAAAGGCGCCGTTGAATGACGAATAACAAATATTTTGTACAACTGCACTAAGTTTTGAACAATATCTGGAAACACTTCGCATACTGGATTCGCGAATAGTACATAGTATCTACGCACTTGGCGGTGAACATGTATAGTAAAAAAAATCGGTAAAGAACGTGATAAAAACGATAAAGATGGTATTCTATCGTGCGCCAGCTCTGAATCTCGCGCCAGTAAAGAGTATTTCCCTCGTATGGATCGCCGCACATCAGTACATGAAACATCTGGATTAGCCGACTGATAAACGAAGTTACCCAGTCGCACATTCTTAATCCTTCTA
This sequence comes from Ophion slaviceki, assembly GCA_944452715.1. Classification (NCBI taxonomy): domain Eukaryota; kingdom Metazoa; phylum Arthropoda; class Insecta; order Hymenoptera; family Ichneumonidae; genus Ophion; species Ophion slaviceki. Next base: position 33,312,600 of record OX101783.1, read on the forward strand.
ACCATCTACGTCCGTTAGTTCAACATTCGTGTACACATGAGCAAAGGCTAGTCGTAGTCAATCAAAACGAGATAATCGCATCTTCACGTACACAACACACACATTCCCACACAAATAGAGCGCCTGTTCCAAACAGAATAGTATAATATCTCAAGAATCCCGTGCGGAAATTGAGTTCGGGCTGTGATCGGGCTCCAATAATATTCCCCTAACTTTGTTCGGGCCCTAATCTGGAAGCCACATGAGGGCCGTTAGCGGCCGGTCACACTTTGTCAACAAGGGCCCTTAAAGGCGCAACGACCGGGGCCTTATAAGTTGCCTCAATGGCGCCTCATCAAAACCATTTTAGTGCCCTGAAAATGCCTCAACGGCGCCTCATCATAACCATTTCAGCGCCATAAAATATCCGTATCATTGGACATACGTGTATGTTTAATGCGTCAGGGTATATCTGTATTTGTTTTTATGTAATTGTTCATGTGCATAGGTGTAGGCGTGAGTACATGTGTATGTATGTGTGCGCGCGTAGAAATGTGATTGCGTATTTGCATGTGAGCCTTTGTGACAAACTGTCATGACAAAATTAATACAAAAAATAATCCATTCTAAGGAATGGATGTGTAGTAGAAATAAAAAAAATATATGGGTCTACTGAATCACTAGAATCTATTTCCATTGAGGGAAAGATCTGGAGAACAAAGACCAATTTATTTACTTATCCTACACTATCAGATAAAGTTTATGAATGGGAAATATCAGCGAAGTCTTCAGAAGAAATAATTTTCCCTATGATGAGTATTGAGCGGAAATTAGTTGCTATAAAAAAGTCGAGAAAACCAGTTGGGACTGTGCACACTTATGCGCTAGCATTACTCCATGTATGAGTGAAACCATGAGTAATTGTTTCTATCTATGTAAAAGGTTTCTTTAATTTGATAAATAAATACTGTTTGATGTTTATCTGCATATTTGTGTTCATCGTTGATTTTTTATTTGCTAATGCGCCCTTACGTTTTTTCCCAATTTGCGTTCGATAATATTATTCGATCGATGTATATAATCGATTTGAATAATTGAAATACCATCAACCATGTAGCCTAAGCTATTTATACCGGTTTATCGCTATAATAGTCAGATCTGGGCCAATTGTGGAGATCCCTACTTGTTTATCCCTATACTGGCCAAGTCTGGGCCTATTGTAGAAATCCCTACAGGTTTGTCCCTATAATGGCCAAGTCCGGTCCTTTTGTGGAAATCCCCACAGGTTTATCCCCATAATGGCCAAGTCGGGGCCTATTGTGGAAATCCCTACAAGTTTATCCCGGTAATGGCTAAGTCTGGGCCCATTGTGGAAATCCCTACTAGGGAAAGCACTAGGAAAGCCCTGAAAGGCCCTTATTTTTATTAGGGATGCCCTATCAGTTTTCTGCACGGGATGGACTCCCTGATGGAAAAGAATTCCGAACAAAGTTCGGAACGCAGGGCTTCGAAGGGGAATTACGATAATCGTATGACAACTTTGCTTATCACCATAAGTTGGTCGTGAGAGCCTCAATGTGCCACAATTCTAGTAATTGTCAGCCCATGGAAAATGTTCTTCTTCCGTTGTGGGTGTCTCCAGTTCAACTGTACAATTGTGTGTCATAAAAAATGTGGAATCGCATTTGAAACGCTTGTGATCTTACAACGTTTACAGCTCCATTGGCAAACTTTCCGATGTGATCGCTATATTTCTCGAAAACCCCGGCAACTTTGATTCGAAAAGTTTGTCGATATTGAATTGTTCGGAAAGTAATTTCGTTTTTTTTTCTCGTGAAAATAAAAGACAAGTTTCTTATAATATATTAATATTTGATTGAATTGTTGATGGACCATTGGGGCCATCAATAATTACCTGTTGCCATCTTTCTGATAGTAGCATGATTCCACGCTCATAGAACTTCTGATCTTTGCTTACGAAAAACTGATCCAAATCATTTTTGACATCCTTATCAGAAGTGAACGTATCGCCGTTCAAAAAATTCTGTAAAGACCGGAACATGTAATAATTCAAGGGTGCCAGATCTGGCAAATATGGTGGGTATGGTAGCACATCCCATCCAAGCAGCTTATGACGCGTTGCCAGACCTCACCAAACCTGTGTGAGGTCTGCAATTATCATGGCGAAGCACTAAACCTCTTCTGTTGATCAATGCTTGCCTGTTTGATGGATTCACTCAATTTGTCCAGTTGATGGCAGCCCCGGATCCACGATTTTTCCGAGCCGGGGCAAAAACTTGACATTGGCGCCCCTTCCCCCCAGCATTTGAGATTAAGGGGGGAATCTCTTTAGAGCTCGAAAATGAGTAATTTTTCATTAATTTTTTAAAAAGTGATATAGTAATCGCATCGTTTAAAAAATTTGACATTATCTAATTACAACTTTCAAGTGTTCGTTTTTTTTCTTTTTCAAACAAAACAAAATGGCAGCCGTATAAGGTATTGCTTTAGGGGTCTTTTAAAAAACTGTTCGTGTTATAGCTCAAAAAGTTATTGGTCGACTGGCTGAAATTTTGGAAGGTATCTGACTATAACATTATGGGAAAAAGATATCTGTAAAAATATTTTTAAAAATCAAAATTAAGTAGTCTTTGTAATCAAATTTTCATATTTTTGACCATTTTCTCGACAATTTTTACCCCCAAAAAGTAATTTATTTGCGCGATAACCTTGAAACTTTAGGTATATCCTTCCAATAATCTTATCGTGAGAAACCTGCCAAAATTTCAGCTAGATCGATCGATAACTTGTTGAGCTATAACATGAGCAGTTTTCAAAAAACGCCTAAAGGAATACCTCATCAAAGTTCGTCTCATAGGCACCTTTATTTTCGATGGCTAGGATCACGAGGCTATTGAAACTCACTAAAGCGCCCTGGATGCTAGGCGCTTTAGCGAAACTAGTTTTTTTCAAACACAAGAATTTGACGCCTCCTCAAATTGCCGCCCGGGGCAGGTACCCCGGTTTGCCCCCCCCCCCCCCCCTAGATTTGGGGCTGGTTAATAGCAGTACACTTCCGAATTAATTACGGAATTGGCTGGTACAAGCTTAAAAAAATCCCTTGAGGTTGTTGCTTAAAAATATTGGGGTGAATAGATATTAAGGCGTTACCCCCACTTGTAGCGCAAAAAAAGGCCTTTTTCATGATTTTTTTTAAAGAAAATTACAAAACTTTTTTAATCGATCAATATACCATCTTAAAGAACACATCTTGAAGAACTTTCAGTAATTTTTTTATTGAAAAATATTACATTGTTTAGTGGCAAATGGCCGTCAATGAAATAATGTTTTTATGTACACGGTTTGCGGTGACCAACATCGCGGCGAAATGGATCATCTGAAAAAAAAATGCGGATGGATTTAGTCAAATATAAGTATAAACTAGTCTTTAATCGAAGGATTTTAAAAAATATTCATTTTTCACAAAATGGCGGACAGTCAAAGTTAATGGTTCGATTTTAACGAAAAAACGGCCGTTTTTTGGCTATAAAACGGCCATTTTTGTCGAAAAAAAATCGAACGATTAAAGACTACATTTTTATGTATTAAATAAGCCTGCAAAATTTCAAGAAGATCGGTTCATTAGTGTTCGAGTAATCTTGGCCACCGACGTCAGAAATGCCATTTTGAGAAAAACGCGTTTAAAGTTTCAATTTCAGTTTACACGAAGAAAATATTTTTTTTTGTAAACTTACATAGAGTCATCTATTCCGGGCCCATACAGAAGTATGGGCCCGGATACTTATACTTCAAAAAAATGCAATAAAAAAATAGATTTTTTCAAAATCGCAAGTGGGGGTAACCCCTTAATAAAAAATTTACTATTCCTTATAGTATAGTTTCTGAAAATACTGGCAAAAGGAAAACGGAGGCATCCGCGCTCGCTTATTAAATATTAAATTTCAAACGTCAACGCTTCAAATGTCAACGTTCGCTTCATTGCATCGGTTGTATAGCGTATCGGTTGTAGATCTAATAATAAAATGTGGCAACGTCGGAACTATGGGAATAGCAGAACAAATCGAAGACCGAGCGATTTGTCGGTGCGTAGCGGTGCGTTGGTCTAGTGGCCAGCTGAACGGGAGATCGCAGGTTCGAATCCCAGTCGCATCACTTTTGTCGTGAAATGTTTTTCTTCGACATTTCTCGGCGAGAGACAACTAGTTCCGTGACTGAGAGGTGAACTTTGGGATCGGCTATACCGATATAAGTTTTCTGCAGTTCCCCTATGCCCATAGCAGATATGTCATGGTGAATACGATACACAGGGGGAAGTCGGCTGCGGGCGCAAGGTAGGGGTGTGGAATGGGTGGTTGACAGGGGAGTTGTGGAATGGGCGATAAAAAGAGGGGAATGTGGAATGAGAGGTAGAACGAAATTGAGGCGGTTTGGGCATGTATAAAGGGGAAGACCCTGTAGGGCTGGAACAAAACAATACAACAAATACAACGACTGCCCTGTTGGTGAAAAAACTAAATTCATTTCCGAACACCCTAATATTTCACTATCTCGCTCGAAAAAGAAATCCCTGCATACTTAAATGAACACCAGGTAATAAAAAGAATCCCCTCAAATACATTATCGCCTGTTTTACCTTATTAAAAAATCTGTTTTACTTTATAATTATTTTTTATTTTAATTCAGGCAATGGTTTTAATCTATTTCTTAAATTAATCAAATGTACATAAAAAAGTTAGATAACATTTTTGAACCTAGCCCAGCCAGTTTACTAAAAATGTTGCACACAAAATTGTTAAACCTCAAGAATAATATTTTGCCGCTGGTTCAACCGTGTGATGTATATCTCTATCGCTAAGTCAAAAATCGAATTACAACACTACACTGAGAAAAGAAAATTGTTGAATGTGCAAAATGCATTTTGTTGTCTCGAAATTTTGTTGTTTTGACAGTTGCTCAGATATGCTAAATGAGCTACAGTTGACACCATTATAACTATCAGTTAGATTGACAAAACGTGTTTTATGCCAATCAAATATCAAGTTGAACGCATTTAAAGATACATTTTGTTAAGGGGTTACCCCCACTTGCGAGTTTGAAAAAATCGATTTTTTTATTGCATTTTCTTGAAGTATAAGTATTCGGGCCCATACTTCTGTATGGGCCCGGAATAGATGACTCTATGTAAGTTTACAAAAAAAAATATTTTCTTCGCGTAAACTGAAATTGAAACTTTAAACGCGTTTTTCTCAAAATGGCATTTCTGAAGTCGGTGACTAAGATTACTCGAACACTAATGAACCGATCTTCTTTAAATTTTGCAGGCTTATTTAATACATAAAAATGTAGTCTTTAATCGTTCTATTTTTTATTTCGAAAAAAATGACCGTTTTATACCCAAAAAGCGGCCGTTTTTTTCGTTAAAATCGAACCATTAACTTTGACTGTCCGCCATTTTGTGAAAAATGAATATTTTTTAAAATCCTTCGATTAAAGACTAGTTTATACTTATATTTGACTAAATCCATCCGCATTTTTTTTCAGATGATCCACTTCGCCGCAATGTTGGTCACCGCAAACCGTGTATATAAAAACATTATTTCATTGACGGCCATTTGCCACTAAACAATGTAATATTTTTCAATAAAAAAATTACTGAAAGTTCTTCAAGATGTGTTCTTTAAGATGGTATATTGATCGATTAAAAAAGTTTTGTAGTTTTCTTTAAAAAAAATCATGAAAAAGGCCTTCTTTTGCGCTACAAGTGGGGGTAACGCCTTAAACCAACTGAATTTTGGATGGATGAATGAATTTTTTTTTCAGTGTAAAAAGTCCCCCGAATTGTTCCAACAACAGCGAGAATCATCGTCAAGAGAAGATGCAATTGAAATATATTCGATCGTGCAGCATCATGCTCTTGTTTTCACCCCTATGATCCAGTACGCTTGATTTGCATCCAAATTGGCAGAGAAAAAACCTCCGTTTCAAAACTCGAATGAAGTATGCCTTCCACGAAGCATGTTTCGTAAAAATGTAACTGCTCAAACAATGCTTTTATAAAATATGCCTAGTGTGAAAAATATGTATGTTGCAAATGTTTCCACGATGAATATCACCCTAAAAATGGTCAAATTATTGCTGATAATGAATATAAAGCAGCGTACATAATTAATTGAAAGAATTTTAGGGATTTTTATTTGCATTAAAAATTTCACCTAATTACATAAATGAACTGCTTGAATATATTTAAATTCTACAATAAATAGTTTAACATTGCGAGAAATAAAAAAAAATAAGAAAAAAAACGGTAGCAGCGAGAATTGAACCCAAACGCTTGACCACTGCGCTACGCCGCTGACTTAGAAATGGATGAAAAAATATCCCTCAAGCTCTACTCGGAAATCTTTGGAGAGCGTTTTACCCTTTCCTATGATCTACTAATGCATGGCGAAATATTTGAGCAACGTTAAATCCCACCTCATTCTACCCACACAGTTTTGACGAAATCGGTGGGTCCCGATTAGGGTCCTCCCTTTGTTAGAATATTATTTATTCTAATGCGAACAATGGTTTTATTATATTTTTTAAATTTGCATGTACAAAAGAAGGTAACATGACTGCATAACTTAGAAAGTTATGTAAAAGTATAAACTTTGTACTCAATCACACAATTATTACACATTGCATGAAATATATTTCGTCTCATAGACTTTGGTGTAATGGTTGAAGTATCCGTCTCTGAGCCACAACATCGCAGATTTAAGGTTCGAATTAAGGTGCCGTCAGCTTGGGGGTCGAAAATGAAATATCTCGGCATTATTCCTGAAACCTATGGCGCTATATTCGATGTTTTGTCCGAGGGCAGTAGAATATTTATCAGCAGTGGATATAACGTGGCTCCGACGAGGTGACGTGAATTGAGTGGACCGACGTACACCCCGATAACTCTGCATATCAATGTAACCCTGCCCGAATCACACTGGCGCAACAGGCTATAGATCCTATTATATTACTAATAATCCGGGCAGTTGATGCGATGATACAATTAAAAATGATATATATACATAAACACACACGCGCACCCCCCCCCCCCCCCCCCCCACACACACATATATGGCCCAAATTTAAGCTTTATATTTTTCATTTTTCTCACCATCCAATTATCTTCTTTAAAGAGAAAAAAAATTGTCATGAAATCTGCAAGCGGTCAAAAAATATTTAAAGGTTGCTCAAGCCTCCCAACAATTCAAATTTTCATTAAAAAATCCGTTTTTTTTCGTTTACTTCTCACCCATGAATTTTACGCATTATATTTTTTAAATTAACGTCGCGGAAGCTCCAGCCGGTCAATGAATATGTAGTGGTCGCGCAAGAGCTTCGAAATTTCCAATTCTCGCCAATTCTTTTTTATTCACTTCACTCGAAAATTTGACGCTTTGTAAAATTATCAAAACCATTAATCGTTTTTCTTTAGAAACAGATTTTTCAACGTTACCTCACACTACTAACCCAAGAATGGAGGATCTTTGTTCTCATAAAATAATTCTTTAAAGCTTTTATCCGTAAACAAAATTTTAGGCCTCCGTTGTATCGGGTTAGAAGTGTGAGGTAAATAAAAAAATCTATTTCTTAAGGAAAAAAAGATAAATTGTTTTGAAAATTTTACAAAGCGTTAAATTTATGAGTGAGAAGAGGAAAAAATCGCGACAATTGGAAATTTCAAAGCTCTTGAGCGACCACAAAAATTTTTTGACCGATGGCAGATTTCGGGACACTTTTTTTAATTCTCTAAAGAAGATAATTGGATGGTGAGAAAAAGGAAAAAAAATAGAACTCAAATTTGGGCCACCCTAATATATATATATAGTCGCAAAACGTATTTACGCGGGCGGAATGAGCCGCAAATTCTGTATCTTCGCGAGCTTCTTTTCTTAACCACGTACGCCAAGTCGTTGCACAGCATTTCCAGTGTACTTGTGTGGTACTTACTTTGTCCGTTCATATAATGGTAATACCAATTTTATGTTACGACAGCAAGATGATTCTTTTTTCTAAAAGTAATATGTTTCGAAAAAAGTTATTTCTGATGTTTAATAATTTTGTTTACACAATTTTCAGTAAACTTGCTTGGCCATTTTATAAAAAGTTATTTCCCTTCTTTTGTTCATTTGAATTTAAAAAACATAATAAAACCATTGTGTGAGGGACCAGTCGACTTTGAAAATTTTTAAAAATCGATTTTTTAAACTGTTTTCGAAAGTACATACATTCAGAAATATTGTGTCAACATTTTATGAAAATCCGAGCTCTCTAAGTATTTTTTTTTTCCTGAACGTCAGGACCTCACTTCGTCTACCTGAGCGTATAGCGCGCTCGGCCGATCATAGTGTAAACTGCAAACGCGTTTTTCTCAAAACAACGTTTTCAAAATCTAGCTCCATTGTATCTCTAAAATTAATAAACCGATTCTCTTGAAATTTGAACCACACAGTGTAAACATGATTCGCAACAAGATGACCCTCGATGGTTTTACACTTTCGATTTTTATTCTTTTTTTGCGAAAAACTGCGAAAAACGCGTTATTTTACCTTTTTCTGTTTGCATCTGCCATTTTTTAATTTTTTGATAAAACTTTATATCCGAGGGTCATTTTGTAGCTGGGGTCATAGTGAATCTAATGGACTTTGATTTTTTCGTTTCAGACAAGCCGTTGCCGCGTTGTGATTGAGTTACCTAGCCCATCTATTTTTGAGGCGTTACGTTAAACTATAGTTTTTGTACTTAAAAATGAATAAAAATGAATTATTTTTTTTAATGTATTTCAAGACTTTATTTATCAAGCCCAACAACTTGTATATTCATATCTTTTATAAAATTTTCAAAGATTTTAAAAGGAATTTCATATATTTTTCAGAGGAAAAAATAACCTTTTTTCGTTGACCTCCTGCTCAAAGAAAAGTGAATTTCAAATATGTCTGAAGAAACTATACGTCTATAGTTTCAAATTCGTATTGAGCAGACAAAAGTATTTCCAGGTATTTGAATTGATTGAAACCAGGTAAATAGCATCCGCAGCATCAGTTGTAGCGTGAATCGTTTTCTACAATTATGTTAAAGAGCTAAAAGAACATCAATGTAATCGAAATTATCACAGGAATTTTTATCGAATAAATTAATCATCCAAGCATTCAGAGTAAACCCTATGCACACTACGATCAGGGATATCGTGCTCGACGCTGGATCCGAGGAGACTCGTCACATCGTCGAGGGTCTCCTGTTTGTTAGCTAGTCTCATCGAGCCAGGGCATTGATTCTCGTTGATGAGTTCAACTGCGGCTAGCCTGACGAGTGGCTCGGAGCTACTTTTCGACATCAGATGAGAATTGCCGTGAGTCGCGTTGAGCTTCGTCGTCATCCGGGTTCTCTTTATACACTGAGGAAAAAAAAACTAATCGAATAAAAAAAATGTATTGGTTGATCCAAATAAATGTGCTGCTGCGGAGTGCCCCCGATATATGAGATTGTTACAATACTATAAAATATTGGAAAATGTGATTGATTTAAATAACATATTATTTTATTTGAAAAAGCTCTTCTGTTCTCTGAATATCTACATTATCCTTCAAATAAAATTACATTCTATTGAAATCATTCTATATACAATCCGTAGATGTATTGTATTGCTACAAACATTTTTTATTTCGTACAAAAATATAATCAATAGAATTAATTTTTTCTTTACTACATCGAAACGAATATGCCGTGGGACGTAAGTTTTTTAGTTTGTTTTAAATCTTAAATAAAAAGTGAGCATTAGAATGATCATCCACGATAATTGTGGAGAGAATATCAGATATTCAACTAATTAGAACAGATACTACACTTTGATCTTAGCCACAGGCCAAGAAGCGATAGTCTTTAGAGTTTCTCCAGCGTTTAAGGGGTTACCCCCACTTGCGATTTAGAAAAAATCGATTTTTTTAATTGCATTTTTTTGAAGTATAAGTATCCGGGCCCATACTTCTGTATGGGCCCGGAATAGATGACTCTATGTAAGTTTACAAAAAAAAATATTTTCTTCGTGTAAACTGAAATTGAAACTTTAAACGCATTTTTCTCAAAATGGCATTTCTGAAGTCGGTGACCAAGATTACTCGAACACTAATGAACCGATCTTCTTGAAATTTTGTAGGCTTATTTAATACATAAAAATGTAGTCTTTAATCGTTCGATTTTTTTTTCGAAAAAAAGGCCGTTTTATAGCCAAAAAACGGCCATTTTTTTTTCGTTAAAATCGAACCATTAACTTTAACTGTCTGCCATTTGGTGGAAAATGAATATTTTTTAAAATCCTTCGATTAAAGACTAGTTTATACTTATATTTGACTAAATCCATCCGCATTTTTTTTTTCAGATGATCCACTTCGCCGCAATGTTGGTCACCGCAAACCATGTATATAAAAACATTATTTCATTGACGGCCATTTGCCACTAAACAATGTAATATTTTTCAATAAAAAAATTACTGAAAGTTCTTCAAGATGTGTTCTTTAAGATGGTATGTTGATCGATTAAAAAAGTTTTGTAGTTTTCTTTAAAAAAATTCATGAAAAAGGCCTTTTTTGCGCTACAAGTGGGGGTAACGCCTTAAATAGATTTTCGGTTCGCGCTACGCTTACGAGAAACGAGCGCGCGTGCGGCTTCTAGCGGTTACTCCGAGAACTACGGGTTTCCTCACACCTATAATTTTGGTGACGCTCGGCCATGATTTGGTTGAATTTTTTCAACCAAATGTGCAAGAAACAAATTTTACTTTCGCATAATTTTTCAACCAATTCAGACATTTGCTTAATATTTTTCAATCAAAATAAAATATTAATGTTTTAACGGATAATGTACTTAAAATTCAATATCGGATATGGTGAAAACAATAAAATAACATATTTACTCAATAGAAATTTTATTTGAATCAAACGAGCGAAATTCATTTTTTTGTGTACTCGAATCAACAATATTCATGTTATGAATTGAAACGCTTTTTTCGTTCGTTGCAGAAATTGCATTAAAAACTATATAATTTGTTCGCGATAATTTTTTAGATAGTTTCAATAATATATTGTTCTCGGCTAACAATATATCTTTTAAATAAAAAAAAACTGAAAATTTTATCATGTCAATAGCGTTTTGTTTGGTCTAATAAATCCGATTATTTACACCAACAATTTTACTATTGAATCAACGAAATTTCATTTAATAACACAAATGATATTGGATCAATAATTTTGTTTTCTCAGTGTACCGCTGTAATTCTCCAGACCAGGATAGAGGCTCTTCGCTCTGCTGACCGGCTCGTCGACCGCTATCGACAGCTTTTTCATCTTCAGATCCAGCATGTTGAGCATTGCCATGTGCTCGGTGACGTCGACCGTGCTAGCACGACAATGTCGCAGCGCGTTCGCCTAAAAAACCCACGAAAGGGGTGCGGGGAAGCGTATCGATACACAACCGCGGGACGCGGTTTGCCACTGACGCGCGAGCCCAAAGTGGGAGCGATTGATTGCTGCGTTTGGCGGGAATACACTGCGTCTGGTAAGATCGAGGTGAATGTTACCGCTAAGTTTCTGTGTTTAATTGTTTATGTCAATGGTTATTATACGTCGTATTCCATAAAAATTCGAAGTTTGCCAAAGTTTTCCTTGGTTTCCCAAGGGGTTTTGGTATATAACACGTAATTTTGGGGATTCTCTGTCCCCTGGTACCGGACACAAAGTGGTTCCTTAAGGGGGGATTGGCTTTTTTTCGCAAAATTTACCGCTTTTTGGGAATTTTTTTGTGAAGAAAGTATACAACGGAAAACTTGTGAAACTTGGCATATAGTTTTATTGATCTGTTTACTACATACAAAAAATTTTTTGAACAATTTCATCAAAAAATCCGCCTCCCACCCCCCTCGACGCGCGATGGTCCTTTTTTGATGGTGTGCACGATTTCTCAAAAACTATTCAACCGATTGCCTTCAAATTTGGACAGAATGCTCAGCTGACATCCTTTTATCGTTTGATGAAGCAAAAAAGCAATACGTTTAATAGTTTTTTATTTATAACAAAAAAATCGATCAATTTTTTTCGAAAAATCGATACTTCAAGTTCAAAACGTCACCAAATCGTCAAATTTTTTTTTCCCCTTCATCGAACGATAGCTATATGTGTCTAAAGTAAAATGCTTTTTGGGTTTTTGTTGCAGGATGAACGTGAAGGCTGTAATCGTGCACACCATCAAAATAGGACCATCGCGCGTCGAGGGGGGTGGGAGGCGGATTTTTTGATGAAATTGTTTAAAAAATTTTTTGTATGTAGTAAACAGATCAATAAAACTATATGCCAAGTTTCACAAGTTTTCCGTTGTATACTTTCTTCACAAAAAAATTCCCAAAAAGCGGTAAATTTTGCGAAAAAAAAGACAATCCCCCCTTAACGCCGGACAGTAAACATGCTGTTCTTTTCTCGTAAGCATTTATACTTTTGATTATAACTGTTGTACGTTGTTGTACAGAATTAAAGAACGCAACGAAATCAAATGGAAGAGAAGAAAAAGAAAGGACAATGGACCAAAAAAATTTGCTAACTGACGTTTCGAAAAGCACTCTACATGACAAAACATCGTTATTAAACCGTAGACTATCTTTGCTTCAGGTGATGTGCAGATTATCCATAATTTGTCGCCATTGCCAGATGCTGCAAAAAAACGATCAATTGCTAGGAAGAGAAAAACCAAAAGAAGTGAAACCCTGACTCCATCACCGTGCAAAATTGTTGTCAAGAAAAAGAGAATAAAAAGAACGTTAAGGACAAACAGAAAGAAATTGGAAAGAAGTTTAAAACAGCGATAGAAGAAAATGGAAAAAAAACCAAAGGCGTAAAGGCCAAAGGAAAAGGTGGAGCTAAAGCGAAGAAAAAGCAACCATAAACTCAAATATCGAATATAAAAACTACTTGTGCAGGTTGCCAGGAGGACCACGAAAAAGCCTACATGCAGTGCGCCAGCTGCCGTGGATGGTTTTATGAAGAATTTGCAGACATCCCTAAATGTTCGGAAACTTACATATGCAATTGATGCACAATGTTCTGAAGATGTCCGGCGCTGGGGGCTCGAAGTTAAGTCTATCCGGTACTAGGTGCCACTTGCAGTGACGCCAATTTTTTGTATCAAAGTTTGAATGAAGTTTTTAATTGTGTTTATGCAGAGGTTGTATTTTTGTTAATTTACTTCGGTTTTAAAGTTTGTTGACGTAATTATTTTTAAAAAAATGTACACGGAAAAAAAATCCTGTAAATTATGATGGAAATCCCAACAAAATGTACTGTGTCTCACATCAATAGCGCCTCTCGGTACAAAATCTTCGATATTTGCTACGTAAAACTCCAAAAAGTGCACGCCACGTTTCACACAAAGAACTGTACGACTATTGAGTTTATGCTAAGCGATCGATAAATTTTCGCAGTGTGAATCTGTGAACAGTAGATCAACCGACGCACGACTTTTTATAATGTGGACCTGTGAACAGTAGATGAACCGCGTCACGAATTTTTACAATGTGAAACTGTAAACAGTAGATGGACCGACTCACGAATTTTTACAATGCGAAACTGTAAACAGTAGAAGCACCGACTTGCGAATTTTTACTACGTGAAACTGTTAAAAGTAAACGAGCGGATCCACGAATTTTTAAATTTAAAAATGTTATAAAATGAACGACTTCATTGACAAATTTTTACACTGTGAAATAGCAAATAATGCAGATAGTGAATAGCTTTATGTACATCAAGCCCCGAGTCGAAATTTTCGAGCCGCGTTCAACCCACAAAATGAAGGCGAGCAGAATTCGGCGTGAGCGGGTTATTGGGTATCTAAAGGAGGGTACAATGTTTGAAAGTACCATGCGTTAGAGCCTCCGATGAACCTCCGGCATGGCAGAAAGTAGACTTTTTGACTCAAAGGAGGTCAGGGAGGGTCACAATTGAACCTACAGAACCTCAGGTGGGCCTACTTCGAGCGCTCCCGCAGAACCTACTGCCCCCCCTTTCGGCCTACTGTACACGGCTAAACAAAAAAATTAATTTATATAGAATCTATTTAAATAAAATAGGTTTTTTTCCTTGTCTCCCAGCCTACTACGATCATATTTCTTTCAAATATATTTATATATGTTAATAAAGATGAGATTCAAATTAATCTTCATTTGCTTACAATGTACACTGTAAAGCTTAGTGTACTATATGCAAAAAATATTTCATAAATCGAAAATAAAATGAACGCATTATTTGAGAGCTTTACTACAAGGATTTTTCATCGTAATTCGTCATTCCCTGGCCTTTGGAAATGATTTTTTTCGAAGAAAATATTTGCCCTATATGCGATTTGAACCTAGTCCTACCTACTCATAACTACGCGCCGCTGCCCCTATGCTACCGAGTGCTTATAACATTTTGGTCGCTGATATGGCATAAGAGACCAAATGAATACCTCCAACTATTTGTTGTATCACATAAGCTATAGATTTTTCAAACACACAGACACACACACACGCACACGCGCGCGCGCGCGCGCGCGCGTGTGTGTGTGTGTGTGTGTATGTATATGTTTATTTATAGAAAATCAATCTATTTAATATCGTCCAATAACTACATATTTTATTTGATTCTAATAAATTTGTGATTCGGTTTCATCAGTTTAACATTTTCATCTGTTCAAAAAAACAATTTAGTCAAGTTCACTGAATGGATCTAGTTATTTTTTTTTAATTTACCTTAAATAAAATATTTGTAGAGTTAAGCATTTTTCTATTTGATTGAACTAATGGTCCATCTTTATTGTAACACTCATATCAAAGGGGCGGGGGATAGTGAAGGTGGAGAGAGAGGAATTTTATTTTGATATATATATAAAATAGGCGGGGGGTAGTGAATTCCTCTCTCTCCACCTTCACTACCCCCCGCCCCCTTGATATGAGTGTTGCAATAAAGATGGACCATTAGTTCAATCAAATAGAAAAATGCTTAACTCTACAAATATTCTATTTAAGGTAAATTAAAAAAAATAACTAGATCCATTCAGTGAACTTGACTAAATTGTTTTTTTGAACAGATGAAAATGTTAAACTGATGAAACCGAATCACAGATTTATTAGGATCAAATAAAATATGTAGTTATTGGACGGTATTAAATAGATTGATTTTCTATAAATAAACATTTTAAAAATCAATCATTTTAATAATGGAATGCAATAGGAAAAATTTGGTTCTATGAAAAATCTAGTTAATACAAATTTAAAAAAAATCAAATAGACGCGGTTAGTTAATATCATAATATTTAGCGGGAAAAAATAAAAATATGCTTCATACATACACGTGGAAATATTTTTTTTATTTTCGACGTGCTAAAAATGAAAACAAGGAAAAATCAAACATCTTATTTGAAATCGACGGTAATCGGCCGTCGCCATTTATCAACTCATTATTGAATAAACAAAAAAAAACAAAACGAACAAAAACAAAAAGAAAAAATCGAATGAGGTTGAATTCTAAACCGACAATTTTAATCCTTCAGAACATGAAATAGACTATAATTAACACCCTATCGTTCCATATAGAAATCAACATTATATGTTATTTAGATATACACTGCCAGCTAAAAGTTTTCGGACACTCCACATAATCGCAAAACTTTTGAGCGCTGGATAATTGCCAAATAATGTTAGAGTAATATAATTCATTTCATTTATTATTTTACGAAGATACTATAAAGATCTATATGATTAAGAAATTTCACAGAGCTTTATAGTATCTTCGTAAAATAATTATTATTCTACCATAAGTTTGCAATGATCCAAAGTGATATTAAGTTTTGCAGTTATCTGAAGTGTCCGAATACTTTTGACTGGTAGTGTATATTCGAATATATTGACGCAACCACATATTTCGAGTATTATATATATATATATATATATATATAAAGTATTATATAATATATACCGTCGCTTAAATGTTTGGATACACCAGTCGATATTTCGTGCTGCACTAAAAGTCACATAGCTTCGTAAAAAAAAGATAACCAAATTTACCGAACGGCGTTTTGACGGGAATAAATTCAGCTGTATGTTGCTTTTCTGAAATATTTTTTTATCATTTTCTTTTCGACCCCGTACGCACTTTTATACGTGACTGATTTTCGGCTTTTTTTCGACCATCAAGAATTGAACGCATGACTTATGGAAAAAAAATTGTTACGTTTATCCATGATGAACTTAAACGAGGTAGCAGGAACTTCATTTGCGTTTTTTATAAAGTTTTGTACGATTTTTTTCGCAATGTTATTTCATTTTTTGCTAAAAAGACTAATTCTATATAATGCAATGTAACTCAAGAACTAGAGGGCTTAAGAAGAAATGTCAAGAACGAAAAACGTCGCGTAAGCTTATACTGGATAGACTGGCATTTTTAAAAGAATTTTCCTGTGAGATTTTTTCTCACAGGAAAATGCCTATTAATCCGATAGAATTGGAGTAAGACTGTATACACAAGCATTCTTTTATCAATTGCCTATAAAATAATAATAAATCGATATTGAGCAAATTTGATTGTTTTCGCATATTAATATTGGACTATTAATTTGATAAGGAGACGATGTATTTTTATTAATTTCGTATTATTTTCGTCATCGAACGGGTTACCGATCAGGTCACAATGGAATGATGATGGAGGAGATATCGAATTTGGGCCGAAAGCAGGTTAGGTGGGGTCGAGGCAACAGTTTGAGATTGAAAGCAGGTTAACTCCTTAACCTGCTTTCAATCTCAAACTCAAACTGAAACTGGGGGGTCGAGAGAAGGTTTGGGAGGTCTAGCAGAGGCTACCCTGGGCCAAGAGGAGGTCTCTTCATGGCACTGAACTCGACAAATGAGGTTTCGTAGGTTCAACGGAGGCTGGCGGCTTATGTATTACAAAAGAAATGGGTTCTGCGAGGGTTCAGAGGAGGCTAAAAATTTCGACTCGGGGCGCATCATTATACGTGAAAGCGAGATAGAAAAGTACAAATACAATACTCCCTTCGTTTTTTCGTCCTCTTTTCAGCATCAACAAATCTTTCACGGCACTTTTTCTTCACTAACAGTTTGTCCTTGTTCACTGTGTGTATGTCCGTTTTCACATTGATTATAAATAATTGTCGTTTCTCGAAGGCACTGCGCAAAACTTTACGCCACGAGATCCAAAAGAGCACTGAGTAGATGTCGAGACTGAGGGCGACCACGCGATAGAATTTTTCTTTGTTGATTTGGGCGTGCAGGTTTGAACGCCTTAACCCCCGAGTTGACGCGGTCACGCGTTTACAGTGCACATTGTAAAAATTCGAGGTACACGCGGTGTACCGCGCAATGTCGGCTGTAACTTCTACTGAGTGCTTTGAAATTTTTTTCATGTGTCACACTAATAAATTTAAATATCCGTATTAGTATTCAACAACCCGTTATCAAAATATGCTTTGCCCGATTTGTTAAAAAATGACAATTGATTCTGTAAAAATTAAATCTGTCCGTATTGAATAATATGCCGACCTACGATACAATTTGCAAGGTGTACACTGCAGTTTTTAATTTAAACTCACACCACATTTTTCAGAAGACAATACCAAATTTCAATAGAATTTAATCTCATTTTTAACATTTGCTTGTTGAAGAATTTTATGGTTCAAATCAGTGATTACCAGTCTAATCTCATTTTTTTTAAGGTACTCCGTATATTTTACGCATTGAGTACCGCAATATCTTATATTGAATTTGTAAATTCGACAGTTGACTTTATCGCGGTGATCATCATGATTTTTTTACAGTTTAGAAAAAGCACGTCTGATCCATTATTTTTTCCTAAAAGTACTGTAACATGATTGGTTTACAGTGTGAAAGTGCATTATGTTCATGTTTCCTCAGTAATTTATAAACACCAACTATTAATTTTCACGCATCATTTTTTCCGTCTACATTTCTCGAAGCAGTTTTTTTATTGTCCGAAAGGCTTAGATGTCCGCCACTGGGGGACTTCCCCTACCTCATTTTTTCTTACCTGTATTTGATAACAGAACATTTCATATATTTGCCCTTTATTTTCTCCGATATTACGTAAATCGATTAGTGCCGTCCGACCCATAAGTTCAAAGAATTTTCTGACGTCTGAATCTGCGATGCAAAGGACCTTCGTCAAATTTATTTTTAGCTCTGAAAAGAGCCCTTTGTTTTTTTTCTCGGATTACAACCTTCGTCAACATTACAAATTAATATGGCTTACGGCACAAATTAATATGGCCCTAAAAACGGCCATTTCTTTTTTTATTGCACTTCTAACTTTTTCTAATTGACTAAAAGAAATTTTATATTTTGTTGCACACCCTAACCCCACTTGGGGGTTAAGCTGTAAAAATCACGGTACACATTAAGGCCCAATATACGCGAAAAATTTGTCATTTTTTAATTATTTTTTTATTCCCTTAGCCTGAACGGTTAGGAATATTTTAAGCTCTACAGAATTGAAAAATTCCAAAAATTGTTAAAGCTACAGCATCTAGAGCGTATTTCACATACCGCGCGGCGCGCCCGACCGCCACCTCCAAAGCCGTTTTTCTACGATTCAGTTTTTTGAACCTTGTGAAAGTTCTAACTCTTGAACGAAGGTTCAGATCGCTTTGAAATTTTCACAACATATTCTTAGTATCATCACCTATCGTGTGAACCACAGAAACAAAAATATCAATGACAATATCAAAAATAAAATACCGACAGAATATTGAGTAAAAAAATGTCAAGTTTCGAATTTTTGTCATAATAATTTTTTTATAATATTGTTGGTTCACACTGAAGATACGTTCATTATGCAATTATAAATATGTTCATTTTTTTCAGACACCTACATCGATGCCGAGAACTTTCACCATCAACGCGCGCGCAAAAAAAATACATTGCTTTATTATGTTATATCTCTGCCATTTGTTAATTTTTCTGATTTTTTTACATATATTTTAACCATGTGCATAAAAGATCTGTAAAAAAAATATTGTCAATATATGCGTCATTTTTTGCCGCGTCTAGAAAAGTACTTTTGAAAATCGGCGAAATCGCGTATATAAGTCCTTAAGGGGCTAGTCCACTTTGGAGCCACGAAAAAAAAGCTATTTTCGCAATCTTTTTAAAGGATTTTATGAAAGATATGAACATAAAAGTTGTTGGGCTTGATAAATAAAGTCTTGAAATACATAACAAAAATGTTTAATTCATTTTTATTCATTTTTAAGTACAAAAACTATAGTTTAACGCAACGCCTCAAAAATAGGTGTGCTTGGTAGCTCCATCACAACTCGGCAACGACTTGTCTGAGACAAAAAAAATCAAAGTCCATTAGATTCAGTATGACACCAGCTACAAAATGACCCTCAGAAATAAAGTTTTATCAAAAAATAAAAAATGGCAGATGAAAAACGAAAAAAGTAAAAAAAACGCGTTTTTTCGCAGTTTTTCGAAAAAAAGAGTAAAAATCAAAATTTTGAAACCATCGAGGGTCATCTTGTTGCGAATCATGTTTACAATATTTGGTTCAAATTTCAAGAGAATCGGTTTATTAATTTTAGAGATACGATGGCGCTAGATTTTGAAAACATTGTTTCGAGAAAAACGCGTTTGACGTTTATACTATGAAAAACTCTTACCTAAACTCAATCGGCAATTTCTGCACCGTACAAAATCCCTTCTGATTGCTCATCATCGTCGATTTTTTTCAAGTCTTGCTTGCTTTCGATTCTTTGAAATTTTCAAAGTGGACTGGCTGCGCAGAGCGCCTCATACGCGTCTACTGCGGCTGCTGACAGGAAAATGGTAATCAACCCCCATAAGGGCGTATGTTTCATGTTTATCACATGGCTGAAAATCTTTATTCGACTCAGCGAACCCACCGAGGGTGGAACATTATTTTCTAGACGTGAGTTCGCTCGGAAATTCGGTGAATATTATGGGATCAGGGAGATTTAGTAGACGGATCGAAAAATGACCCTAACAAAATACATTGGTAAAACGTCATTAGATTTTCGATTTATCGCTGCATTTTCGCGCAATGTCGATTCAAAATTAAAAGTCTGCTAAACACCAATCTTACTATATAAAGAGTCGCGGCGTGTTAGTCCGCTCGTCAGTGGCGTCGAGATCGATGGCATTGATCAGTGGCCTCGAGTTTTTTATTTATTTTTTTATTCCTTGGCGTCAAGACGCTGCCGCGTCTCTTGATTCATCAGTATGTACGTATATTTGTGTATCCTCGCTATTCGTTAATGGACGAGCGATCACTCGCTCGTAAATAGTCAGGCGGACGAGTATAGGAATATTAAATTGTCGTTAAATCGACACTCGCGTAAAAGTTGGGAAAGGAAAAAAAAGCAAAATCGGAGGGGTTAGGTGAAACGTGGCGATGAGTGGATGGGCTAGACATAAACGGTACATCGACAATGCCCTGGATTACGTTTCAAACGACATGGGAATCCGCCTCGCCGTTTGCGCGAAAGAGGAAAAGTGACGTGCACTCGAAACGTTACCTCAATGCGATTTTTAATTCAAACATTTTTGTTGTTTATTCGAGAAGAAGAAAGGGGTGCCAGTTTTCGATTACAAATGAAAAATTCTCTCATTGACCGAACTCGTCAACTCCCGGTAGTAATTCGATGTTGCACGGGGTCGCAACTCTTCAGAAAAAAATACAATACTCTCCGGTAGAACGGTTCTGGCGAACACTTGAGAATGGCAAAATTACGAGACAAAATCCGATTTCGCATTAAGGTAGTCCTATCGCCAGGCTTCAATCCATAGGATTTTCGTAATTTTTTTTTCAGCTTACCTAAATATCTTAATAATCCTCTGTAAAATTTCAGGGTCGTTTATCGACCTAATTACAGAGAAAATAAATATTAATGTTGCGTATTTTTGTGAAGGAATTCCGAGACGACACACAAAAACCCAATTTCCGGTCGCTACAAAAGTGTAAATAATAGTGGGAATCCGTCAGATTCTCAAAAATAATCAGATTTACATACTTAACACTTGTAGTAATCCAGTGCTCTCAGAAAAAATTACGCTTATTGACATAATTTTTATGTAAAATCAAGTTTAATTCGAACTTTCGGTATTGGATTTATTACCACTTCGATAAAGAGACGTGACAGCAAGGCAACAGCTGACTGTAGTCTTAACCTCATCTCGGTCATTCGAATTACCACACATATTTAATTTTTAACCGATATATTTCGCCGACACAAATTTTCCACGCTTTTTACCAGTCGTAACCCGAATACAATGCTTTATATTTCCCGCACCTGACATTGTTTTGACAGATCGACGTGGAAAAGCATGGCGGTTAAACTCACCTGCTTGAGTAAAAAGAGACGGAGATAGAACCAATATTGCCAAATATCTCACCTAGAAATACTGCGCGAATCGTTGGAATAACTATTTTTCATTTTTCTAATAAAATGTGAACATTCTTTAAACAGTTTACACATGGAAAATTTAGTTATTACAATTTTGTTGTTGTTGCATATGTTAAAAATATAAATTGTACAAGTCTCGAGTATGATCAGTGGTATGACTAGTGTGAAGCGATAGGACTACCTTAACACGAGGAGATCCAGGGCTTCAGTTCGAACTGACATGCGCCAGGTAAATGTACAGTGAGTAAAAAAAGTATTTGTACATCTCACACGAAACTGTTGTTAATTTGGCTTCATTTGTTTGTTCGTGTTGTCCCGAGATTTTTGTGAACAACCACCATCTATATTTAGGATAAGCTATTGAGCACAGAAACTTAAGGGGCCAGTCCACTTTGAAAATTTCAAAAAATCGAAAGCAAGCAAGACTTGAAGAAATCGACGATGATGAGCAATCAGAAGGGATTTTGTGCGGTGCAGGAATTGCCGATTGAGTTTAGATAAGAGTTTTTCATGGTATGAACTTCAAACGTGTTTTTCTCGAAACAACTTTTTCAAAATCTAACTCCATCGTATATCTGAAACTAATAAACCGATTCTCTTGAAATTTGAACCACACATCCTAAACATGATTCGCAACAAGATGACCCTCGATGGTTTTAAAATTTTTATTTTCACTCTTTTTTGCGAAAAAAACCCGTTTTTTAATACTTTTTTCGTTTTTCATCTGCCATTTTTTGATTTTTTGGTAAAACTTCATATCCGAGGGTCATTTTATAGCTGGTGTCATACTGAATCTAATGGACTTTGATTTTTTTGTTTCAGACAAGTGGTTGCTGCGTTGTGGTGGAGCTACCTAGCCCACCTATTTTTGAGGGGTCACGTCGAACTATAGTTTTTGTACTTAAAAATAAATTAAAAAGAATTAATTTTTTCCGTATGTATTTCAAGACTTTATTTATCAAGCCCAACAACTTTTATATTCATATCTTTTATAAAATCCTCAAAAAAAATCGCGAAAATAGCCTTTTTCGTGGCTCGAAAGTAGACTGGCCCTTTAATAAAGCATTTCATTTTTTTCATAGGATAATTCGAAAAACACGACGGTTACAAATATTTTTTTGACTTACTGTAAATAGTTTTTCTCGTGGTCCTGCCAGTTTGTATTCGACCTTGATTACGACGATATATATTTAATAGCCATTGACCGATCCATTCGAACGTTGAATTCGAATACACTGCTGCCGCCACTTCCTGTTAGGGTGCCACTGAACGAAGACGCGGTGCCGAGTCCAACACGCGAAGAAATACAGCTGTTCGACCAAGCAAGTACTTTGTTGCACACGAGCTGTGAAGCAATTTCTCTACTTTCCTATCCCTGCTACAACATACCAGAGCGAAACGCTTTGTTTTGGTTTATTTTGTTGCTACTCTGTAGCGCTCAACCGGCTGGATGCAATCCAATTTCGCATTTATACGTAGTACACAAGCTGAATTACAATCCCAATGGTGGTGGTCTTTTTCACTGTATAAAGACTGGAATTTTTTGTATTTATTTTTCATGGTCATTCATGTGCACTTGCAGACTTTTGCAACCATATGCGTTCTACTTTTATCCCATACTTGTCACTTTACTAAAGTTAACACTTTACTGAGTTTAAGGAGAGATATACACCTAGATGGTCGAGGTCGAGGATATAGAAGCTATGAACATTCCGTCCACCGTAGAAGACCTACACTATGGGCCTGGTATCGATAATTCCATATAAGTTGACAAATTTCATGATTTATTCATTCCCAAATTTTCAAACGCGTTTTTCTCAAAACCACGTTTTTCAAATCGGTACCCAAAATTTCTCGAAAACCAATGAAGCGATTGCCTTGAGGTTTTTATGGTTATTCTATACACCATTATCTAGTACTTGTCATAAGATTTTTTTTTCCGTTACTTAGTTTTTGTTTTATGGTGTATGGTGGGTGAGCATGCCAGTGGACGAGTAAGCGGTCGCACATTTGAGGTATTCCTTTCACAAACCCGAATATTCAACAATTGACTGATTTTCGTGTATGATCAGGCAAAAATACATCTCACTATACTGGTAAAATTTCAAGTCAAGTTACCGAAAATTTACGCCGTTAAAAATCGTCTCATTTATATGAAGATTTTTTTTTATGGTGATGACACCCTGGCTACATTTTTATCTAATAAGTGATACACTATCTCTTGATGCCCGGTTCAAACTGCTCAACGCGTGTAAAAGATCCTAAAGATTCCGTAACGTCAATTAAATCAGGCGGTCACCGAATGTATAAAGAAAATATTAATGATCAAACCTGTAAAACCATGAGTAGCAGATTTTCCATAGTCGCCACTTTTCGAAGAAAATGTAAAAATGTCAATATTTTTCTATAAAAAAATTATGTAATATAGGTCAAATATAGTCAAATATATTCTTAATTTTCCGAAACATTTAATTGAGTACTTTTCTTCGAAAAAATTCCCAAAAATCACCCAAATTTTCAGCGTTCATACTGGTATAGCTCTTTAACATGAGAGATAGCTTAAGCCGAACGCCGACCGCGTGCCCATGACCTCCCCGTATTCTTGTTTAATTTTTTAAATTAATACGTATACACCTTCATATTGGATAATTAATGACATTGCAAATTGGTGTAATACACCTTCTTTTTGGTGTAATACACATACTTTATGTCTCATATGATGTAGTAGACATAAATTAAAAAGTATAATATTGCTTCCGCATAGTGAAAGATTTGTTTTCGCTATCGAAAACCAATCTCAGAGAGGTCTCCGATTGGTATTAAGGTCTTCATTCAACTAACTACCCAAGGTAAATGGTTTGATTTGGTGACAATAGCGGAATTTGCTAAAATCCTGAAGAAATTAAAGAACACCTCGCCAGAAATTGATAACATGCCAGTCGAGAGCACCTCAATATATTATTGAAGCACTCAACGACTACGTGCTAAAGGGACACTTCCCGAAGATCTTCGATCAATTAAGTATGCAAGGGAAGTGATGGTGACAATGGAACAATTTGCGAAAATCCTGAAGAAATAACATCTCGACCGGAATTGACAACAAGCAATCGAAATAATACGACGACAACCCTAGAGCACATCGACATATTATTGAAGCATTGAACTACTGCATGGTAAACGAAAACTTCCTAAAGATCTGGAAAACCGGGATAATCATTACAATTCCTAAGCCTGAGCAAAACCACAGGGCAGTTGAAAACTTCCGACCAATCACCCTTCTCCCAGCATAGGCAAGCTCATTGGAAGGATCGTCAAGACGAGAAGCTCCCTCGGGTCTCCATTGTTGTCAATACAAGGGTGGTTCGATAAGTAACTCTGTTCGCATACTAAGAGAGGACGACAGCGACATTTGTACGTAGTGTTAACTTTATAGTTCCAAGCCATTCTAACTTCGAGGAGATTATGTCGAAAGATAAAGTAAGATACAAAACTCAGATTGTTGTCTTTCACATCGAAGCATATATTGCCTATATTGCCATGACATGTACAATTATAACTCAACTAGGATAAAATTACGTGGGGATCGGTGAAAGCATTCATATTTTAAGGGGGTTTAAACGCTGTGATTGAATTTTTCGAAAATCGGTCTACGAATTCAAATTTTAAATTAGTTCGAATTTCAAATAGAACATTTTTACGGTGTAACTGTCCCGAAACGTATAATACTTGTGAACTAGACAATAATATTGAATTTTGTGTGCAATCAAATGTTTCAATTAATTTTTAAATGTTATTCAAACTTACTTTATGGTGTAGCTTTGTGGGGAAAAAATAAAAAAATGTTCGCTTCTTCATCTTCGGGCGTAAAATACAATATATAAAAGGCGAGAAATATGGGGGCAAGTTTTTGACTGGAACAATTTTTTTTATCGCATTGTTATCTATAATCATAAAGGACATTTGAAAAATGTAGAGCCCATTTTCAAATAGGGTCCTTATTCGGGATATTTTTTTTATAGAAGTTGAGATGGTGAGAACACCCTCGAATGATACAAAAGTTGAAGTGACTCGAAAACTTTTATTCCGATGACACCGGGCCAAAACACATCACTGGCCGTGAAATTGTATTCTGAAATAACTCCATTTATCCGGAGAAAATTGCGGCTATTTGCGCGGCTACCGGAGGCTTCGAAGAGTGACCGGAATATTAAAGCGGTTTATCATATCAATTACACGGAACCGGCGCCACGCATACGCGGGTTTCCGTCTGTATCGCTGATGCAGCACCGATTAACATGCCGATACTTATTATAAGACTATATCATTCGTACCACGTGTAAACCACAAGTGCCTGCGAGAGGCGAAACCTGAAACTCTCTTGAGAGAAAAAGAGCAAGAGAGAGAGACAGAGAGAGAGAGAGAGAGAGAGAGAGAGAGAGAGAGAGAGAGAGAGAGAGAGAGAGAGAGAGAGAGAGAGAGAGAGAGAGAGAGAGAGAGAGAGAGAGAGAGAGAGAGACTGAAAGTGCGGCAGGTGTCGCTCGCTGGGCAACTTTGAGTTCCAAGGGAAGACATTTTTCCATGTCTTTTTAACCGTCGACCAGGGCCACGAAGGCACATCACGGCAGATTCCCAAGAATATACAGAAATGGAGCCACGAGAAAAATGAGCACATCCGCGATCGGCGAATGGGCGACCAGAGTATATAAGTTACAGCCTTGTATTGCCAGAAAAAATGTGGGCACGGGCGAATCGTCGTTTCACCAGAAAACGTATGAGCATGTACAGGCTAGTGTAAATTTCACGTCAAATTTCCATCTAATCAAATGTAAAAATCGAACTAATCGACCTGACATTTTAAATTGCGCGCAATTTTTTTGTGGCTAACGAGTACTAATCTTCGATAACAAGGACGAGGCGGCCATCGTGTTCCACACATAACCTCCATGCCTGTACCTTATATTAAAATAAAAGTATTCGTACTTTTCAAATAAATAATACGTTTTATTGATAAATTTAAATGTCAGGTCATTTTGAGACACCCTTTAGTATTTAAGGTAGTCCTATCGCCAGGCTTCAATCCATAGGATTTTCGTAATTTTTTTTTTTTTGAGCTTCGCTGAATATACGAATAATTGTCTCTGTAAAATTTCAGGGTCGTTTATCGATCTAATCACAGAGAAAATAAATATTAAAATTGCGTATTTTTGTGGCGGAATTCCGAGACGATATACAAAAACCCAATTTCCGGTCGCTACAAAAGTGTATATAAAAGTGGGAATCCGTCAGATTCTTAAAAAGAATCAGATTTACATACTTAGCACTTGTAGTAATCCAGTGCTCTCAGAAAAAAAATACGTTTATTGACCTAATTTTGATGTAACATCAAGTTTAATTTGAACTTCCGGTATTGGATTTATTACCACTTGCTACGATAAAGAGACATGACAGCAAGGCAACAGCTGACTGTACTCCTAACCTCATCTCGCTCATTCGAATTTCCACACATGTTTCATTTTCAACCGACATTTTTCGCCGACACAAATTTTCCACGCTTTTTACCAGTCGTGGCCCGAATACAATGCTTTATGTTTCCCGCGCCTGACATTGTTTTGACAGATCGACGTTGAAAAGCATGGGGGTTAAACTCGCCTGGTTGAGTAAAAAGAGACGGAGATAGAACCAATATTGCCAAATATCAAACCTACAAATACTGCGCGAATCGTTGGAACAACTGTTTTTCATTTTTCTAATTAAATGTGAACATTCGTTAAGCAGTTTACGCATGGAAAATTAAGTTATTACAATTTTTGTTGCATATGTTAAAAATATAAATTGTACGAGTCTCAAGTACGATCAGTGGTATGACTAGTGTGAAGCGATAGGACTACCTTAAGGCTAATCTAAACGGCGCATCAGCCAATTCAATTCGGATGATCGACCAAAATCGGCGCCCTTGTGCCCTCCTTCGTTGATGCTACCGCCGATTTCTTCCGCAAAAAAAAACACTCCACGCAGAATGAGAACGACTGGAGAGGCCAGGATTCCGGCCTGGTCAATCCAATCGACCCATCCACTTGTAACGAGTTTCTTCGATCGAGAAAAAAAAACAACGTGCACAAATCTCCAAGAGGTGGAAGTCCAATTTTGGTGCACCTTACGCACAAAAAGAGCATGCAAAGTACACCGAACGGAATACGAGAAAAGCTGCAGGATATGTAGCCGTGCGGCGCCAGAATCTGACGTCTGGTTGAAAGATCCGAGCGGAGAACTCGAAATAACCCGACGATGTGGTTGACCCCGCGCGCATAACATCGTATAAAACGTGCGAGTGTATCGTTGCGAAGGAGGCACTGTGCGAACACTCGAATCCCCTCGGCGAAAGATTCTCTCCGTGCACCGTCGAAGCTCCGTATATTCCGAGGGATAGATAGGTACAAATGTAGCAAAGATACGTATGGAAGCGAACATTGTATTTGCTTCAAAGCTCGCAGGAATTTCTGCCATCAAGATTAAACGGAATACGGTAGCAAAATGTGAGGAATCCGACTGAATTATTCAAACTGGAATATATGTATACGTACATGTGTACACCCCCACCCACGTATAGGACGGAAATACATAGATATGCGTATGTATGGATGTGTGTATACGTATACGTAGATCACATTGGTGCACTCGCTTGGGCGCATTTGCATCGAATCTACGAAAATTGCACGTTGCCTCGAAATTATGCACCTGCTCGCACTCGTTCTTGCGGTCTTCAGTGGCTGGAAAACCGAGCGGTGTTCGTCAAAGAGGAGGCTCAAGCTACAAAAAGTTTTGTATTTTCCTATCTTATTGCCAAATGCTGTAATCCTTGGTCATCAAGTTCGACCCTAGCTTTAGACACTGGTCATTTTTCCCGTACCTGGACTTTCTTTTTCGAAGCAGCGTACCTCCGAGCGCCTTCATTTTATCTTCGTCTCCGAAGTATGAGGCGGTTTCTCGATCAACAGGAAAAAAAGTAAATAACCTGATACATGTAGTTTGGGTGCAGCTGGGAGGAAAACGAAGACCGGGATCCCCGAGAACCGGGAGCGCGAAGTACGTTGGCATCAAAAGTATTAAGCTAGGGTCAACACTTAAGGGGTTATATACAGTTAACGTTTTCGAAAAATCGATTTTTTTTCGTAATTTACATATATTTAACACACACACAGAAAATTTCTTGTCAATCCGGCGGATATTCTCGAAGTTACACGCACATTTGTAATGACGTGTCAGAACGTTCGAAAGTGCTTTTGACACCTTAAACGCGTTTTTCTCAAAACTGTGTTTTTGAAATTGGTGAGCAAGATTTCTCGGGAACCGCTGAACCGATCAGTCTCAAATTTTAACACTGTCTTTTCAAGTATATTTTTTAGTAATTAATCCATCGAGTGCACACCTCCGCCACCAACCTATAAGTCCATATTGGGTAAATCTGATCCAAGTCGTTTTTCAAATCGTTGTATTCCGGTAAATATGCATTTTTTGTTTTTTTTTTTGTAGAGACGTTTTTTGTAGTAAACTATCCATATTTTATGAACCTAAATTTATTTTTCGACGAAAACGAAAATTAAATGCCAAAACATTCATTCAAAGTGGGGTATACGTTGAAAAATACGTACTTACACGAAAAAAATCACTGGGTCAAAACGACGCAATGTGCACTCGAAGGGTCAATCGAAGGATTTTTCGCACCGATAAATATTTTCCATTTTATAAGCAACTTAAGGCCTACATTCTTGTCCCAAATGAATTTTTTTTAAGAAGCCGCCATTTTGTCAAAAATTATTATTTTGGTTATTCCTTCGATCAATTGCAATATAATCCATTATATTAACGAAATATTTTTGGTTTTTTCATTTTACATGATCCAGTCCAGAGATATCGTGCTTACCGCAAGACGCCTTTTTTAGCGGTGCTGCCGGAGATCAGGGGCAGCATTCAAAATAATTATTGTTACAAATAAATATGGTAAAATACAGTTAAAAGTTACCATAATATGTGTATAATTTTTTACGTTAATAGATTTAAAGGTCTTCTGAAGAAAAATTCTTGAAGAATCGATCTTTTTAGGCCTCCTGACTGTATATAACCCTTTAAGGCGGGATACCGTCTGTGGCGGGTCAGAAAAATCGATTTTTTTTTGCATTTTCTCAAAGTATACATATTCAACAATATGTGAGAAAAATTTCAAGTTGAAAGATTGAAAATTGATCAAGTTACAGCGGATTTAATAAGAGCAGGTAGCGCAACGATTTACATATGTTGAAACTTTCAATCGCGCTTTTCTCGAAACGACTTTTCTTGACCTGGCCGGAATCATACCTTTAGGTAAATATAATTGTCCGATTTTCAATTTAAAGAACGAAAATTTCCGTAACTGCACTAGCTATCGTTGGACGTGGCTGTTTTTTATTATTTAATATTTTTAAGCCCCCGAATATAACTAAAAACTTCGCCAAAATGAAACTTTTTTTAACTCCCGCGATGTTATTTAAAAAAAAAGTTTTTCGAAAAACCGCTGGGTGCAACGAGAACTACATCTATATAGATTATTAAAAAAATTCAATTTCATTTTTCAGACCAACCATTGTCAAGTTATCGATCCGGCCGTTGAACCCCATTTTTATGCAGAAGCTCTATTATACTCTAATAACGTTGTTAATATTCAATTATTTTTCATAAAAATTTCCACGAAATAAGTTCACCTTTTTTCCAAATCCCAAATAAATAATCTAGTAGACGAGAAAAAATCGGAAAAAAAACTATCTTTTTCGGCCCGTCACAGTGCTGTCCTCCCTTAACAGAAATTATCACATGGCAGTACAAATTTGATGCTAATCTAAGTTTTAATGCGAAATTTGAAATCGATCCGGTTACCCATTGAGGAGTTATAGCACTTTTACTTTGCATTAGTTTTGCATGCGATCTAACACTATCTTAAAAGGATAGTGGAAGATTGATACAGAATGTTTTACATTTTTTGTGTAGGCCAATGCTGTATGAGAGCAGCTTTGTGAAAATCTTCACAATCATTCACTACACAATTGTAGTTTAATGCATTGTAATGCGCTGAATTTGTGCTTATCTCCTCGTTCGGCTATCTCATGCGTCCGTCCCAAACTGGACGGCAATGCTCTGAACAGCTGAGCAGCTCGGAAATTGCCGCAGTCATGAAGCGCGATATATTCACTCTCAAGAGTTTTGCTCCAATCAATTCAAATATTAACGAATGCAGATCGAACAATAAGAAGAAGAAAAACACTGCACCGGAAATTCGAAGCTTGGTCTACGTATTTCTACACCTACGATTAATATCAATTTACATTTTGGGACGAACATTTGGGAATTTCGAATTTCCACTTCTTTCGCCTGGAATTGTATTTTCCATATATCCTTATGAAGCTAAGACGAAAAAGAGGTAAATCTGTACAATTGTTAGTAGATTAGTAGTTCGTAGAAAGTAAACTGGTTAACGCCCTAACAAAGAACATCACTTAAGTGTCAGCCTTCAAATTTATTGAAACTCATATATGTAATAAAGCTTTGAAAACTATTAGACAGGTTTTTTTATCGGCGGAAAAAACTGTTTTAAGTGCGGGAACCACCCCACAACGAAAATCGTGTCAACGATTGATTTGTTTTTTCTCAATACTTCGATGGTGGATTTTACGTCGCTTTACATTAGAAAAATTTTGGTTTTTGTTCCATTGGGATCGGATGACTGCTTGTGAAAGAAATTCGGAAATCACCCCTCGACACGCCTTTCTTTGTGGGGTGGTTTACCTCCTTAAAACCGTTTTTGCGGCGATAAAAAAATACGCCTCTACGCCATACGAAAAATATTGAAATACTTTTCAATGCTTTATGACATATATGAGTCTCCACAAAATCGAAGGCGGACACTTAAGAGACGCTCCTTGTAATTGAGTTTATCGCAAAGTAGAAACCGAACCCGCACAAAACGGTATATTCGTCGAATTTTATCAAAATCCCTAGGTCCTTTCAAGATACGGTGTTGAAGTTTGCACCTGTGGAATGCAACGAAAGTTCTTTTTTTATATTCTCATTTCCTAATTATTATTGTTGTGCCAAACTTTTTTTCCCATATTTATATTCTAGATCTCCAAATAAGTACCGTAAAAAATGGTTGCGCGATGTTTGTAAGCGAAATGTGGCAAAAAACGAAAGTAACACAGAAAATTGAATTTTCATTGCATTCCAGCGATGCAAACGTCAGCAAGATGCAATTTACAAATATTTAAAACCATAGAACCAAGATCGGTTTCAATGCCCCATGGCCCTGCAACCATCCGCACTAAATCAAGACGTATCGCTTGACGTCTCGCGCATGAATATATTT
>OX101783.1:33344699-33414699 GCA_944452715.1 Ophion slaviceki
TTATCAATCCAGCATCACCTTCGTATTGCATGCAAATTTGATGGGACACTTTCCGTTCCGACAACCCTTTCTTTCTGCTGCCATGATTTGTGAGCGTTCATGTCAAAGAAAAACAGACTGCAGGAACTCGTGGGAACAGAGCGCTGTGGCAAAACGCATCAACTTTAGCGAGTATGCTTTTTTAAACGCTTGTTGGATGTTGACAGACGGCAAAGTTTGTTGTGGAGGAATGACGTCAAGTTCGGTGTCTGAGGAAAACTTATTCTTGGTAGCATATGGTTGTGGGAATGTGCTCTATCGTGCATCGATTGAAGTTGCGTACAATCGAATGGAAGACAGTCGAGATGTGATAAAGCTTGGTAGTAAACGAAGTGAACGCTCGTACCGTCGTGAATCTCGGGAAATGGATTTGGACAATGGATTCGCGAGGAACCGTAGTATTCCACAAAAAGTGTGTAGTATTGCGAATGGTGCGGTGAAGAGACTGGTTCTAAATGGTGGAATAAAAATGGGAATACTGGTCGAACGTATTCAGCGGACCGTAACGTATAATCGAGAATTTCAAACCTAAGGGACTGTGAGACTGAGGCGACCTTAGGGGTTCAGTACTCTTCAGCCTTTTCCCTAATGGAGAGACTTCTCTCCCTGCCTGTCTCGGTCCCTTTCGACTGCTCATCGTTCAGTCCCCGTTTTTGTGAATCTTGTAGACGTAATTTCCGTTTGTCGGTTCCTGAACATCCTGTAGTAATTTCTGCATTCATTAATATCCTGGTATCCTGCTGTACTCTTTTTGCGCCTTGAAATGAAGGGGTGATTGGATTTTTATTTCATTAAGCCTAGCAAGTTGTAGAACAAAAAGAATTATACACAAAGAGCGAACGTAAAAATTAATTTGACGAGATGACACAGTAGGGGTACCATAATATCTTGATATCAGAAAAGTCAATCCCAAGGACCAGAAACATCGGGAAGAAGCGGAGCGAAGGTATTGAAATTCGCATCGTTAGGATGCAACGAATTTTTTTTTCGTATTGCCCAATTTTTTTCACCACAATTAAACTAAAAATCACTGAAACATTTTTGAACATCGTTTTTAGTGGTCCTGAACCTACATCCGGAAAAAAGTTTAAATGGTAAAAATCAAGGAATGAAAAAATAAAGAAATACATTCGTTGCATTTCAACGCCATGTCAATCCTCGCTTAAAATTCTTTTTCGACGCACTTTTTCTAATTCTAAAATCAAAATGCAATTTCGTGTAAAAAAAAAATATTTAAAATCTCTCTGGCAAGAAATATCTAGTGGCAATTAAGAGGTGAATATAAGCTTTACTTCTTTCATCTCAGACTGCAAACTCCGATACGTATGTACGAGGTTATTCCACGCGCATAACGCGAATAAGAGGCTTTATTGCGAATTACATTTCAATTCGAGCCTGTAGCCGAGATAGCGCCCAAACAGGAAGTGAATGAATTATGATGTGTTATTCAATGCACTAAATGGCCTCGACTATTCACTATATGTTCTCCGGCTGTGTATAAAAACTGCCTACTAAGACTGTACGTATAGGTTGCACTCTCGCACATCCCGTTATCGTGTCTCGCGTCCTCACTCAAGATTCATAACCGCGTATTTCTTGCGAGGCAAAAGCGTCGAATCAGTTGATAAGCAGTAATACTTAATAAGAAAAAGTGAGACGAACAATGAGCCTAATTGGTATCCCCCTCGAAGATACCAATTAGGTTCATTGTTCCGCCCAAAAATAGCATGACGTGTCCATAGTCTCCCTCGTTGTGCAAATTTCCGATATGCACATTCGTTTGGGCTTGAATGTCAAGAGCCAAAACGTTGCCCTTATAGAAATTTAGTGTCTGGAAGTTTGCATCGTTGGAAAACGATGAAAGATTTTTTCGTATTTTTATAATTGTCCAGAAATTGTTAAAAACCGCTTATTCAAATTTATATCATTGTCGAAAAAAATGTCCAAAATCGTTTTTGATGCCTCAGGACGCCGATATCTAATGCTGACGAATAGAGTTATGTATATTAAAATCAATTTTTCAAAACTGAAGTTCATGAAAAGGTGCAGATGAAAAAAAAAACCCGACAAACAAGTGCGGAAATTAATTTTTAGGCGTGGGGTCCATAAGGACATGCGCAGCTTGGAATTACCGCTATAAAAAAAGTACCTGACCAATTTTGTAAATTGAACTCATAAAAGAATATAATTCGAAGTATAACCCTCGACTGTTAATTGCAAATATTTTCTCGACCGCAATGAAATTCATTTGCTCAAGCTATAAGTTGTTGCATTGAATTTCCCGGCTACATATTCCTGGAATACGTAGTATATTACATAGGAATATTTCTTTCACACGTAAGACTTTGTAAGAAAAAAAAACTTATTTTTCCGGTTTTTCGTTCGAACTCGATGAGAATGTTTGAATCCAGACCTGCCTGTCCGCTAATTTGAATTTCTTCCGGATGATAATTCTGCGCCTGATTTCGTGCGATTTTATCTCAACTCTACAAATCTTACGTCTACATTTTTCTCGCCAAATTTATCTTCGATACACATATACGTATACGTTTATGTGTATATAATGAACGTCCACTTCATTAGCATGAGGATAGATTTTGCTTTCACGCGAGCGTACAAATGTGCGGATACGTAAGACACATTCATTTATCGATACATAAGTAGCGCAACTTGCGTGTGTATGTACCAACTACGAGACAACGTGTTTGCGTACATTGTGAACGCGTTTTATGAGCAAGCAATGGCGGGGAGAGATAAATGTATTACATTTTTGCACTGCGTTGGCGAGCTCCCCCGAGGGAATCATCGTATTGGATGTTTGCTCTCATCGCCCCAATGTTACGCCGATTGGCATAGGTCAAAAAGCCAAGAAGATTCATCAATCTCGAAAAAAGTATTCTGCCTTTCATGCCGCAAATCGTACATAAGATCATTTCTTTTTCAATGTACAACGCCCCAAGCGTTGGGCTAAAATTTATTTTTTTCTTTTACTTTGTCAAGTTGTAACGTGGCACAAGACAAGAATACAGAACGATAAGATCGACTATACTTCACGAGAAACTCAAGACTTTCAACTATCCAATCTTGATACTATCCATTCAATACTCCCATTCTATATGATCGAGTTTGGGGGCCAGCCTAGGCTTGGGTGCAAAGGTTGGTAGTTTTTTTACTTCCAAGGGGTTATATACAGTCAGGAGGCCCAAAAAGATCGATTTTTCAAGAATTTTTCTTGAGAAGACCTTTAAATCTAATAACGTAAAAATTTGTACACATACTATGGTAACTTTTAACATTTTTTATTTGTAAAAATAATTATTTTGAAAGCTGCTATAGCTGATCTCCGGGAGAACCTCTAAAAAAAGGCGTCTTGCGGTGAGCATGATATATTTCGTTAATATAATGGATTATCTTGTAATTGATTGAAAGAATAAACAAAATAATAATTTTTGACAAAATTGCGGCTTCTCGAGAAAAAAATCGATTTTTGACAAAAATTTAGACCTTAAATTGTTTATAAAATGGAAAATATTCATCGGTGAGAAAAAACCTCCGATTAATTACTAAAAAATATACTAGAAAAGGTTGTGTTAAAATTTGAGACTGATCGATTCAGCAATTTCGAAAGCTCTGACACGTCATTACAAATGTGCGTGTAACTTCGAGAATATTCACCAGATTGACAAGAAATTTCCTGTGTGTGTACTTGAATATGTGCATATCACGAAAATGAAACAATAAAAATATATATTTTCTGAAAACTTTAACTGTATATAACCCCTTAAGATATTCTTAAGGGACATAAGCTGGGCCCTTTTGAATCATTGGTTAATTACAGTGGCGCTTAATAAAAATAAGTCACAATCAATTATTATACCCAACGATGAACTGGAATAAAACATTTCACGCAAATTTGATAGATTTAGACATTTTCACATTTTCTCCGAAAAGTCACGGCTCCCATAATTCTTCTGCTGGGCATATTTTTCCAAGTTTTACCATTAATATTTCCTTTAAGGAGGTACACCAGCTTCAGCAAAATGGTGATAGATCAATAAAATTTGGTGAATATATTCTTTAGTATTATTCATGTAGATACAAATTTTTTCAGATTTTTTGGTTGTGCCGTTTTCTTACAAATAATTCACAAGCGTTTATTCTTATACCCGGAATATATACCTATATCTATAAAAACGCTATGCTTATACACGTGAACTTCAATGTTCAATTATTCGATAACGGCACAATGAAAAAATCTGAAAAAAATTGTATTGACATATATAATACTAAAGAATATACTCACCAAATTTTATTGATCTATCACCATTTTGAAATTTGACCATGGTTTAGCATGGCAACATTGTATGAAGCTGGTGTACCTCCTTAAACAGTCGGTGCACCCCTGTTTTTATTGTCGGTACGAAATCTTTCGAATACTTTATACGCGTTGAGCAATTTATGTCATGCATCTAGAGTTACTTAGTGTATAAGTTATCAGATAGATAACAATGAGACGATTTTTGAAATCGCAATTTTTCGTTAAATGTTCGGTAACTTGGCTCGAAATTTTACCCGTATGCTAGGATGTATTTGCATTTGATCATCGGCGAAAATCAGTCAACTGTTTAAAATTCGGGTTCACGGAAGAAATACCTTAAGGCCGAAGCCTGAATTAGAAGGTCCAAAAAAGCGTTTGTTCGGGATTTTTTTTAGAAGGGAAAAAACGAGTGAGTTTGCTAAACATTGAGGTATCTTTTCATGTATATTTAAAATGTATTTTAAAAAGTTCAACGTGAAACAATAAATGATTGCACATTTATCAGCCTTTCCATGTGCGTCTTGCCACTGCAGTCCCCAATCGGCGAGAAAAATGCAGCTCGTAATTCTTGACTGAAAAAAAAACCAATAAAATGTTCAATTGTCATATATTTTTCTTCTGGGTAAACAAAGAAAAAGCTGAAAAAATCGTGAAATTACAACTTTTCTCAGATTTGCAAAAAAGTATTTATGAAAAAAAAAACACGTTGAGGTGCTCTAAAAATTATTTAAAAAGACTTTTTCAACGACTCTTTTAGTTCACTTAAAAGAGATTTTCATACTGAAGAAAATAAACTTTAGTTTGATTCAATAGGTCGTTTAGTTTTTTTGATATCACGCCCGCCAATGCAGTAAAAAGACGCACATGTAATAGGCTGATAAATCTGCAGTCGTTTATTGATTCATGTTGAAATTTTTTAAATACATTTCAAATATACATGAAAAGATACCTCAATGTTTACTGCGGTCACTTGTTTTTTTCCATTCTAAAAAAATCCGGGAAAAACGTTTTTTGGATCTTCTGATTCAGCCTCCAGCCGTAAGGGCATGCATAAGGTCAACATAACCTCACAAATTTTCAACCCAATTTTCTCATAGATGGTTAATTTTTTTAGGAAAAACAAAGCATTAGGCTATGGAGAATTCCCTGACGCAGAGCTTGATGATTTCCTTTTGCCCTAAATATTATTCCTCTCTGAGAAATCTCTGTTCGAAAATGTCAGCTATCTCTCTCGCACT
This sequence comes from Ophion slaviceki, assembly GCA_944452715.1. NCBI lineage: Eukaryota > Metazoa > Arthropoda > Insecta > Hymenoptera > Ichneumonidae > Ophion > Ophion slaviceki. Next base: position 33,350,295 of record OX101783.1, read on the forward strand.
CATATGTCACGTGGTAGATCTTCTACTTCGCCTTAAAGGGTTATACACAGTAAAATTTTCGAAAAAACGATTTTTTTTCTTCGTAACATACATATATTTAAGTACACACACAGAAAATTTCTTGTCGATCCGGCGAATATTCTCCAAGTTACACGCACATTTGTAATGACTTGTCAGAGCGTTCTAAAGTGCTTTTGAAACTTCAAACGCGTTTTCCTCAAAACTGTGTGTTTTAAAGTCGGTGAGCAAGATTTCTCGGAAACGGCTGAACCAATCAGTCTCAAATTTTAACACAATCTTTTCAAGTATATTTTTAGTAATTAATCATAGATTCTTTCTCACCGATAACTATTTTTCATTTTATAAACAATTTAAGGCCTAAATTTTTGTCAAAAATCGTTTTTTTTAAGCCGCCATTTTTTCAAAAATTATTATTTTGCTTATTCCTGCGATCAATTACAAGATAATCCATTATATTAACGAAATATTTTCGGTTTTTTTTTCATTTTAGATGATCCACTCCAAAGATATCGTGCTCACCGCAAGACGCCTTTTTTTTAGAGGTGCGCCCTCAGATCAGCTCTAGCAGCTATTAAAATAAATACTTTTTCAAATAAAACATGTTAAAATACAATTAAAAGTTACCATTATATGTGTACAAATGTTTACGTTAATAGATTTAAAGGTTTCCTCAAAAAAAATTCTTGAAAAATCGATTTTTTTGGGCCTCCTGACTGTACATAACCCCTTAAGGGTTTTTACACGTAGGCCCCCCTCACATACTATTCCCCTTGACATTTTTTCTTACACATTATGTACGTGAACGTACGGTTTCAAAAAATGTTATGTACTAGATTATCCTTCTCTATGCACTACATGTTTTCGTCGATACCTTGAGTTCCATTACATACACACATACCTCTTTGACAGGCTTATTCCTAACCACTTCCTCTATTTTTTGCCCTAGTCCCCCCCCCCCTGTATTCCAGCACTTCTTCTAGTTTTTTCCACTGCGTCCGCTCTGATTTCTGTCTTCACTTGCAGGTGAAGTACACTACATTCACAATCGGTTACACTCTAGGCGGTCGTTGTAAATGCATGAGATTGAAGTTTGCATGGTTCGAATGCCATTACAATTGAGTTTTCTGATCTGCTTGACTACGCTCGGCGGATTTTGCGTACAAAAACTTTTTAAATATTGTTTAGGGTGCTTATTTGGAGATCTATGATGTGAATCTGCAACCGAATATACTATATAATAATATAAATAAGGAAACAAAAGTATAGAAAAAAATCTTGTTGCTTTTCAACAATGCAGAACTCACCTCCATCTAGATTGCTGTAATTTCTCTAATATAATATAACAATAATAAATATGAGGGAATGAAAATATAATAAACATCGTCCATTGCATTTTAACGATGATTTGATAGCAGTGTCAAATGCTATTAACGCGGTCTTCTAGTTCCTCGGCTGTTTTTTTACGGCTTTTTCAATAATTTTTTACGGGCAAAGCATCGAAATAATCAATCTCATTGTTTTTGCATAATCTTTATTAACATTTAAATAAGCTTTATACATTTTTTGAAGTCAAAATATATGATAGAATAAACGTTATAGTGGCCGACAGGAAGACATCAAGTAAAAGAGGTGCTTGACGGTGACCAAGATTGCGGCTGTTCTGCTTATCTGAAATCAAAAAACCAAACGGCATTTTAATCTTCATATTTAAGACTAGCGATTGAATTAGAGTGAATTCTAAATTACAAAAATTGACTTTTTTATACACTTTTGAAAATTACATTCTATTTTTTACTCATTTTTTCTTAAGATTTTCGCTCGTACAAAAAAAAACTATCGAAGCAATCATGATAATCCTAGTTCAATCGCTGGCTTATAACATATTAAAGATGCTGTATAAATTTGAACAAGATCGGTGCAGTATTTTCTGAAATATCGTGGTTACCGTTTCGAAAAATGGTGTTTCGAGAAAAACGCGTTTGAAAGTATACCTGCTCCGTATACCTGCTCCGTTCCAGGGCCGTAACTTGTGAAACACTTCGAATATCGAAAAATCCTTTGGCACACATTTTCTACACATGTTGTAGATCTGATTTATGAAAAGAAAAAAAAATCGATTTTTTCGACCCGAGAACCTAGAGGACCGCCTTAATACAAAAAATGTGTTGCTTGCTAGTTAGTATTGCCGTTGGATGTAAATCGACATCGCACTTTACGTTTTTTTTCAATGAAAATTATGATTGATTGTACCTAGAGACTATGCCGTGTTCGCAATGTTCTTCTCTCACTTTCTGGTTGGCGGAATGGAAAAAATATTTAGTGACTTCAAAAAATTGACTCCATAAACATTTCACAGCAACTCTCGCTTCGAATTCAAACCCGTTTTTTGAGAAATGAAAATCATTTATTTTCGGAAGTCTACCTGTGCAGCCTCAAAGATGAATGTATTTGGTATAAAAACGCCTCTATATGTATTTTCGAAGTTTGTAGCTTTTAGGATATTAACGACCGAAATTAGCTTAGGGTCAATTTGACCCCAGGTCCACTTTGAGATTGGCCACGAGGTGTGCTCGCGAAGAGATAAATATGAAGTGTGACAACAACACTGGTGCAAATAATAGTAATCAAGTAGTGAGTCACATAAAATGATACCACAGGAGGCACGCAATCTCCATGCTTTTATTACAAAAGATCAAAGTCTCGATGATTAATTATGGGCGGTTAGAAAGCAACAATGTAATCTGTCGGCATAACAGCTCGGTCATTTATCATTCGCGAATGATAAATATGTACGTGTTCTAATGGACTCAACATTGTAGCAAGACAGATAATCTTATTTCCGTCCGCTGTCGACATGAAAGGTTGCACGAAACAATCCGAGAACTGCAACGCGCGGTAACAGCAAAAGTAAACGTGTGTACTGATGGGTTTATGCAAGCGCGGATTCCTGGCTGTTTCTCCGACGAAGATGAATGGTTGCTGACGGAATATTGAACGTCTGGGCTATCTCGACAGAGTTGGTTCATTTGTATATTATATCCACGGGATTCCATCATTATGTGCCTGATCCCATGAGATGCAGTTTCTACCTTCCATCGGAGAAAGTTTTGCGACAGTGAAATCCCGTTTTTTCTCGAATTGTCAATGATCCTGTATTCGAGAGGTTACGCTACTGTAAAGATGACGAACACCCGTTCGAATCGCAGATTGAATGTAAACTTATGATTACAACGATAGAACTGCTGGTAAAACTTTAAGGGAAGGTTCTGCCTTGTTGGGCCAACAAATGTTCGATTTTTCACCATTTTTATGCGAAAAGTAATAAATATAAAATGTTGATATTTGGTATGTTGACCAAGCGGTCTTTATTACCCATCAAAATATTTTTATAAGTTTGACAAACATGGTGGTGGGCGTGGGAGGAGCCACGTATGTCGGTGCATGGGCGATGACATTCTTCGCTTGCGGCAGTCCTAAGTCCCGAACAGGTGATCTGAAGCAAAAAAATCAAACATGTTTTTACCTTGTACAATATTGTGTATAAGTTGACCTAGAATCAAGAAGAAAAATTGAAAAATAAAAAAATAGTCGACGATCGCAAGGAAGATTTTTTTTTCCAAAAAAAATTTGCAGTTTGCTCACTATTTTTTTATTTTTCAATTGTTCTTCTTGATTCCAGGTCAACTTATACACAATTTTGTACAAAGTAAAAATATGTTTGATTTTTTTGCTTCAGATCACCTGTCCGGGACTTACGACTTCCACAAGCGAAGAATGTCATCGCCCGTGCACCGACATATGTGGCTCCGCCCACTCCCACCACCATGTTTTGTCAAACTTTAACAAATATTTTGATGTTCAATAAAGACCGCTTAGTCATCGTACCAAATATCAAAATTCTATATTTAATACTTTTCGCATAAAAAATTGGTGAAAAATCTTACATTTTTTGGCCAAACAAGGCAGAACCTTCCCTTAAGGTGGTTCTGTAGTTTTGGTCAAATCCTAGAAATTGGCTGAAATCTAAGTATGGTGTAGATATGACCTTCATGGACTGATGCCCAAAAATTCAACTCGATTCACTGTTTAGTTCATGCGATAATTGCAATTGAATATGGGTATTTTTTGTGTGCGATCCCTATACCTAACACGCAAACCGATAGGAGTTTACTCGCAGTTCTCGATATAGGTTCTAAACGGATCTTAGGATTTCGAAATAAAAACACACGTGTACGTAGTACTATTGTGGGATTTTTTTTTAAATGACAAACTTTGACCGTTTAGTTTCGGAAATATCGACTTATGAAAAGTTGTAATTTTAGCCGACTGGCAACAGTCTACGCTGCAGTCAGCTGATCGGCGCGTGGTCTGGAAACTCGAAGCGTGTTTTTTTCCCCGAGTTCTAGTAATTCTGAAACGGATGTGAAATAAATGTATTCTGCAAACAAATTTAATTTATTCAATTAATGCGTGTATTTATTCGTGCTATATATATATTTATATAAGTGTTATTGCAGAGCACTCGTCGCAGGAAATATGTAAAATAGAATTCAATCCCATTCCGGTTTCCTTCACTGTTTTCCTTAAAAAAAATGTCTTTGTTACAGCGAATACAATTTAAACGGTCGGTAAGATGTTGTAAATCCACGATCCGACGTCCTTCGACAGCGAATTTTTGTTGCTGATCGTTAAGGTTATGGTTATTCTCATCGCGTTTAGCCGCATTTGCTTGACACATGGCTGCCACAGCTTTCAATCTTTTAGCAAGCGCCTTTTTTCTTGCAAACTTTCCTTTGTATCGCATTTGGGTTAACATTTTCACCCTTTTTTTATTTATATAAAATATTTCGCGAAAGACGGATCATAGGAAGCTCAACGCTCTTTATACGAGTATGAGACCTATCTATGCATGAGATGCGAATGTGTGGGACATGTAGAGGGCACAAGCTCTGTTTAAAAATTTACAACCAACAGCATCGTACAGGCGTTATTATACGCTTCGACCGAACCTTTTGGCTCATACGTGTACCTACAGAACTACCTTAAACACGTTTTTCTCGAAACTATGTTTTTTAAAACGGTGTACACAATTTTTCGACATTCAATGAACGGATTGACTTGAAATTTGATTCCACCATTCAGTATCGCCGTAGTTTAGTCTTGACCGACGTTTTTCTTGTTGACATTTTTTTCATTAGATGTGAACAATATTTATGTCATTTTTCCTCGAAAAATCGAAAAAAAATCAATTTTTTAAATGATTCAAACACGTTAATAAAAGAAATCTCGGTCAAGTCGTATCTGATATTATCTTTTTTTTACAATAAACGCGTTTTTTTAAAGATCAAACAGGTGGCCAAAATCAAGTACACCGTTGGGCCCCTCACGTTCGAAGGTTCTTCACGAGACTGTTTATAACTTTTTAAATCGTAAATATTTTTTAATAAAAAATTGGCACATAACTTTGTTAAAGCACATACAAATAAATGTCCAAACGATTTTTCAGTCATCTGACTTATTTCTTGAAATTTGTTTTTCGTTAGATAATCCTGATTTTTGGGTATAACAGTAGCCCAACCCCTTAAGGATGTATGGCAATATTACAGAAATGCTGCCACGACGATTAAATTTGATGCACAAAAGTTGCGATCGATCCACTAACCCGTTGTCGTGATGACACATCGTTTTCCTTACAAATATTATGGGAAAAAATACAATGTCAAAATAGTGCAGTGTGCTTCAGATTTTTTGCGTAGGTATTTTACGTGTCAGAGGAACTTTTTAGAAAGTTTCTCCATCATTAATTGTACAATTGTAATAAATCGTGGCGTACAGAAATTAGGCGAAATATTCATTAATAGTTTATGCGGTTATGCCTGGTTCTAAAAGTCGCAAAATCACATTTTTCTTAACCAATATACTTTGACAGTATATCATCTTTTAATTGTTCCCAGAACATTTCAAGGTGATCGGATCAAAATTGACGGATTTATAGACAGTTATATTGACGTCCTTTGGAACGCTCGGAGCGTTGTTCGAAACGTTAAACGCTTTTTTCTCGACACTATGATTCTCAAGATGGTAACAAAATATCTCCAAACCTACGCCATCGAGCTTTCTAGGACTTCTGATAGATGTCCATCGATCTTTTTTTAGAGCTTTTTCTAGATGTCCAAACATAGTATTTGACATAGTATTCGAAGGATTTTTTCCCCACGTATACTTTCGATTTTATGAGCGAAAAATCCCCAACTTTTTCGCAAAAATCAAAACTGTGAACACGCGCCATTTTTTTAAATTTGATATTACAGAAAATCCTCCGATTAATCATACAATAATCTAAGGTAACGGTACCAATGATCGGACGGTTAAGAGCATTTTTAGATTATAGGATTTAGTATTCATTTAAGGAACGTTAAAAAAAAATGACCGGACCTAACGTCAAGCTCGTAAATTCTAGTTTTCAAAACACATGCATTAACTGCCGGTAAGTTAAATATTTTTATTTTTATACGCTCTAATGTTCAATAACACAAAATGTACCAATTTTCGGACAGCTGTTAGCGTTACGTACCTATGTTCGGACACGCTCATGTCCCAATTTTCGGACATGCAGAAATTGATTCCTATGGTTGCAAGGTTATGTTGAACTGGTACGTAAGATCTAAATATAGGACACATGTACTTACCAATTGATTTTCTCTTCTTTTTCCCTTCTTTTTTCACTTCTTTTTTTTTCAAAATCCCAAACTAAGTCAGTAATAAGTCATTTATCGCGAGGTACGCAGCGAAACGAAATCAACAACGCGTGGCGTCCGGCGATTTGGTCTCTATGGCTACGTGCTCTCGTACTAGTGATCGGACGAGATCACTGTGGATGAGCTTCGACCGTGGTACATGCGTGTGATACATGTCCCAATTAATGGGACACTGAATTTATTATATAAAACCTTATCCAAACCGAAATTTAACGACGGTTTCGAAAAGTCGGTTCGATTCACTTTCGATGGATCATAAGTCTAGTCTAGAAATCGATAAAAAATAAACTCCTATTACTATCACAAATTATTGCAACTCTTTGGTTCTTCGGTTTAGAAAAGTGCATTCATGACATGGCTGACTCGGACTCGTTAATATAACTCGTCAATTTCACTACTAAAATTCGTTATTAACGTACAATTTTCCAGTAATCAATTAATAATTGAAGGCTGAATAGAATGCAAGCGTTACTTTTCGTTAACTATCAATTATATATGTAATATAGTGAAGTATTCGAACTACTGTCCGAAAATTGGGACCCGTCCGAGCATTGGTACCGTTACCTTAACATACAACGAAATCTGTTTGATTTTGCTATACTAGATAACCTGGTTTAGAAGGGCATTAAGGGGTTATATACAGCCAGGAGACCCAAAAAGATCGATTTTTCAAGAATTTTTCTTGAGAAGACCTTTAAATCTAACAACGTAAAAAATTGTACACATATTATGGTAACCTTTAACTGTATTTTAACATTTTTTATTTGTAAAAATAATTATTTTGAAAGCTGCTATAGCTGATCTCCGGAAGCACCTCTAAAAAAGGCGTCTTGCGGTGAGCACGATATCTCTGGACTGGGCATCTAAAATGAAAAAAACCAAAAATATTTCGTTAATATAATGTATTATCTTGTAATTGATAGAAGGAATAAGCAAAATAATAATTTTTGACAAGATGGCGGCTTCTCAAAGAAAAAATCGATTTTTGACAAAAATTTAGGCCTTAAATTGTTTATAAAATGGAAAATACTTATCGGTAAGAAAAAACCTTCGATTGATTACTAAAAGATATACTTGAAAAGATTGTGTTAAAAATTGAGACTGATCGATTCAGCTGTTTCCGAGAAATCTTGCTCACCGACTTTAAAAACAGTTTTGAGAAAGACGCGTTTAACGCGATCCTCTAGTTTCTCGACTGTTTTTTTACGGCTTTTTCAATAATTTTTTACGGGCAAAGCATCGAAATAATCAATCTCATTGTTTTTGCACAATCTTTATTAACATTTAAATAAGCTTTACACATTTTTTGAAGTCAAAATATATAATAGAATAAACGTTATAGTGGCCGACAGGAAGACATCAAGTAAAAGAGGTGCTTGACGGTGACCAAGATTGCGGCTGTTCTGCTTATCTGAAATCAAAAAACCAAACGGCATTTTAATCTTCATATTTAAGACTAGCGATTGAACTAGAGTGAATTCTAAATTACAAAAATTGACTTTTTTATACACTTTTGAAAATTACATTCTATTTTTACTCATTTTTTCTTAAGTTTTTCGCTCGTACAAAAAAAAACTATCGAAGCAATCATGATAATCCTAGTTCAATCGCTGGCTTATAACATATTAAAGGTACTATGTAAATGTGAACAAGATCGGTGCAGTAGTTTCTGAAATATCGTGGTCACCGTTTCGAAAAATGGTGTTTCGAGAAAAACGCGTTTGAAAGTATACCTGCTCCGTATACCTGCTCCGTTCCAGGGCCGTAACTTGTGAACCACTTCGAATATCGAAAAATCCTTTGGCACACATTTTCTACACATGTTGTAGATGTGATTTATGAAAAAAAAATCGATTTTTTCGATCCGAGAAACTAGAGGATCGCCTTAAAGTTTCAAAAGCATTTTCGAACGCTCTGACACGTCATTACAAATGTGCGTGTAACTTCGAGAATATTCGCCAGATTGACAAGAAATTTTCTGTGTGTCTACTTAAATATATGTACATTACAAAAAAAAATCGATTTTTCGAAAATTTTAACTGTATATAACGCCTTAAATATTTTGACTTGACGAAATTACAGAGTGGTCTTCAGACGATACTTTTTCAAGTACCTAATTCTTGTAGAAATTAATCATCACGATGCTCTATGTTAAAAATCCTAAAAATGAGCTGTTTTCGCCTGTTTCGACTGAACTAACTGAACTCGTACAAAGTTTGCCCTCGTATGTTGACTTTGCTTGAATTTCCGACCATAAATTCTTAATTTTCAGTGGGAAAACATCGCTGTAACGTAGGCGCCCGGTCAGCACAGGTTTTTACTAGGTAAAACATATTTAAACGGAAAATGAGTTTCAACTTTAACACACACACACAAACAAATATAAATAGCTATGCATTTATTTATACAAAAAGGGTAGACAAAATCAAACGAGTTCGAATTTTTCATACTGCATTACGTGTTTCTTGCGTTTCTGTAGGGAGCTTGAGAAAAACATTCCGAAGTGCGATTTAGCCGTATAAAGAGGGAGAAAGATTAGAGGCTTCAGCAGTTCGTGCACAAGCAAGAAACAACTACGAACGACAATCGAGGGGCTGGTAATTATGGGCGGGATGACCGAGTGCATAAAGCTTCGTGTATGATATGTACTACCCTTTACTTTGTACATCGGGAGCGTATGCTCATTAATTTAATAAGATGTTCCATGCGTTTAATAAGGTGTTTCGTACCAGTGGTCAGATCTCGCTGAATCCGTGTAGCTCGTCACGCATACGCATAATTTTCAGCATCACACGTGAGGGAAGCAACGTGCACGATTAATGAATGTGCAATTTATTTCCGTGCATGCGTAAAATATAAAGACGCGCACGAAGAGAGTGTTGCGGATGTGCGAATGTGCGTTCGACTTGTGCAAATTAAGGGGCCATACCAGTGTGACACTTAAAAAAATCGATTTTTTGTTGCCTTTTTCGACAGTTTATACTTTCAAGCATATCATTATCATTTATATAATTCATATCAATATCATTTTATCTTGCAAAAATCGATACTTAAATCTTTAAACGCGTTTTTCGCGAAATTAGATTTTTCAAATTTGCTGACATTGTAACTCAAAGAGCAATTGTCCGATTGACTTGAAATTTGAACTGAGTACTCTTGAATATATTTACTCTACAATGACGTAGGATATTTTTGATTGGATGAAAATTGACGATTTGGCTTTGAAAAAAACGACCATTTTATAGGCAAGAAAACAGACTTTTTTTCATAATTACGTCATTTTGTTAGATTTTGATATTTTTCGAAAGTCCTACGTCATTGTACAGGAAATACCTTCCAGTTTAATGACATTTTTCCTTTTTCGGTTTCAGCTACTCAATCGGCCGGACTCCTGTCAGCAGTGGAGGATCTTTTTTTTGGCGCCTCCGAAGGCAGCGCATAAGTCGCTTAGATCTCAATATTTTTCTATGAAAAAATTATATAATATAGGTCAAATATAGTCAAATATATTCTTAATTTTCCGCAGCATTTAATTGAGAACTTTTGTTCCAAAAAATTCCCGAAAATCACCCAAATGTTCAGCGTTCACACTGGTATAGCCCCTTAAAACCTAATCCTATGTAAAACCGAGTGCGCGACGAACGTAGCGATGTATCGCGTTTAATCGTACGTTCGATCCGGGCTGATCGTTCGACGAGTTTGCTATCGATGACACGCATGGCTGCACACAGACGCGCGAGGGAGAATAAGATGGATGGTGCAGGCTCATCTCATGAAGCTGTGTGGCCCGTGTGTTACTTGGTAGAAATGAAATATCGCGGGGACCGACGGTTGGAAGAATCTTAAAATCGTCCGATGACCGAGCAAGGGCAGCGGGACGTCATCAACCGGCAGCTACGGCGAAGACGTTCGTTTCCTTCCTTTAGGTTGGAGGGAGAAAAGGAGAGAATGACGGACAAATGGACGGAAGGACAGAGAGCGAGGGGGAGGGAGAGAGAGAGAGAGAGAGAGAGAGAGAGAGAGAGAGAGAGAGAGAGAGAGAGAGAGAGAGAGAGAGAGAGAGAGAGAGAGAGAGAGAGGATGTAATACGATGAGCAAGAGGAGAAAAAGAGCAACAAAGAAGACGCCGCGAGAGTTGGCCCCACCGAGGTAAGCAAGTTGCATACGGTGAAAAAGGAGTAACAAAGATTCAAATAGAGAGGGAGCAAGTGATCGACTGATCATGAGGTAGCAACGGAGAATAAGGAAAAGGTACATTTGGGAATGCTAATGGAACCATAATGACATTCGCCATCACCTATGCAAAAAAACTGTTCGTATCAGGTGTGTGGTTACACGTGTTTATCAAGTAACGCACACCCTCGCATATTAGTCCAGTAAAACAGACGAAAACCCAGCACTTTTTAGCGTAGAATATGAATTTTTGACTGAAGGTAGATGGTTGTATACTAAAAGTAACCCCAATCAAATGTTGCCCCTCAACTCGCCCCAACCTTCAGAAATGGGAGTCGAAAACTTAAAAATCGCCGTATCTCGATAATTAATAGCTCGATCAAAAAAGGTTTCAAACAAAAGTTGTTTGAAATAATAAAATTCGTATAAATTTGTATGACGCCCAACCCCCTATCCATGAAAATGGCAGCACAAAAACGATTCGAAAATTCGCTGCGTCCTTGTCTGGGTCAGTGGTGCTCTCGTGTTTTTGTGTCGGTATATTCAAAGATAGGGGATTGGACGTCAGATAACTTTATACGTATTTTATTATTACAAACAACTTTTGTTTGAAACATTTTTTCATCGAGCTATTAATTAACGAGGTAACGAGATTTTCAAGTTTTCAACCCTTATTTCTTAGGGTTGGGGCCAGTTGAGGGGCAACATTTTACTGGGGTTATTATCAGCTTGCAACCATCTACTTTGAGTCAAAAATTCATATTCTACGCTGAAAAGTGCTGGGTTTTCGTCTCTTTTAATGGACTAATACCGTCCGGAGCCTTGAGCATACGACATGCATCTACGTACAATGTTTCCGTATAATACACGTCGTCAATAAAAAGGGCGCAACGGACGTCGATCGTTATTTTGGAATTGACTCGCGCTTAAGGAGTTTCGGTACGGGTGATACAATGTTGCCATGCTAAACCATGTTAAAAACATAACAAATTTCAAAAAGTTCAGAATTTTATAAAATTTGGTGAACATATTCTTTAGTGCCAAATTTGACAATACAAATTTTATCAGATTTTTCTTCTGCACAGTTATCGAGTAAGTTAACACTAAAGTTCACGTGTATAAGCATAGCGTTTCCATATATATAGGTATACATTGCGGGCATAAGAAATCTGCGTTAATGCTTAATTACTCGATAACTAAGTAGACGAAAATTTTGAAAAAAATTGTGTTTTCGCACTAAATGTTGAGGAACATTGAACCAAATTTGATCAATTTCTTAACATTTTGACTTTTGTACGGAAACTGCTTAAGGTATTCCTTTCTCGGAGGGCCGTATTTTATGGGGGCACAAGCAGGGTCTTTCTGAATCATCGGTAAATTACAGTGGTGTTTAATTTAAAAAATACGTTACAATCGGATATACCCAACAATAAACGGGAATGAATAATTTCGCGCAAATTTAGTAAATTTTGACATTTTTACATTATTTCTGAAACGTCACAGCTACGAAAATTCGTCTGCTAGTCACATTTTCCCAGGTTTTATCATTAATATTTTGTTTAGAGGTTGAAGCTGTCGCGTTGAGTCGAATGATGGTTCAGAATTTTTTTTCCCAATGAACCTTAAAAATGCATAGTAGGTATAGATTTATTCTGTAGACGCTAATTTTTCATAAAATATCATTGAGGGACAAAATTATGCATTTTCATTCTTATTATGTAAAGAAAAACTTTTGTTTCTAGCAATTTGAAAAAGTATAACATTATCGATGTTTACTATGAAAAAAACTGCGTTAGCGAATCTTTTATAAAATTCAGAACGAAATTTCAAGTCATTTATAACTATGCCTATTTATATTTATGTCACGAGATTATTTATTATTACCATTAATTAATATCAAGTGTTGCCGAAATGCGGCAACTTCGCGGACTTTGAGGTCGGCAACAAGGCTCTTCGTTCGGCAGCCGAGATCGTAATCTTTCATCAAACCTTGATGGTTCAATATCGAATATACGTATATGCTTTACGATGGGCAAGATGGAGTTTTTTTCTAAATGTTTACACACGTTTAGTGCGCGTTAATCCGTTGTTAAAAATCGTTTATCTTGGTGCTAAATGGCCAAAAAAATTACATGACACGTAGCGTGAATATCTTGCCCGTCTAACCGCATCTAAAATTACATCAATTAAACTATTTTCATCTCTGTTGTTTTGTAATGATTTTTTTAGTTCGTGAAGGCTCAGTATAGTCTAAAGTTTAGACTTTACTGCGCCTTCAAAATATAAGCTATTGTTTAGACTCTACACAATAGCATATATTTATAAAAATTAAATCTTGGATCGTGACTACCCCCATGGAAATTTATATACGCAAAAATATACTGCAAATTTATTTTATTAATAATTGTAATATATGTGAAATGTATGCCATATATTGAAAATATATGTTCCATATATGTGCCAAATTCTAATTTTCGTAACGTTTTTATATGAGATGTGTATGCGTGGTATTACTGTATATCAATGTATCATATATCAATGATATATGTAGCATTTACTCAGCATATATTTCTTGTCACGAATATGTATCAAAAATGTGTGCGTCATATATGACGCATAAATGACACATATATGAATCATATATGACGCATACATTTTTGATATATTTTTCTGGCAAAGAAATAGATTGAAAATATATCGAAAATATATGCATCATATATAGTGTTTATACGTAGCATATATTTTTTTGATCAGAAAAATTTATCGAAAATATATGGGTCATATGTGCGTTATATATTTGGTGCATATATACTGAATATATACGTATTCTATTTTTCGTCACTATATATGCGACCGATATATATATATATATATATATATATATATATATATATATTAGGGTGATTCGTTTCAGGGCAACTTTTTTTTTTGACCCATCGTGCCCGAAAACCTTTAGTTGGTACCCAAAAACGAACTTTCGTGAAATGGGGGTGTTGTCAAAAAATATTTAGAGGTCGCGAATCAAAATTGAAGGTTTCCCATTTGATTAACATTGAAAAAAATGTTTTTCTCATTATTTGTGTTACCATTCCGCGAATTTTGATATCGCGATATTTTCCAAGTGGGTTCTCATAGGAAATATGATACTCCACAATAAAGTTCATTGAGCCATGGCCGTAAATTCAAGCGTTTGAGCAACATCATTATTTCAAGTAAATACTGTGCAAAATATCTATTCAAACGGCTGTAACGCCTAAGCTATTAGATATATCGAAAAAAATTCAGATGAGAACTTTGTAGAGAAAGTAATTTTATACAAAAAAGTCTTATAAGCCGAGCCCGAAAATTCAGCTCTTTCTCAGCTATAGGTGGATGAAGTAAAATAAATAGATTTTTTTTAAACAAAAACAAATCTATTTATTTTACTTCATCCACCTATGGCTGAGAAAGAGTTCAATTTACGGGCTCGGCTTATAAGACTTTTTTGTAGCAAATTACTTTCTCTACATAGTTCTCATGTGAATTTTTTTCGATATATCTAATAGCTTAGGCGTTACAGCCGTTTGAATAGATATCTTCATACAATATTCGCTTGAAATAACGATACCGCTGAAACGGTTGAATTTACGGACATGGCTCAATGAACTTTATTGTAAAGTATCATATTTCCTATGAGAACCCACTTGGAAAATATCGCGATATCAAAATTCGCGGAATGGTAACACTAATAATGAGAAAAACATTTTTTTCAATGTTAATCAAATGGGAAACCTTCAATTTTGATTCGCGACCTCTAAATATTTTTTGACAACACCCCCCTTTCACGAAACTTCGTTTTTGGGTACCAACTAAAGGTTTTCGGGCACGATGGGTCAGAAAAAAAAAGTTACCCTGAAACGAATCACCCTAATATATATATATATAGCATATATTTTATATACATAAATTTCCATGGGGGTAACGCTCCAATCTCGTTAAACATTCGATGCCCCCCTGTTTTTACCGTCGTTACGGAATCCTTCGATTTTTTACACGCGTGAGCAGTTTTTATCAGGCATGTAGAGTCATTTAGTGTACAAATGTTTAGATAGAAATGTGGACAGCGTGTCATCTCCATAAAGCGCTGTATAAATGAGACGATTTTTCAAGTCGTAATTTTTGCTTGATCATACCCTGAGAAAACAGTTTATTTATGGTAAAGAAATAAATTTAGTTGGCACTTTTATTAAAATATTCATTAACTGTTACAAAATTTATTAGTCGTTACGCAATATTCGTGGTTTCATAACAAAATTTTGCAGCCATATTATTCCTTTGAAAAGAATCATTTGTTTGATCACTTTTACTTCTCTTAACTCAGTGGATGTTCATGGTTACGAATAACGAGTTGAAATTGTGATATTATAATACAGTTCAAAGGAGTAGAGAATTGTTCACAATTATTATATTTAGATTTGGGGCCGTTAACGAATAGTTGCCGCGACTATCCTGTGTTCAATGCAAATGAACATGTCACAACAATCAACTGATCTTCATTCAAATGACTATCTCGACCGCATTTGAGCCAAGAGTCACACAGTTTACGCGACAACTTTTCTATTTAACGCAAATAAGGATTTATTAACTATTAATCAATCTGTATTTAAGATGTTGGCCCAGTAGTTCTTTGAGATAACAGTCGTACACTTATTACAAAATGAATATTTGGTAATAATGACAAAATCTTCAGTTGAATCAAATACAGCCCTGTCAATATTTAGCAAATAACTGTTAAAAAATCGACGACTCGTCTCAAATAATGATTTGTTGATAGTTAACAAATCTGTACTTGAGATAAGTATCGTACATTTGGCAAGTCTGTTTACTTTGTGCGCTACCATGGCCATTTGTCGCGAAAGCTCGTTCGTGCGCAGACGCGACGTAGATACGATCGAGGTGTACTGGAGACTGCGTGACCGCATGTCCACTTACCTAGAGGATATCAGTTTGTGACTGTAAAGACGTTAATTTATTCTCTGCGCCGATGGCATCAATTAACGATTTGTTTGTATTGTACGACCTGCCAAATCTTTATGAAACTTTCGAAAGTATATGTTGAGAATTTTATGGTAGTACGTGCACGAACCTCCTCATTAGAAAAAAATTGATTTTTTTATGCTGTAGTACAGACATACAGAATGACGTCTGCGAAAACTCCGCATGCCTTACCGGCTAAACACAATAGTAATTAATTCGCGAAATCAATGCATTTAATCCGCACCATATAGGGAATCCTTGCGGATCGAACTTTGACACGGAAATAATAATAATAGTGCGCGTTTACATACGGAGCTATGCGAAAGCGATAACAAAAAAAACGGTCGCAGTCACGTATGTTCCATAAAAAATATAGGTTACGGGGCGTTGCCACGGATATTCCCAAAATTATGAAATGGCTGCCGGTGAGACAACTCAAGTCAAATCTGAGTGCTATTTTAATACTTCACTGTTCATAATATAATACACATAGCTACCACATACATTTCTCACATAATTTCTTTCCGTATCATGGTTATTTTTTAACCTAAATGTATTATATTTTGCTTTTTTCAGATGCGAAAATATACAGATTTTCTGTTGACTAGTCATTCTGCTAGTACTACCTTAAATAATGCATCAAAGCAGGGGTGGCCAAAAGCTCGACCGCGGGACCGGACGACCGCCGATTTTCTATGAGTGTTGTTCCTCACTCTACGACGTATTGATGCTACCATCTTTGTTGTCCTCCACAAGTAGCAAGGAACAACTCTCACTTTCTACGAGAGTTGTTCCTTGTACATTTGCCCACTAGCACTATAGTGCTACATTGATTCAACTGCACATTCATCTGCCGACAATCAACGAATGACTGTGTCCAAATATTCATTTGGTAACTATACGCGAATCTTGATTTGTGCGAATATAAAATATCGTTAACTCAACTATCCTTTACATCTCGGACAACTTTTCCACTGATCTCATTGTATAAACGCCTCAGTTATATGAAACAAGTATTTGAAGTTTATTAATACGAAGCATTGGGTTGGACCAACTGTATATCTATTGGCTGTTAAGAACGGGTATGTTCCATCAAAGTACCCATTTCTCAACTATTACCAAATCTTGATTTGTGACAATTCAGAGGCTCAAATGAATGAATCATCAACTGTAAGAAGATATTTATTTCGCCATATCCAACTTTACCATTTGTTAAGGAGGTTCGGCGATTGGAGCGAGTCCAAGATAAAAACCCGAATTTTTTTATAGCATTGTCGAGACCTTCGTCCATACGTATGCAGAGTTTCCACGAGATTTATCGTACAGTTTCCGAGTTATTAATTGTTAAAGTTGGTGAATTAGGCACACGTAGACGTCGAAACGTGCCTGGTCTCTCATATATCGATTTTTTTGTGCTACTTGGAGCCAAGACACACGTAAAAAACACTGACGGTTGCGTTCGTTGAATCTTTGTGATCAATGAGGCACCTCGAATTGGAAAGCTCGCCGCAGAAATAAGCAATAAATTTAGAAATAAAGTCGCGAAAAACCGAAGTATTCGGAGAGCGAGACTTCTCATGACGTAACAGCAGCCATCTTGCTCGAGATGTGGCAACGCTGGATACCCGCGCAAATTTGATTCGTCTATCGGATATTTTCGACGCGAATTAAAAATATGATTGTGCGAAGCCGTACATTTTTTGATGGATTATAAAGGGCCTTTCGTCGATATTTACTTAAAGTTGTTTTATTTATAGCCAAGGCATCTCAATTTTTCTGGCGACACGTATGTAACGCATCTATATATAAATTCAGCATGGAAGAACCGTCATGTAAAATGAACGTTCCTTTTTATGTCTGCAAATATTGTGAACATTGGGAAAGGGAAAAATAACATAACAATCGATGAAATATCCTCTGACTTTGGGCAGATTGGACATCGGACATTGAGGTTAACCTCAACGCGACGTTTTTTATTTGCAATCGCAATATCAGCTGTTCATTTTCTAATTCTTGCCCGACAAAATCTACCTTTGTCTCTAAACTGGACTTCAGGTACAACCCCGTTACTCTCTTGATAAACTTCTACAGTATATTCATTCTCCATGTTTACCGGTTACAAAAAATAATAAGCCGGGCGCGTGGGACCGATGACAGCCATCGAAAATGCGACGATGCTAAACGTCGAGGATATGGCGTACCACTGAAGTCGAGTAGTAGATTATTACGTTCTTTTCCATATCATTAAAATAATAGCTAGCTCGAAATTTACTACTTAAAAAATACTTCTCGAAAAATAGGCCGTATGCTTATGTTTAAAACGTGGCGGTATTGCGGCGCAAAATAGACTCTAAGTTTACTAGCGTGGTCATCGACGTACCTCCTTAATAGTTAACAAAGCCTTGTACATAGAAATACATTGTTTTCTCAGTGTAGACGGAAATCAGTTAATTGTTAAATATTCAGGCTCGTGAAAAGTACACCTTGATGCGGTAAGGTTGCGTTACAGCCGACGTTATTGAACATGTCGGGCGAAAAGCATGCGGAATCGACTCCATAGTGTGTCTGTGTGCGTGTGCACAGCAAATAGAACGGAGAAAGAGCAAAAAGGGAAAAGAGCACTGAAATCCCGCGAAGCAAACAATACTTCGTATCCCAGCTGTGAAATTATAATACATCCGGAGCCTGAATTTCTAGCGATGTACCCGAGGTTTCTCGGGTCCTGGTTTCTGCGATCTTGTTCGTAGGGAATATTAGTTATCAGGAGACATCACGAGCGTCCAAGGAAGACGGAAACGCACCGCCCGTTTCCCCTAAAATACTTGCCGACACACACACACACTCACACCTATGGATACGTGCACATATGGTCGTACGTCAAGGTATGCGGTATACCGCTGTGCTGTGTGTGTGTGTGTGTGTGTGTGTGTGTGTGTGTGTGTGTGTGTGTGTGTGTGTGTGTGTGTGTGTGTGTGTGTGTGTGTGTGTGTGTGTGTGTGTGTGTGTGTACGCGCGCGAGATAGAGAGGCGGATGTGCGGTGCGTGTGTGCATGTGCAGCACGTAGGCAGAGAATGAGCAACCTGTTCTCCCAATCGTATGGTGCACGAAGCTGGGATTTCCAGTACATATTACCGACAAGTTCTTATACTTTGTATCGAATGGCCCGAGACGAGCGACGCGAAAGCCACCCGGCGGAAATACGAGGAGCCAACTCTCACTCACGTATAAATGACCCAACTGGCCTGCTCGGAACATACGTGAATAACACGGGCCTTTCTCGCAAGGAGAGTTGGCAGATGAACGGACTTCGTTGCAAAAAACCTGACGAAGCCGAGAACGATGCACTTTGGAATGCACGGATATTTGCAGTGTGTGTGTGTATGTGTGCGTATGTATATAATTTCAAGGCAGTGTAAATTCTGAAATGCAGATTGAACAATACTTGGAAAGGTCCACGAAATTTTGGACGAACTGACAGAACGACCGCACCATACAATTTGTTCAAAGTTCGTAGTACATTAGGATAATTTATTAGAAGTACACGTGGATCTAGTTGTTTGATTTTTTAGGTTATTGGGACACTCCATATTTGGCGGTTAGGGGGTTTTAGGAACGATTTTTTTGGAAAGTGAAAAATTTGCCTACAAAATCGTCAGATAATTGTTAATAACAAATGAACTATGCAATATAAAAGAAAGTCCTGGGGGATTCATAGACAATGTATTTTTCAAGATATATTCAACATTACAAGTGAATCGGTGGAAAATTGTCTGGTTATGTTTCCGGCCAACTTACAAAATGCAGATTTGAAATAAACGCTGCACAGCCGCCATTTTTAAATTAATCGCTTCAAAAAAATTATTGTATACAGTCACTGATATGTATGATAAACACCCTTTTTGTAATCTCGATTTATTCTGTATTTTTTCTGAAAAAATCCCCTGAAAGCCCATTTTTTCGGCCTCTAGAGCGGCCTCACCCCTTAATCGAAGGTATTTTTTTTTCAATGCATACTTTTTCTTATGTCAAGAAAAATAGAGTGTTTTTTCACCGTAATTTCGACGATCACTTTCGATCGGCGACCATTTTTTCAAAAATCATTATTTTATTGAATCCTTCGATTAAAGACTAGATATGGCACAAAAACTAAATTCATTTGGTTTCTTTTATTTCAGATGATTTGTTCCCGAGCAGGAGTGGTCACCGCGAAAGACCTTTTTACACAGCGGTCTGTGAAATTTACTGTATCTCCGTCGTTGATGAATATTTCCCAATAAAAAAATTGTCCAAGATACTTGAAATGATACCCTTTACTATGATAAAAAAAAATTTAACCTGCACCCATTTCCCAAAAAAATGCACGAAAACACCTATTTTTCCGGCCGCGAACTAGGTGTAACCCGTAAAAAAGATTATTTTGAAGATCGACGATCGCCAACGACTCGTATTTATTGTTAACGTGAATAATCCGTTTGGTTTTTCAATTTCAGATGGACCGTTTGAGCTGGAGAGTGTCCACCGCCAAAAGTCGCAATAAAATATAGATATATGTACCCTTGTGTTTAAAAAAATGCGTTCTTTTTTCCTCAACCGTTTCCCAGAAGAAAAAGAACCGGAATTTGGCAATTTTTTCGGGCCTTTAGGTAAAAGTGGCCCCCTTAATACGATAAAGAAAAAAATTTCTCCACGATTTTCCACGTACTTTGAGGGGAAGTTGATATTGCAGATTATTTTCAGCTTTTTTGGAATGTTTTTAAGTAGTGTTTTGAGAGCTTTCACGATCTCCATCTCGATCATATGTACCCTACCCTCATTATCTCACTTCGTTAATGCCAGTTTCTGAAAGATACGCTACAGCCGTCAGGCATTTCTACAGCCGTAATACAATACTGTGGCCCATATTTCATTTTGCATTTTTTAGATTGACCGTTACCAACTGTTGGCTGTGAAATCATCGTCGTGTTGAAGGCAGGCTTTCGAACAATTTTGTACACCTATTTATAAACAGACGCGTCACCGACCATTCGATGATTACGTGAAATATTTTCATTACTTTGTATCATTGTTTTATACAAGGGCGTAACGAGCGCGGAGCTGGCGCAGGGAGGGGCGCAGCCCCCTAAAAGAAAATATTAAGTCTATTATCTGTTGCCCCCTCTGCCGAAACTAATATGAGCTGCCCCCCCCCCCCTCAGCTTAGATCCAGGATACGCTCTTGGTTTTCTATAATTTTTCCTCGCTTAAGGGGCTATACCAGTGTGAACGCTGAAAATTTGGGTGATTTTCGGGAATTTTTTGGAAGAAAAGTACTCAATTAAAAGTTTCGGCAAATTAAGAATATATTTGGCTATATTTGACCTATATTACATAATTTTTTCATAGAAAAATATTGAAATCCAAGCGACTTATGCGCTGCCTTCGGAGGCGCCAAAAAAAAAGTTCCTCCACTGCTGACATGATTCCAGCCGATTGAGTAGCTGAAACCAAAAAAGGAAAACATGTCGTTAAACTCGAAGGTATTTCCTGTACAATGACCTAGGATTTTCGAAAAATATCAAAATCTAACAAAATGGCGTAGTTATGAAAAAAAGTCTGTTTTCTTGCCTATAAAATGGTCGTTTTTTTCAATGCCAAATCGTCAATTTTCATCCAATCAAAAATATGATCCGTCATTGTAGAGTAAATATATTCAAGAGTACTCAGTTCAAATTTCAAGTCAATCGGAAATTTGCCTTTGAGTTACAATGTCAGCAAATTTGAAAAATCTCGTTTCGAGAAAAACGCGTTTAAAGATTTAACTATCGATTTTTGTAAGATAAAATGATAGAGATACGGCCTTGACGTTTTTACAGGATATTCTTGAAAGTATAAACTGTCGAAAAAAGCAAAAAAAAATCGGTTTATTTTTTCAAGTGCCTCACTGGTATAGCCCCTTCATTGGTGCGAGACGAATTATGCCGTCGTATGGAACAAGGCGGTACCTACAAAAAAAATCGAAAATGCGTTTTACCAGAACGATGAGAAATTTTTTACTGATTCTAACGGTACCAAAAACGCGTTTTCGATTTTTTTTTGTTGCCGCCTTCTTCCATATGACGGCAGAATTGGCAACGTCGTAAATCATGGTACATGACAATGCTCAGATTGCCAAATGTGTAGCGAAGTTAGAGACATGCGCGCCCCCTTCATAACCTCAAAATCGGGCCGAGGAGCTGTCACTAATAAATATCGGTCCGAGTAAGAAACTCTTACGCTGGAAAGGAAACGTGTGTACTGAAGCTGTCAATAATCTGAATGAAATCAAAAACTTTAATAATTTTGCGATATTTGAAAAAAAAAATCTTTTATGTTGAAAAAAAAATCCGCTCCATTTTGTCTTTTCCTAGAAATGTTTAGAAATGTATCATTTATAATACATAGATCTCAATTTAATATCAGGCAATTATTAATAATCAAGACAATAAGAACGAATAATGGTCCTCGTTAATTATCCTGCCCAAGTAGTTTGATGTCCTCCGGGATAACTACCGAATGTGGATGAGGTAGGTAGCATGTGTGCCGTCTACGACGTTGCCATGTTTGCACAGCCTAATATTCTTAGACGCATGATTCTATCACGAATTCACGATTGAAAGGATTAATAATTTTATACCGGTGCTGTAAATCTTCATTTTCACGGTGCCAACCGTCAGTATGATAATTAGGCGAAACGTACGTATTTTTTCATCTCCGTAGTAGCATTTTTACCAGATATAAATAATGTACCGAAAAATGATTAGGTGATTTCCATAAGCGCAATGTCCATAAGCCCACAACATACGTTGAGTTAACGATTTTTTTTCTCAAGTACGGTACTGTGGAACCTACCCAAACTGCACAGGACGATCAGCAAAGGGGTTATGTACCTCCAGAAAAAAATCAGGTCAGTAGTAATATTTTGACCTGGCCCCATAACAACCCCAAGAATAAAGTTTAACATTTTGCCGATCTGAAGGGACCTGATGCGATCGTCAGGCCGTTGGCCAGGTCGAAATCCCGGATACGAAGCAGAGATACGTCATGCGCATATATCCAGAAAGGGTTCTACGTGCTGAGATGTACAACGAGATGCAGAAGCGGTATAGTGTCATGAGGTCGCCTCGATGTAATCGTGTTCGATGTGCACGAATGAAAACCAGGAGCCTCTCTCTCTCTCTCTCTCTAACCCTGCAGGAAAAAATCCCATCCGCACGGTTTTATCGATCGTAAAAGTTCCGTTTATTTCGACTGTGTCCGAATGAAGACAATTTGAAGAGAAAAAAACGGTTCGTTCTTAGGTCTACAAGGCCCGCTATACTATAACCCAGGTAGGAAATCAAAAGGCTGACGATGGAAACAAGCTTGTGCGAGCCTTGTTTCACCGAGCCTGAGTGAGACAGACCTGGCCCAGGTTTCATTGCATCGTTTGGAGCAGCCTGGAACCAAGACTGGCTGCTTAGCCTAAACTCAGGGTTATTTCAAGCTTTATTCAGCCGGTGAATTTTGAGGCTGAAAAATCAAGGCTGGATGCAGGCTTGTTTCAGGTTGTGATAAAATAAAATAAGTTTATAATAATATTTTTTCTGTACTTTTATGAAAAAAAAATTTAGCAATAAATTTGTCGGGTGCGAAGGCACGAAAAACGAAAGCGAAGGAGGCAGCTCAGAACATTTAAACATATGCTCTTATCGATATTTATGAGGTACACAAAAAAGTATGTACGAAAATAAAAGTACGCAATAAAATAAAGTATTGTTTTTTAAAATATTTTTATATATATTTTGTAACAAATAATATAACAAATAATAAATATATATAATAAATCAAATGAATTCTTTACAAATTTATTAAATTTACCCCAATGTAGAATATAGAAAACTAAAAACAGGCCTCATATAGCCTCGGGAAGAGTTTGGGAAAAGCCTGGTCATAAATGGTCGTGAAGGCTTCATTAAGGCTCGTTTTGAGCCTTGTTGTTTCGTCGTTTCAGGCTTAGTACAGGCTTTTCTACCAGCCTTTGGTCAAGCCTGTGTGCAAGAGCCTGAAACCGCGTTATCATTCAGAGGTTCAGCTAGGCCTGAAATCAAGCTGGTGCTCAGCCTGAATTAAAAAATGTGAGCCTTGTTTCAGAGCTTGGCGAGCCCTTTTTTCATCGTCAATTCCTATCTGGGAAGTGAAAACTGAAAATACGGTAACGACGGAAAAATAAAGTATCGCATATCGGGAAGAAAGATGGTATCATATGTGTAGATGAATCATCGATTTTCATGGCCCCTTGAAAAATGTTCTGAAAAGATCGAATATAAGAAAACCATGTCTGTACCGGCCGACATATTTCGCCTTAAGAGAGTACCAGCGGATTTACTAGTCAACAGAAAATCTGTAAATTTTCGAATCTGAAAGAAGCAAAATATAATACATTTCGGTTCAATAATAACCATGATACGGAAAGAAATTATGTGAGAAGTGTATATGATAGCTATGTGTGTTATATTATAAACAGTGACGTATTAAAATAGCAATCAGATTTGACTTGAGTTGTCTCACCGGCCGCCAATTCATAATTTTGGGAATATCCGTAGCTACGCTGTACTCAGGCCCTTCCGATACATGTCAATCGTGTGTTTGCTTACTTCGTGTGGGTAAGCGTGTGTGTAGAGTGCGTGTAATGTGCGTATATTGTAACTTCGGTCTTACATATATTGTAACACAGATATGGATCGACATAGTATTCGTTCGAATCTCGGACATAATAAAATTGCGTTAACGGAGACTTTGTCCTTGGAGTGCCATATTTCAGGTGTTTACATTTTATTTTTTTTAAAGGAAACGAGTAAAGCTTTTTGAGTGCGTTTTTTTTCTTGCTTTTATTCATGATATACAGAACGTTAAAAAAAATTTTTTTTTTTTTTTGAAAAAAAAAAACCAAAATGGCAGCCGTTGCAGCTCCGCGAAAACAGGTCCTCAAATCGCGGGAGGTAAACGGCTGACATCACTGCCCCCTCTTTGTTGATCTGAAACACAAATTCAAAGCATATTATCAATCTGTGACCCTTTGGTCATGGAATGACGGATGGGTTTTTCGTTTAGTACAAATTTCGGAAAATGGCGGCAATTTAAAAAAAATCGAATTTTCGCGTTTTTTTTCGCATAAAAAGATAAATAATAAATGCAAAAATGTAGCTATCGAAAAAACGATCCGTCATTCCGTGAAGACATATTTTTTGAGTATGCTCTCCAAATTTCAGGTCGATATGTTAATTACAGCGGTCAGGAGAATGTCAGCCATTTTTAAAAACGTGTTTTCGAGAAAAACGCGTTTAAAGTTTTGTAATGTGTTTACACAAATGTGTTTATAATTACCGCTAATCGGCAATGCCTGGTCCATAGAGGCATCCCTCCTCTTCTTCTAGCTGCTCATGTTGAGCTCAAATTGATTTTTTGAAAATTTCAAGGACAAAGTCTCCCTTAAGAACCTACAACTTTTGTCGTAGCGTTCAAATTGACCGGCTCGATTCGGCGTCCCGGATACGAGCACAGCTGACGGCATGCGGCGTTGCAAAATCTACGCGATCTCTCCCATCATGGCAGACGCGGCTAGCGAACGCGAAAATTAGTCGATTCAATCGATAATACCTGCTCGAAATGTCCCGTAACCTATATTTTTTATGGAACATACATGACCGCGACAGTTTTTTTGTTATTTATCGCTTTCGCATAGCTCCGTATGTAAAGGCGCACTATTATTATTTCCGTGTCAAAGTTTGATCTGCACGAATTCCCTATATGGTGCGGGTTAAATGCATTTATTAGGTGAATGAATTACTATTGTATTTAGCCGGTAATGAGGTTTGTGCACATACTACCTTACCGTTTGTTTCTCCAGTGAAGTAAAGCTGCTCTTTCCTTTCTATTGTGCACTGGCACCAAGTACGCACACTGCCGGCCAAAAGTTTTCGGACACTTCAGATAATTGCAAAACTTTCGATCGCTAATTAATTGACAAATAATATTAGAATAACATAGTTCATTTCATTTATTATTGTACGAAGATACCATATAGCTCTATACAATGAATTGTATTGTTCTAATATAATTTTGCGATTATTCAAAGCGATCGAAAGTTTTGCAATTATATGAAGTGTCCGAAAACTTTTACCAGTAGTATACATTATAAATCTGAAAATGTACCGTTAATCCAAGCGCTACATAATTGAAGTTTTAATCGATGTTACCAGCTGATTGATAAATTATCCCGGCATATTATAAATGCAACGAAAATGCATCATCCAGATACATTAGTAGGGGCGATAGGGGCTTTAAGTAACAGGGGTAAGCAACAAGCGAGCTGCCGCCAAACATTGTAGCTACATATTAAGAGTATTCCAACTCTTTGAGTAGTAGCGGACGCGCACATAATAGTGCAATAAAGGAGACGAAAACCCAGCACTTTTTAGCGTAGAATATGAATTTTTGACTGAAGGTAGATGGTTGCATACTAAAAGTAACTCCAATAAAATGTTGCCCCTCAACTCGCCCCAACCCTAAGAAATAGGGGTTGAAACCTTAAAAATTGCCGTATCTCGATAATTGATAGCCCGATCAAAAAATGTTTCAAACAAAAGTTGTTTGAAATAATAAAATACCTAAAAAGTTGTCTGAAGTCCAATCTTCTATCTTTGAAAATAGCAGCACCAAAACACGAGAACACTACTGACCCAGACAAGGACCGCAGCGATATGTCTACTCCGCTCGCACACGCATCAACCCCGAATTTCCGAATCGTTCTTGTGCCGCTATTTTCAAAGATAGCGGGTTGGACAACAGATAACTTTATACGAATTTTATTATTCCAAACAACTTTTGTCTGAAATTTTTTTTGATCGGGCTATTAATTATCGAGATACGGCGATTTTTAAGTTTTCAACCCCTATTTCTTAGGGTTGGGGCGAGTTAAGGGGCATCCTTTTATTGAGGTTACTTTCAGTATGCAACTATCTACTTTTAGTCAAAAATTCATATTCTACGCTAAAAAGTGCTGGGTTTTCGTCTCTTTTACTGGACTATAACGGCTAGTCCTCGCTCAGGGCCGCAGTCACGTCACTGCGGCCCATTTTACCAGATGAACGAACTTTTGTTACTATCGAAATTTTTTATTTGTGGTTTAATTAAAGTTGTTAAATAATGCTGATATTTTTTATTCGATGCTTTGTTCAATTAGCTGCGATATCAGCTTGAGTTTGTTACCGTGAAACATACATCATAAAGGGGCTGTACCAGTGTGACACTTAAAAAAAATCGATTTTTTTTGTTGCCTTTTTCAACAGTTTATACTTTCAAGAATATTATTATCTTTTATATCATTTATGTAAATATCATTTTATCTTTCGAAAATCAATAATTAAATCTTTAAACGCGTTCTTCTCGAAATTAGATTTTTCAAATTTGCTGACAGTGTAACTCAAAGATGAATTATCCAATAGACTTTAAATTTGAACTGAGTACTCTTGAATATATTTACTCTACAATGACGTAGGATATTTTTTATTGGATGAAAATTGACGATTTGGCATTGAAAAAAACGACCATTTTATAGGCAAGAAAACAGACTTTTTTCATAACTACGCCATTTTGTTAGATTTTGATATTTTTGGAAAATCCTACGTCATTGTACAGGAAATACCGTCCAGTTTAACGACATTTTTCCTTTTTCGGTTTCACCTACTCAACCGGCCGGAATCATGTGAGCAGTGGAGGAACTTTTTTTTGGCGCCTCCGAAGGCAGCGCATAAGTCGCTTGTAGCTCAATATTTTTCTATAAAAAAAATATGTAATATAAATCAAATATAGCCGAATATATTCCTAATTTTCAGCGTTCACACTGGTATATCCCCTTAAATAAAAATACAAATGTGATAAATGGAGGCATGGGGCTAAAAGTAGCAAACTAACGGGGTAACAAGTACCTTGTTAATACATGCCCCGCAGCGATGGCAGCCAGGTTTCGCGGTTTTAGCTTTAGAAAAATAACGCATAGAAAAACAGATTCATGTATAGTAGTGCTATACGTAGTGTAAATAGTACCAAAAATTGAACTATTTTGCATACAAGTCTGCCAAAAATTTCATTTTCACCTTTTCTTTAAATCATTCGTTCAATCACGACATATACTTATCTACAACCAGAAAAAAAAATTGGTTTTTTTAATTGCAGATAAAGCTATCGTGAGTTATCCGGACCACCATGAGGAGACTTTTTTTCAAGGGGTCTCCGAAAACCGGGTCTCATCGGCTGAATTTCCCAAATTTTTTCATGAAATTTTTTTTAATATTGTTGAAATGTTGCTCTTTTATGTGCTTAACATTTTGAATGAAATAATTTATATATTATTTTTTTTTATGAAAAAAAATAAGTTTTTTTGCTTTGAACCCACGTAACTCCTTAAATTGTAGCCAGGTAAGTTTCCTTTAAAATGGGCTAATAACCATTTTTATACAATCATCCGTTTAAGAGATACGAGCCCTTAGATCAAATTTGTTACGTTTGACCTCTGTCTCCCCTACACAGAGAAAAAAGCCTGCAAATTAGATCTTTCCAAGCCTTTTCACACATATTTTTTTCCCCCTAGGTCATTCCGAGATTGCCTAGATAATTAGTGAATCTCCGGGTAACCATGAGACAAGACCTAATAAATAAAGGCAGCTTTTCTCTTTATGGTCAGTAGACAAGAATAGAGTTTGACCCTAAACGATTGGGTTGACGCTAAAACGGCTGCAGGTACACGTTGCGATGAGAAAAAATTCCACAAGTACGATGAGGATCGACAAATAGAGAACGAAACTGAGCATAAAGGACTGTTACACCTAGTTTAAATTTTGGAAAATATCGATGTTTAATTTTCGACGCATTCTCAAAAGATAATATTGCAAAAAAATCTCAAAATGTAATTTTTCAAAAATGTTCAACAATTCTCAACATTCTCAAAATGTAATGTTTCAAAAAAATTTGAAATTCATCTGTTCAAAATTGAGAGAGTTATGTGAGTTAATAGGTATATTCCAAAAAACGGCCAACCATAAACGCGTTTTTCTCAAAATGACTTTTTTAAATCAGTGACCACGATATCTCGAAAATCACTGCACCGATCAACTTCAGATTTTACAAGCCTCTTTTACATGTCAAAGAGCAGTGCTTAAAGGAAGGATTTTTTTTCCATGCATAGTATATTTTATCACCGAAAACAGCGTTTTTTCAACCAACAATCGATACTATCACTTTGGACTGCGGCGATTCTTTAAAAAATCAATATTTTATTAAATCCTTCGTGCAAGGATTAGATAATTACACGGAAAAGCTAAATGCGTTTGATTTTTTTAATTTCGGATGATTTGTTTCCGGGCAGCAATGGTCGCCACGAAGGACATTTTTCAAACAGCCGTCTGCACAAACCATTGTAACTACCACATTCATAAATATTTTTCAATGAGAAAATTGTAAACGATAAGTAAAACGGTACTCGTCAATCCAAAAAAATCAACACCCGGACACGTTTTCCCAGAAAAAATTATAATGACGTTTGCTTCGTTGGAATGCAAGAAAAGTTATATTTTTTCCTACTGCTCACATTTTTTTGCCGATTTGGCGTACGAGAGTCACCGAAAAGATTTTTCTTATCTTCATAAGAGATCCACGATCTTAATCTATTAAAATATTATAGATTGTCATAAAAATAACGAAATTGAAGAAAATTGAAGAAAAAAACTTTTGTTGCATTCCAACAATGCAAACTTCTACGCCATGAAAAATGTACGAAAACTCCTCTTTTTTCGCAGGCCCCGAGGTAGACATAACTCGTTAAATTTACCAAATTACCATTTAAATGCGTTTTCCTTAGCGGGCTACCTATAGGTGGATCGAAAAATTGCATTTTCCAAAAATATTTTATTCTATAGCATCGCCTCTTGGCTATATTCTCTGAAAATGTGGTTGAAATATTCCTAAAACTGAATGGGCGACAGTCTCTAACAGTCGGCCAGGCGAAAACCACTCGATGGATTGTTTCCAAATTGACAGGAGATACGATGAGAAACATTCAAAGGTCGTTGACGATGACACTTTTTTAAAAACGATGTTCATTTTTTAATAGTTACGTAAAAGCAACTTTTTTCATAGATTTTGAGTGCTCGAGTTTTAATTCGTAGCCATGTTGTTAAAAAAAAAAGATTTAAAAAAAATGTGGTTTTTAGTTTTTTTTATGGACCGTTGAAGCTGAAGTGTCCATCGCCAAACGTCGCAAGAAAAATGTCATCATCTGCTGGCGGCCATGTTTTTGTTGTTTTTCTGTATTTTTTGGTGATTTTTTTAAAGGTTCTGAATATATGTACCTATATGTTAAAAAAATGTCCAATGTCCAGCAAATTTCGGAATTTGGCCATTTTTTTCGGGCCTCTAGATAGATGTAGCCCCGTAATGGGAAGACGAATAAAAGATTAAGGGGTCTTCTCACTTTAGACGCTAAAAAGGCTATTTTTATGAATTGTTTTGATATGTTTATATTATAGATATTGATATAAAAGTAGTTACACTTAATAAGTACACTTTTGAAATACATTTAAAAAAAATGTATTTATTTAAATCATTATTTATAGACGAAAATGGTAGTTAAAAAAAATGACCTAAAAAAATTGTAGGTCTGTGCTGTTGATGAAATCTCGGAGATGGATTCAAACGGTTTTAGATTCAGTATGTTAATGGCTATAGCGCATATCATACGATTTTTGATATATACAAAAATAACACAATGTCGAACATTTTTCGGAGAAACAAAAAAAATCCTGTTTTTATTCACCGTTTTTGGCAAAAAATTAGTAAAAAATATCAAAATTTAAAAAAATCCTTGTTATGCGCTATAGCTGTAGTTGTAAAGAATGTGTGGTTAAAATTTGATAAGGATCGGTTCAGTAGTTTCAAAGATTTTATCAACAAACCGTCGAAAAACGTTGTTTAGAGAAAAACGCGTTTAAAGTTTGTTTGGGTTACATAAAAACATTTGTAAAAAACTTTTTTTTTATATATTTCGAAAATGTATTTATTAAGGGGTTAGGCCACTCAAGAATTTTCTAAAAATCGATTATTTTTAAATGGCCCCCTAGGACCTCAAAAATGATGTCCCAAAAGATTTTGTCCGGGAAAAATCTCTAAGTACTCGGTTTTCGAATTTTAGTACACGGCCGCCTGGTCCCCAGCGAGCGGACTCAAAACTTCAAACGCGTTTACCTCAAAGCTGCGTTTTTTAAGTTGGCCGGAAACATAACTCGGACAGTTTTCAACCGATTCACTTGAAATGTTGAACATAACATTGTCTATGGAAGTACGTAGGATTTCTTTTTTATATTGCATAGTTCATTTGTTATTAACAATTATCTGACGATTTTTAGGCCAATTTTTCACTTTCCACTTTAGAAGTGCGCCATTTAGCCAAAAATCAATATATCGAAAAAATCCTACGTACTTCTATAGCAGCTATTATATATAATGGAAAAAAATTCATTGGCTCATTATAATTAAAAAATTACAGGAGCTGTTCGTCCGGCCGTGCCCCTGGAAAAACGGAGACGTTATCGCAAAAGTGCCGCACGGCCGCCATTTTGAAATTAATCGCTTCAAAAAAATTATTGTATACAGTCACTGATATGTATGATAAACACCCTTTTTTGTAATCTCGATTTATTTTGTAGTTTTTCTGAAAACAAAATCCCCAAAGGACCCTGGAAAAACGGAGACGTCATCGCAAAAGCGCCGCACAGCCGCCATTTTGAAATCAATCGCTTCAAAAAAATTATTGTATACAGTCACTGATATGTATGATAAACACCCTTTTTTGTGATCTCGATTTATTTTGTAGTTTTTCTGAAAACAAAATCCCCAAAGGACCCTGGAAAAACGGAGACGTCATCGCAAAAGCGCCGCACAGCCGCCATTTTGAAATTAATCGCTTCAAAAAAATTATTGTATACAGTCACTGATATGTATGATAAACACCCTTTTTTGTAATCTCGATTTATTTTGTAGTTTTTCTCAAAACAAAATCCCCAAAAAGCCTATTTTTTCGGCCTCTAGAGTGGCCTAAGGCTTTAAATGTAAAATTTTTATATCAATATCTATAATATAAACCTATCAAAAAAAATGCACGAAAATAGCCTTTTTTAGCGACTAAAATGAGAAGACCCCTTAAAACAGTATCTGGGTCTTTCGGCAACTGGATCACTATTTCCCCCTACTCGACGCGCAAGCACAACTGCAGAACATCGATCAGCAGATCGTTCCGATAAGAATATACACAGCAATGGCGATCTGCGTTTCAATCGACAACGGAACACGATCGACTGGCAAAACTGTGTCGGTGTTTATGCTTTCTTCACCATGTCAATCCGTAGCGAGTGTTACATATCAAATGCCGCAATTTATTTATTCGAGAGGCTTTCGGTATCGCACTTGGGACAAACTGTGAAGATATTGGACGTTTATTGGAGTTGCTTGTTGGCGTGTTTAGTCTGTGAGTCCCTGTATCTTTTCCCCGTAAGGATATTACATACGTATACACACAGGCATTTAGCCACGTCGATATAGTATTACACTGCAATCTTTCCTGCGAGCTAATATCAGAAAGTACATGAGCCGATACACATACGTCGAATATGCGTGGACATATAAAGTTTGCGGGTGTAAAAACCGTCTCGACTTCGGGCATAAAAATACGAAGAACGTTGACATTATACGTGAATACGTATCGCTTACGTGCGCATATATGCGTACGCGAGGCATTCCAGGCGAAATCACCGGGTGATCCTGGTCATGGTAAATACGACAACCGAAAAGTGACGATGGTGCAGCACATCTTTAGGACTTGCAGATAGCTCGTAAGAATAGTGGATCAATGACTTGAGCTATACTTCCAAAAAAGTATTTTATTTTAAGCGGTTACCCCCACTAGCGATTTTGAAAAAATCGATTTTTTTTATTGCATTTTCTTGCAGTTTTTTTATGCCCGGAATAGATGACTCTATGTAAGTTTACAAAAAAAAAATATTTTCTTCCTGTAAACTGAAATTGAAACTTTAAACGCGTTTTTCTCAAAATGGCATTTTTGAAGTCGGTGACCAAGATTACTCGAACACTAACGAACCGATCTTCTTGAAATTTTGCAGGCTTATTTAATACATAAAAATGTAGTCTTTAATTGTTCGATTTTTTTTTCGAAAAAAATGGACGTTTTATAGTAAAAAAACGGCCGTTTTTTTTCGTTAAAATCGAGCCATTAACTTTGACTGTCCGTCATTTTGTGAAAAATTAATATTTTTTAAAATCCTTCGATTAAAGACTAGTTTATACTTATATTTGACTAAATCCATCCACATTTTTTTTCAGATGATCCACTTCGCCGCAATGTTGGTCACCGCAAACCGTGTATATAAAAACATTATTTCATTGACGGCCACTTGCCACTAAACAATGTAATATTTTTCAATAAAAAAATTACTGAAAGTTCTTCAAGATGTGTTCTTTAAGATGGTATATTAATCGATTAAAAAAGTTTTGTAGCTTTCTTTAAAAAAATTCATGAAAAAGGCCTTTTTTGCGCTACAAGTGGAGGTAACGCCTTAATTGGATCTATTCTAATCAAATAGGTTTTTTCCTTGTCTCGTGGCCTACCACGATCCAATTTGTTTAGAAAATATGTTTCCGTTCGTTTCGGTTTTCACGTACTAAATATATTCGAATTAATCAAATAAAGATTCCATACGAATAAATCTTTATTTGCCTACAATATACAATGCAAATCCAAGTGTACTTTACGCGTAGAATATTTCCTGAATCCAAAATAAAATGAAATACTCAATTTCGAGTTCTATTAAAATGATTTTGTATCATAATTCGTTATTCTCTGGCCTTCTGAAATGATTTTAATCAAAGAAAATGGTTCGCCTACATATGGAATCGAACCTACAACCTACCTACCTACCTATAGCTACGCGCACTGCCCCTAACATACTGAACGTTTGTAGCATCTTAGTCGCAAAGATGGCATAAGAAACCAAATGAATTCCTATAATTATTTGTTGTGTCACATAAACTATATCAATTAGTTAATGTCATTGCGATAAATAGAGTTTTATCGAATATCATGCTATAGATTTTCAAACATAACCTATATATATACAAAAAAAAGTCTCTGGAAAAAAATGCATATTTACCGAAATACAACGATCTGAAAAACACCTGGGATCCGATCGACCTCAAGGGGGGGGGGGAATTATTTGTGTGTGTGTGTGTGTGTGTGTGTGTGTGTGTGTGTGTGTGTGTGTGTGTGTGTGTGTGTGTGTGTGTGTGTGTGTGTGTGTGTGTGTGTGTGTGTGTGTGTGTGTGTGTGTGTGTGTGTGTGTGTGTGTGTGTGTGTGTGTGTGTGTGTGTGTGTGTGTGTGTGTGTGTGTGTGTGTGTGTGTGCATACATACATACATACATACATACATACATACATACATACATACATACATACATACATACATACATACATACATACATACATACATACATACATACATACATACATACATACATACATACATACATACATACATACATACATACATACATACATACATACATACATACATACATACATACATACATACATACATACATACATACATACATACATACATACATACATACATACATACATACATACATATATATAATATGCCCCCCCCCCCCCCTCGATGTGTGTGTTGCAATATAGACAGATCATTAATTCAATCAAAAATAACAATATTTAACCCTAGTAAAATTCTATTTAATTTAACCCTTGGACTGCACATTTCCAACACGGACCTCTGACTGCATGTGAGGTCAATCGGATCCCATGCATTTTTCAGATCGTTGTATTTCGGTAAATATGCATTTTTTCCAGATACTTTTTTTGTACAATGATCCTTATTTTATGGCCCAAAATTTACATTTTGAGAAAAACAAAAATTAAGTGTCTCAACATTCGTTCAAATTGGGAGATGCGTTGAAAAATCCGCACTTGCACGGAAACGATCATGGGGTCAAAACGACACAATGTGCAGTCGAAGGGTTAAATAAAACAAAATTAAATATATACATTTAGTGGTTTCAACAGAATTGTTTTTTGAACAGATGAAACCGAATCACAGATTTATTAGGAATAAATCAAATATTTAGTTATCAGACGATATTAAATTGATCTTGATTTGAATAAATACATATATTTAAAATGAATAATTCCAATACTAGAATGCAATATGAAAAATTTGATTGCACGAAAAGTCTAGTCAATTCAAAGTTGAACAAAAAAAAATTAAGTAGAAGCATCTAGTTAATATAAATAGAATTTTTCTGTCAGTGTAAAAATTCTCATCGCGCCCTCGAGTACACCTGAACTAATAAGGAGAGTTACGAGCGAAGCGGAACAAATTTTTTTCAAAAGCATAAGGGGCGAAAAAGGTAACCACGTTGGTCAATGGCCTCTAAGTAGAATTCGCTGCACCAGGCGCTTGTGCATTGCACACACGCAACCATGGTTCAGTTACAGTACACGATATGTAATAGTGCATCTATTTGTGCATGCACGTGCGCCTGCGGGTGTGCGTGTGTGCGCGCGCGCGCGCGCGTGTGTGTGTGTGTGCGCGCGTGCGTGTGTGTGTGCATTAAAGGGGTACTTTGGACCTGTAATTCGAGCTACAATGCGTTCATGTAGCGGAGGCAATACGATGAGCATTACTACGAATGTTGTTAGGGTGTTTTATTTTTCCTTCAATGGTTTCTCGTGACGAGAACGATACTTCGCAACTAACACGGGTCTTTACACGAAAACGCAGGTTATCGTAATACGGAAGAAGCGACCTACGCGAATCCGTAAACTTCTGGCAATTCGATTTTACGATGTAGCGAAAATATGCCTGACATTTCTGCAGTGGAGACAGAGTGTCGCATGCTTTATTTAATGCACAGGAGGTTATCATATCGCATGGGTGATTCGAAAGCAGGCAATAAATTAATGAATATCAATTTGACACCAGGCCAATTATAACTATAATCTTACGTAACGAGAAATAACGACACATACAAAAAAAACACTTCGATAACTAAGATAGGGAACTTTTTATTTTATTTTTTTAACAAGTTTTCTTTTTATTCACTTGTTCGTTTTTATCTTCCTCCGTGTTTTTCTTGTTGCTTTTTATCATCTTTATAATATATATGTATGAGCATAACGTTGAAGTTTGCATCTTTCGAGCGCAATGAAAATTCAATAATTTAGTTCGCAATGTAAATTATTTGTAAATTTCTTCGTTTTTATCGTTATCCGGACGGTTTTTGGCAGAATTAGGTTGTAGTTTTACAATAAGGCACTTTAAACAACGTTTGCGTGATTCTCGTGGACTAAACATAAATGTGCCGAACAAAAAATTCAGCAATTCAGAAGCATTCAATATCTATCCATCCCATTGCTGCAAACGCCATTATAAACTGCAATACGATAATATGAGGTAGTAATATAAAACAAGCGAAACAAGCGATTTAATAATGAAATATGTCGAATGAGTAAACGGCCGGGAACAGGGAAGTAATCGTAATAGAACGAAAAAGATAATAGATATAAGTATTAGTATTAAGGATGGATATGTAAATAGCGTTGAGTCTATACTCCGAAATAAATCAAATGAAAAATATAAAATAATAGTAGAATAACAATAAAATAGTTATTAAATGCTAATCAATCAAAAAATGTATAGGCCAGAAAAAAATAAATTATGATGACAATGTAAAATAAGCGAAAATAAACATGATTCAATAATAAAGTAAGTAAGCTGAGTAGAATGCGATTTGAAAAAATAGGAAACTAATAGGAAGAAACAAAAAAAATCGCAGTTAAATGCCAATAACTACGAAATGAAAGCAGCTTTTCTCTCGATGCTCAGTAGACAAGAATAAAGTTTGGCCCTAAAGATTTAGCTTAAGGGGCTATACCAGTGTGAACGCTGAAAATTTGGGTGATTTTAGGGAATTTTTTGATAGAAAAGTACTCAATTAAATGTTTCGGAAAATTAAGAATATATTTGGCTATATTTGACCTATATTACATAATTTTTTCATAGAAAAATATTGAGATCCAAGTGACTTATGCGCTGTTTTCGGAGGCGCCAAAAAAAAAGTTCCTCCACTGCTGACATGATTTCGGCCGATTCAGTGGCTGAAACCGGAAAAGAAAAACATGTGGTTAAACTAGAAGGTATTTCATGTACAATGACATACGATTTTCGAAAAATATCAAAATCTAACAAAATGGCGTAGTTATGAAAAAAAGTCCGTTTTATTGCCTATAAAATGGTCGTTTTTTTCAATGACAAATCGTCAATTTTCATCTAATCAAAAATATCCTACGTCATTGTCGAGTAAATATATTCAAGAGTACTCAGTTCAAATTTCAAGTCAATCGGATTCAAATATCATTATCATTTATAGCATTTTTATGAATATCATTTTATCTTGCAAAAATCGATAGTCAAATCTTTAAACGCGTTTTTCTCGAAATGAGATTTGACTATCGATTTTTGCAAGATAAAATGATATTCATAAAAATGCTATAAATGATAATGATATTTTTGAAAGTATAAACTGTCGAGAAGAAGGCAAAAAAATTGATTTTTTGAAAGTGCATGGTATAGCCCCTCAACGCTAAGAAGATTGCGGACACACGTTGCGATGTGAAAGAATTCCAAAATTACGTTGAGGATCGACAAAAAGAGAACGAAACGAGCATCAAGGGCTTTTACACCTAGTGAATTTTTTTAAACATCGATTTTTCGTTTTCGACGGATTCTCAAAATAGAACATTTCAAAAATTTTCTTTGACAATTTCAAGTCAATCCACCCAAAAGTGAGGGAGTTATGGGCGTTTGTAAGTAGGTTCCGCGAACCGGCGAACTTTAAACGCGTTTTTTCTCGAAACGACATTTTCGAAATCGGTGACTACGATATCTGAAAAATCACTGCACCGATCAACTTCAAATTCCACAAGCTTCTTTTACATATCAAAAAGTAGTGTGTCAAAGAAGACATTTTTTTCGATGCGTTTTTTTCATCAACGAAAATAGAGCATTTTTCGCCGAAAATCGATATCTTCATTTCAGACTGCGACCATTTTTTTCAAAAATCAATATTTCATTAAATCCTTTGTCTAAGAACTAGATAATTTCAAGCGAAAACTAATTGCCTTTGTTTTTCATGTTTCGGATAATTTGTTTCCCAGCAGCAGTCATTACCACGAAGGACCTTTTTCACACAGCGCTCTGCACAAAACATTGTATCCACCACATTTATAAATATTTTTCAATACCAAACTGTGAAAGATACTTAAAACCATGCTAAATGCTCTGGCGAATCGCAGTGCAGGAGAAAACTTAAAAGCGAAAATAGAGTGCCAATATGTGAGAATGACTGAGAGAGTGAAGAAACAAATACAAGCAAGAAAAATAACTTGTAGGGGAGGCTGGGGTCAATTGGAACGTTTGTTTAGAAAATCGGTAATGTGACTTTATTTCATACGTTATCTGTTTGGTAATGGGCTTTAACTGGTATACCTACACCTAGGAGCCGGAAAAAAGGTCATTTTTGTGAATTTTTTCAAGGAGAACTATTTGAAATTTCGAATTGGGGTTTTAATTATCTAAAAGTGTATACATTCAAAAATATGTTTAAGGGGTTACCCCCACTTGCGATTTTGAAAAAATCGATTTTTTTTATTGCAATTTTTTGAAGTGCAATTTGAAGTGCAGTTTTTTTTTATGCCCGGAATAGATGACTCTATGTAAGTTTACAAAAAAAATATTTTCTTCGTGTAAACTGAAATTGAAACTTTAAACGCGTTTTTCTCAAAATGGCATTTCTGAAGTCGGTGACTAAGATTACTCCAACACTAATGAACCGATCTTCTTGAAATTTTGCAGGCTTATTTAATACATAAAAATGTAGTCTTTAATCCTTCGATTTTTTTTCGTTAAAATCGAACCATTAACTTTGACTGTCCGCCATTTTGTGAAAAATGAATATTTTTTAAAATCCTTCGATTAAAGACTAGTTTATACTTATATTTGACTAAATCCATACGCATTTTTTTTTTCAGATGATCCACTTCGCCGCAATGTTGGTCACCGCAAACCGTGTATATAAAAACATTATTTCATTGACGGCCATTTGCCACTAAACAATGTAATATTTTTCAATAAAAAAATTACTGAAAGTTCTTCAAGATGTGTTCTTTAAGATGGTATATTGATCGATTAAAAAAGTTTTGTAGTTTTCTTTTAAAAAATTCATGAAAAAGGCCTTTTTTGCGCTACAAGTGGGGGTAACGCCTTAATTTTCTTTATTTAAAAATATCAAAAATATACCAGGATATTGTATGATCCTTGGAGCGTCGTAAAAAAATCTGCGTATACGGTATCCACTGGCGTTTCTTCAAAAATCATCTGAAAATAAAACCACAAAGATTATTAAATGAGATACTATAATCTAGTACTTGTCATAGCCGG
Source organism: Ophion slaviceki (assembly GCA_944452715.1). Classification (NCBI taxonomy): domain Eukaryota; kingdom Metazoa; phylum Arthropoda; class Insecta; order Hymenoptera; family Ichneumonidae; genus Ophion; species Ophion slaviceki. Next base: position 33,389,901 of record OX101783.1, read on the forward strand.
TTTTGAAAATATCGATTTATGACAAAATGGCGGACGCTTGAACATAAATAGTGATTTTTGGGCCAAAAATTAGTTATTATTTTGTCTATAAAACAAAAACTAAGTAACGGAAAAAAATTCCTATGACAAGTACTAGATAATGGTATATAGAATAACCACAAAAAACCTCAAGGCAATAGGTTCATTGGTTTTCGAGAAATTTTGGATACCGATTTGAAAAACGTGGTTTTGAGAAAAATTTGGGAATGAATAAATCATGAAATTTGTCAACTTACATGGCATCATCGATACCAGGCCCTCTACTTCAGGTCTTCTACGGTCGACGGAATGTTCATAGCTTCTAAATCCTCGACCTCGACCATCTAGGTGTATATCTCTCCTTAATTACAGCTAGATTGTCTGGCTATATAATAGCATTATTGATTTTGCTTCCAATATGCCCTGAACTTAGGTAGAAGCTATTTAGAAACTCTTGGAAAACGTTTCATTTGACCCTGTGTCGGGGTCAATCGAAGCGTTGCCTGTGGTTAGTTGAAACAGGTTTTTTCAGATGATTGGACTGATGATTCTACTAAACCAAGGTACTGTTAATTATGTGTATGAAGTGATAAGCAACGTTTGTTGTGAATAAAATACACTTTAAATTAAAATAATCGGTAAAAAAAAGTGATAAAAAATAATTTGATTGCTTTTCATTCCAGTCTTGGTATCACCGAAGGCATATTGAGGTGCTTCAATATTATTTTACTTACCTAGTTTTCATTTACTAAAGATCATCAGTCAGAGAATAGTTTTTGTTACTAGCGAGATACTCAATGAGATCAACATAGAGATAAATCAACGTTATATTAACGTTTGGTCTCATATTACGTCAACCTAACATTTATAAACTAATCAACAATGATCTGTTGATCCAAAGACAATTCTAATATAAACATTTATCAGAGTCACACGTTCTTATTTGTTAATGACTATAAGTCAGAGCAGAGAACAGTATTTCTTACTACCGAGCTACTCAATGAGATCGACTTATTTAACCCTTAGTAGTCACACTTAGCTAGAATCACGTTATAGTCATACTGGGTCTATGGGACCCAGGCGTTTTTAAATGGTTATAAATAATGAAATAATGCATTGAGTAATATGAAAAAAAATAGTGAGGTATAATTTGAACCTTGCTTAATACGAGGATATTGGTTAGAAATCAAAAATTAAATTTTAAATATGCAAACAAAATTATGCAAAAAAAACGTGAAAAATGACTTTTTTTTACAAAAATTGCTGTCACTCTTGTAATTATTGACATAAAAAATGATTTTATAATCTGGAAACAATGTATTTTGAAATAGATATAGCGGTTTCTGTGGACTTTTCAAAAAGTATTTTTATTTCATCCATCGCAGGTGCGATTTAGAAAGAAAGAATGAAACGCTTACGCACATAAAAAAATGTATGTTTTATTGGAAAAAAAAGTTGTACGGCATCAAAATAATTTGTTTGGGTCCCGTGGATCCAGTGTGACTATTAAGGGTTAAAAACAACACTATTAAAAGTTTTTATCTAATATTTATCAACTTCTAAGAAATCAACAAAGACCTATTGGTCCAAACACTCGAAGATAAACATTATTTGGATTCACAATTGTGGCACAAATAAATCAGATCGCCTGCTGTGCAAGCTCCGTGTGCCCACAGCCTGCACCCGGAACATTGCACCCAATCCTCCTGGCCTGCCGTGACCGTAACTTTCCACGCAAACTAGACCGAAGTATTTTCCAGATTCATCATCTGTGGAAAACTCTTTATTTTGACGTTTATTCTTGTTCTTGCTTTTTTCTTAATGTTTTTCCCCGAGGTTATTTTTCACTCTCATAGCCTGTTTTCTGTGGTCTTTCTCTTCAGTCTCATCTTTTTTTGGGGTGTCGGTGTATATTGTTGACTTTCTCTTTTTCCTACCCCTATTTAGCGTTTTCACATTTTCATTATTACATATATTTGTTGGCATCTTCATATGACTTTTTATAATTTTCGAGATCGCAGCGCCCGCGGTCCGCACTTTCAGACGGTTTCTTGGCATCTAAAAAAAACAAGATTTGGAAAAGTTGCTTGCGAATAAAATGTTTGTTCGGGGTCAATGGAAACACGTTTCAATTGACCCCGAACCGATTGTTTCGACTGCCCCCATACCCTCGCTTCAAATAATTTATAAATCAGCAAAGAACCTAAATCTTACAGGTAGGTACTGACCACAATAAACTTACTAGGATATTCATAGTAATGACGATTGTAAACAACGCTGAAGAAAAAACAACAGTTTTGGAGCAATACCCAAAATAATGGTAATAAAACAAAACTTACCTTTTGTGTCGAAAAAGCGATGCACCCACATAAAATGTTCGACGCTCTCCGAGCGGCGGCATGGACGAGGCGACAGGTTCCGATATGCAAAGCAGTTCCTTCCCCACTTGGGGCCCCACCCCTATTCAATGACCATCTTCTAGTTATTCAACTTGTTTAATGTGACCCATGTTTCTATCGACCCCAGCCTCCCCTACTGCGTTTTTGAAAAATCTTTTGGGGGAAGAATATGTATAGGGTAAAAACCCAAAACGGTATACCTGAGAAATGAAACTATTACTACCACTTAAGGCGAGAAATCCCTTTAGGAACGTGAAAAATAGGCATTTTTCGGGAATTCTTTTTAGAGGGGATAAAAGAATCTGATCATTTTCAAATTTGGACATGAGTTTCTTATATCTGTTAAGTTAAAAAATTTTTTTTGGGATGACTAACAATATGGTGGCGTTATTAAGGGTCTTCGGACGCCTATTTTCCGCGACATCGAAAAGTGCTGCAGTTGTCTCTTTTTCTGTTGATCTGAAAAAGATTTAATAAATGTCATTCGTTTACTGACATATTAAGGGGAAGAATATACCTAAAAAATGATGAAAAAGTGCAAAATTGAAAATTTGGGCGCCTTTTTACGCCAAAGTTTGAATTTTCGACCATTTTTTCGACATATTTGACCCAAAAAAAATTATTTATTTACACGCTACCTTTCAAACTTTAGGTATATCCTTCCGATAATATTACTAAGAGTAACCTCCCAAAATTTAATCCAAATCGGTCGACAACTTTTTGAGCTACAACACGGGCAGTTTTCGAAAAAGTAGTTTCGAGATAATCGCGTTTCAAGTTTCAACATGTGACTCGCTACCTGACCGCATGCTGTCCCCGCGCTCTAGACTATATGCGATAACTCCGCAAATATTCAATATTTCGATTTTTCCTTTGGCCAGTATATACTTTGGGTATCATACTTTCGAGATATGTAAAAAAAATCGATTTTTTGAAAATTCTAAAGGGATTTCTCGCCTTAAAATCATGCTCTTTACTATAAAAGACCTCCAACATTCAAACAAGGCTGCGATCTGTAAATTCACGATTGGCTGAAGAGCTTTTCCGAAAAAATTCCGTCCACACTCACCACTTGTATAAAGTCCACTGACTCCGAGGCTAAAGTCGACCCTAGCAAAATATCGTTATACCCTTCGACAAGCCTTTCAGCATTAATATTGAAGAATATTGAGCTTTCACGAGACAAGAAAATTAAACGGTCGGGTTATTTCCATAGTGCAAAATACGTGTATTCGTACGTACGAGAACGAATGCACGTGGCGATCCGTCAAAGCGGCGAACAGTCCAGCAGAAAAACAACTTTTATCGTGAGCGGATATAGTCCCGGAGTAATTGTGCAAGTAACGCCGCAAACGCGCCTCATCGACCATTCGAGCTGCGTCCACCTGGCTGCTAAATACAATATGCAAGAATTAGTTTCAGCGTAAAATTAATTTAGCACTACGCCGATAAGTTTTTCCGTTACCGCGCAGGCTCAATGTCATCAACAACTTGAGCACTGAAGGATTATCTTCGCAAAACTCTTCCATACCGCGCAACTTCGGGAGAGTCGAGTTGAAAGCTCGATATAATTGCGCACAACACTTCTTGAGGGAGGACACCACTGTAACTGCCACTGTTTCTCCGGTATTATGAATTTCCCAAAATCCTTCAGTCAAAGGCTCTACGACAAAATTACCAAACAAATACGAGATGCAGCCAAAGAAGTTGCAGATTAGTCTATGCGAATAGCAGCTGACGAAGAACAAAAAACAACGGCAGAAAACGAGAACACCAAAGACGCTAATGGAATCGCCATCTCCGGGGATGGTTCTTGGAGAAAAAGAGGTTTTTCTTCGCTGCAGGCTGTTCCGAAACTTATCGGAATTTTGTCTGGGAAAGTTGTCGACATTATCGTCAAGTGGTCATTTTGTAAGGCCTGCCAATCGTGGAGTGAGAAAAGGGAACAGAAGAATATGAAGAATGGTACGCAGAACATGAAGATAAATGCACAAGTGACCAGGAAGGAAGTTCTGGAAAGATGGAGGTAGATGGAATGGTGGAAATGTTTAGCAGATCTGAAGATTTACACGATACAAAATAATTGTATCATGTTGGAGATGGCGATGCAAAAACATTCAAGAGCATAACAGAAGCCCATCCGTATGGAGAGAACGTTATCATACGTAAACGAGAATGCATTGGTCATGTTCAAAAACGAATGGGCAGCAGACTCCGCAACGAAACAAGCAAAAGATCGCGGAGGAAGCGGCAAATTGGCTCCAGAATTGATACACGAATTGACAGTGTTTTATGGATTGGCTCTGAGAAATAATTGCACATCTATCGATGACATGAAGAAAGGAATCTGGGCAACATATTATCACAAGTGCTCAACCGATGAAAATCCTCAGCGTGACAACTGTTCTTCTGGCAAAGAAAGATGGTGCACGTGTCGACAAGCCGAAGCCGCAAACACGCTCGACTCATATACCCATAAGCCTGCACTCGATAAAACTGTGGCAGAAGCGATCAAACCAGTGTACGAAGCACTTAGTAACGACGAGTTACTGGAGAGATGTTTAGGAGGCTTCACACAAAATAATAACGAGTGTTTGAATTCCAAGATTTGGAAAATTGCTCCGAAAAAATCATGGAGTGGTTTAACAATTGTTGAAATCGCCGCGTATATTTCGGCTAGCACTTTCAACGACGGAACAGTCGCCTTTCTCCGAATTATGAAAAACCTTGGTATTACGATGGGGCCGAACGCGATGGAGACTTGCAAACATCTGGACGAATTACGCCTCACTGCCAGTGGAATTCAATCTGAAAAGGCAACAAAGGAAGCAAAGATTGCCGCCAGAAACGACAAAAAAAACATGCTGGAAATGTTTTAGATGCCGAGGAAGGCCCCACATCCCATGAAAAAATTTACAAAAGGCCCAGCAGTCTGCCAGCACAGTGCCAACTATACTCGACGCCTGACCAACGATAATTACCAGTACTTGGCGCCGCTTGGAGAAAATCCGAAATGTTACATGGGTCCTACAGTTGGCAAACAGCGTCAGCCTAGCGTTGGTACTGAGCTGGACCAGCATTAACACAGTGTCCGTGCCAAGGCTCGCGTACCAAAGGTTCGGTGCAGTTTAAGGGGTTACGCCCACTTGCGATTTTGAAAAAATCGATTTTTTTTTATTGCATTTTTTTGAAGTGCAATTTGAAGTGCAGTTTTTTTTGATGCCCGGAATAGATGACTCTATGTAAGTTTACAAAAAAAATATTTTCTTCGTGTAAACTGAAATTGAAACTTTAAACGCGTTTTTCTCAAAATGGCATTTCTGAAGTCGGTGACCAAGATTACTCGAACATTAATGAACCGATCTTCTTGAAATTTTGCAGGCTTATTTAATACATAAAAATGTAGTCTTTAATCGTTCGATTTTTTTTTTCGAAAAAAAATGGCCGTTTTATGGCCAAAAAACGGCCGTTTTTTTTTCGTTAAAATCGAACCATTAACTTTAACTGTCCGCCACTTTGTGAAAAATGAATATTTTTTAAAATCCTTCGATTAAAGACTAGTTTATACTTATATTTGACTAAATCCATCCGCATTTTTTTTTCAGATGATCCACTTCGCCGTAATGTTGGTCACCGCAAACCGTGTATATAAAAACATTATTTAATTGACGGCCATTTGCCACTAAACAATGTAATATTTTTCAATAAAAAAATTACTGAAAGTTTTTCAAGATATGTTCTTTAAGATGGTATATTGATCGATTAAAAATGGTTTGTTGTTTTCTTTAAAAAAATCATGAAAAAGGCCTTTTTTTGCGCTACAAGTGGGGGTAACGCCTTAAGACGGAATGACACCTCATCGCGGTCGGTATGGTAGAGCAATTGTAGATACCCAAAAATCTCTGAAACGGCTCTTCAGATCCCGTCGAAACTTTGCCAAACGACGTCAAATAGATAGACGAACAGCTGTCTGCCCCTCAAATTTTCTGAATTTGAGAAAAAAAACGTAGATCGAGTTATCATCAGCCAATCTACGGTTTTTTTCTCAAATTCAGAAAATTTGAGGGGCAGACAGCTGTTCGTCTATCTATTTGACGTCGTTTGGCAAAGTTTCGACGGGATCTGAAGAGCCGTTTCAGAGATTTTTGGGTATCTACAATTGCTCTACCATACCGACCGCGATGAGGTGTCATTCCGTCTTAAGGCCAATGTTGGCCCAAGGTTGGTTGTCGGTGATGCTCCAATGTTCAATTTAACCATGGGTTATTCATCGGTCAACAAAACCGGCCGAACGTTGGCCTTATGGTTGGGTCCCGATTGCCATCCCGAGCCTTGGTTTTATTGTAAGCGTCAGCAATTTTTTCACGGGATATAGCACAGGATGCTATTAAATAAGGTAAGATTGCATTTATAACAGATACCGCGCGGCGCACCCGACCGCCAACTTCAAGGCCGTTTTTCCACGATTCACTTTTTTGAACCTTGTGAAAGTTCTAACTCTTGAACGAGGGTTCAAATCGCTTTGAAATTTTTACAACATATTTTTAGTATCGTCACCTATCGTGTGAACCACCGAAACAAAAATTTCAATGATATAAAAAAAAATTTAAATTAAATACCGACGGAAAATTGAGTAAAAAAATTTTAAGTTTCAATTTTTTACTATAACAATTTTTTAAAATAATATTGTTGGTTCACACTCAAGATACATTCATTATGCAATTATAAATATGTTCATTTTTTTCAGACACCTACATCGATGCCGAGAACTTTCACCATCAACGCGCGCGCAAAAAATGCATTGCTTCATTATATCTCCGCTATTTGTTAATATTTCTGATTTTTTTACATACACTTAACCATGTGCATAAGTGATCTGAAAAAAAACGTCAATATATGCGTCATTTTTTTTAACCGCGTCTAGAAAAGTACCTTCGAAAATCGGCGAAATCGCGTATATTAGGCCTTAACGAGGGCAACATCTCTATACCGAAGATTTTAGAAACACTCGGAGTGCCTTGTGGCCGAAACGCCCACGCCTATATCAGTCAAGAGGACGAGTCGCGTGTTACGCTTGCCGAGCAGCAAGCGCAAGCAGCCACAGGAGAAGGAAGAATGGCTCATAGGCAGTATCAAATCAATGTTTTAGAGGCTGCAGATGATGCAGAAGGTATGGCACTGGAATCGACGACTCCATGTTAGTATAAATAAATTAACTTTAAATGTAAAAGAAACATACTTGAATCTTAAACGCCATTATCTCAGAATCGTCTTTTTTTAGAAACACCTTTGCGGTGGACACGATTACTAAAAAACTATTAATCCGATCCATACCAAATTTATACCACTTATTTATTCTGATAATAGCTAGGGCCTGGACGAAGGATTTTGAATTTTGTTGAAATTTTTTTTGTAACAAAAAAACCGAAGATTTAGCACTTCAAAAAATGATTTTTTTGTTAAAATTGTCATTTTTTAAAATCAACATGTTTACAAATCCTTTATCCAGGTCCAATCCAATGCAGTATACTAATGAAATCTTTTTCAAATTCTGATTTCAGATGAACCGTTTTCGAGTTATCATGTCCACCGCAACTGATGCTCAAAAGAAGGCGCTCCTGGAAGACAGCTGGAGTTCCGCCATTTTGAAATATTTTTGAATAAAAATAAGTATATGAAAATATGTACTAATCGATGTCGTTCACAGTATTTCAATAAACATTTATTGTCCCGTCGAAAAAAAAAAAATCAAGAAAATCACGTCCCTTCGCTACAAGTGTATATAAGGCCTTAAAGACAGGAATAAAATACATGGTCAACAGACCTCTTAGGCTTTATCAGGTATATATTGAAGTATGTAAAAAAATTGTATTTGTCAAAAGAATACAAAATGCCGGCGCACGAGTCGCTATAGCACTACTAGTTTTCAGTTAACCCTCTCCACGGCAGGCAGTATAACTGTCGTAAATTTACTCCTGGATTTAAGAGTGAAATGTTTTCGTTAATTATATTAGTTTTAGCAGTTAAGTACGGGGGGGGGGGATAAAAAAATTATGAAAAAAAATAGAGACGATTTTGAAAATAAGTTCGTTTTTTCGGCCATAATTTTCACATATAAAGTGATATATTTTGTACAAATTTCAATTAATTGAAAAAAGCGCTCGGACTCGATTGTTAAAGCAATATAAGAAGCTACAGTTAAAATTTCAAATCCATTGGATGAAAATTATTCGAGTTCTGCTGCGTGCCGATTTAAAAAAACATGGTTTCGAGAAAAACGTATAAAGTCAAGGGTTTTATAGACGCTACAGCGGATGACATTTTTTTCCTGTCATTTAATGCCAACTATTGGTAGAAAATGAAACTATTGTTCGTCGGTAACTTTTTCCCCAAGGATAATAGGCTTACAGGAGTCGAGAATTGCGTCTACCGGCGTGGCATCGCCGAAGGCGCTTTTCAGCGCTCGAAGACTCCCATAAAAACTAGATCGAAAACCACTTTAAAACTGTTTTTTTTCAGCTATAAACGATCATGTATCATATTTTTGAGGGTTCAAAGGATTTTTTAAAAGCGTTTAAAAAAAAGATTTTTCGAAAATTCTACACTGGTGTCCTTCCTTAAGGTATTCCTATCCGCCACGATTTGTAAAGACACAGGGGGGGGGGGGGCAGTCTGAATCATTGGTAAATTACAGTGCTATGCCGCTTAATCGAAATAAGTCACAATCAATTATTATACCCAATGATAAACTGAAATAAAAAATTGCGCGCAAATTTAGCGGATTTAGACATTTTTACATTTTATCAGAAAAGTCGCGGCTACGAAAACTCTTCTACTGGTAATATTTTTTAAAGTTTTATCATTAATATTTCTTTTCGACATTGGGTGCACGGAAAAAAAGAAACAGCGAAAATCAAAGTATAAACCGTATAAAAAACAGGGTGCCATATTTCATTTTACAGTAAAACAGAGTAATGTAAATCCTGTCCTACAAAAATGACAAATTTTCCTGTACACACTGAGATTTTTACAGTTACACTGGCTTATTTACAGTTCGGAATTGTGAATAAGTCAGTGATTTCAGTAAAAATATTCCGCAGTAAAATTTAAATGAGGTCACTGATTTTTATACTGTACGTAAAGTGCAAGGGTTACAGTGTACACTGTATTGAGTACAGAGTGATTCATTAAATTGTACAGTGTAGCACGGTAGTTTTACTCTTCTTTCGACAGTTCGTGACGTAATCTGTGCACTCTGAGATTTTATACAGTTACACTGATTTATTTACAGTTTGGTATTGTGAATAAGTCAATGATTTCAGTAAAAATATTCCGCAGTAAAATTTAAATGAGGTCACTGATTTTTATACTATACGTAAAGTGCAAGGGTTACAGTGTACACTGTATTGAGTACAGAGTGATTCATTAAATTTCACAGTGTCGCACGGTAGTTTTACTCTTCTTTCGACAGTTCGTGACGTTATCTGTGCACACTGAGATTTTTACAGTTACACTGGTTTATTTGCAGTTTGATATTGTGAATACATCAGTGATTTCATTAAAAATATTCAACTGTAAAATTTAAATGCGATCACTGATTTTTATACTGTACGCAAATGAGGCACGAGGTGAGGCACGAGGCCAGGACACAAAGGATTGCCAGTTAGTAGTGCGTGGTTGATGGGACGCGGACATCAAAATTTGTTCGACAGAATTCAAGAAATTATAAAGAAAGAATTTTTTTTTTAAGTATACGATCTTGTCTAATAAGGACTTGTCTCGCGAGTGGGGTGAGGCACGTGGCCAGGACACAAAGGATTGCCAGTTAGTTGTGCGTGGTCGATAGGATGCGAACGTTGAAATTTGTGCGACATAATTCAAGAAATTATAAAAAAAGAGAATTATTTATAAAAAGGTACGTTCTTGTGTTGTGACTGATTTTTTTTATAGTGTCTACACATTTTTTCCAAACTTCTTTTATGGATAAACTTTTTTTGTGTGTCGACATAAACTATGTCGATATAACTGGCGCATCCATTGCACATAATACAGATTAACCAACTGTCAAATTACAAGTTTTGTTAAATTTATATTACAGTGTTGAACTGTCAAAATTTACTTTTGACTACACTGTATTTTGGACTGTGTGTTCCAGTAAAAGATACAGTAGAGCGGTTCGAGTCCAAAGAGGACAGTATAGGAACTGTAATAATTTACTTTGAGCACACTGTATTTTGAGCACTGTGTTTCAGTAAATTTCGCTGTGCAATCGCTCGAGTCCAATGCGAACTGTGTAGCCCCTGTATTTTGTACTATTTCCTTTTTTCCGTGCAGATAATCCAGTGTTGAGTTATGCGGTTCACCGCAATGTAACTTTTTTTAGGCATCTGCGAAGATTTGCTGTCAATGGCTCATTTCTGCATAATTATTAATGAAAATTTTACAGAATATTCTTCAAATGTCCATTTATTACATACTTATTACATAAATAAATATATATTGACTATGTCGTCAAAAAAAATTATCGTAAATATGTTTTTTATAGCGAATACCCCCCCCCCCCCCCCCCCCGCCCCCCGGTAACTCCTCTATCCAACCTTCTCTTTTCAGAAGTGGAAACATTTGATACAAAAAAACCGTGCATTTAATTTCCGGTATTTTTCTGGCCCGAAAACTGACTTCAAATATTGCCGGATATCTGGACCTATTCAACTCGTCAAATTAAAAAACCTTTTTTTTCCAAAACGAATTATTTTACAGTGGCCGCAAAAATTTCACTTGATAGCACCGAAACGTATTTTTGTCATTTTTTTAAGATTCCTAAACTAAAAAGTTATAAGAATAGAGAAAAGGGGTGCAGACACTTCGCTAATGACTTTAGACTTTAGACCCCGGCAGCGTGCGATTGGGATGCAGAAGTTATTTTTCTAATGACGTTACGATGGATTTCAGGTGCCCAATACTACGGTACCTTACTCGATGGCCTGAGGAGGATTCTCCCCCTTTGTCGTACTTTTTGAAACACGTGAAAAAAGGTGTCGAAAATACAGCTGTAAAATTATCGCCTCTGACTTACATCATGCCTGGACTCCCTTGTTCCAAAATTGGTTGGTACGAAATATCGACCCTATACTATAATTTCCGGCGCATCCCCCAATGACTAACTTCGAAAGACTGTTATTATTATTCACTCTGATATACCATTCGTACTTGAAGGGCTACGTCACTTGTTGGAGCCTCCGACGTGCATCGTGTCACCAAACCGAGGGCATGCGCGTTCATAAGAATCGAAAAGAGAAAGGGCTGAGTTTAGAGGCGTCGTGATTACTGGTAATGGGGAGATAGGCCCTGAGGGCAAACTCTGAGAGTGACATATTTGCGAGAGAGAATTAATTTGGTATGTGAGAGGCAAACCTTCGAAGACCACGAAATAGAGCAAAGTAGTATGGAATCTAAGAACTGAAAGCGGATAGAAAGCAAGTTTTATCGTAAAATGGTGGGCGGTTATTACCTCGCACTCGCTTCACTCTTCACTTTTTTGTCTCTCTTTATTGTTTTCTCTGTCTACTTTTTCCTCAACTTCCCAAGAGTTCTACTCACCGCGACTGATCCATCCCCTTTCTCGTAGTTCGTGAACCTTTTTTCCCATCCATTCGTGCACTGACGACGGTACAAAATATACGCACGGATATACACATACATATGCACAAACATTTGCACAATGTATTAAAAGATTTGGATAAAATTAAGTACGCACGGACCAATGCAAAATAAACGGCCAGCTGCGTACTTTATTTTGTTCAGTGTACGACACACGTATACATTATGGGGAAAGGTGATTTTCATTCGGTGTTGCGTTCCATGGAAAAAACTAAAATGTTTAATGTTTAAAGTTTCATAATTCGTTGAGAAAAAAATGCTTCGATTCTCACTTACAGAAATTCAAGTTCAAGCAGATCATTTTGCTGGCGAGCGAAATGATCTAAATTGATTTAATTTGATGACTGGTCTAATTTGATGACTTAAGGGGCTATACCAGTGTGATCGCTGAAAATTAGGGTTATTTTGGGGAATTTTTTGGAAGAAAAGTGCTCAATTAATTGTTTTGGAAAATTAAGAATATATTTGGCTTTATTTGACCGATATTACATAATTTTTTCATAGAAAAATATTGAGATCCAAGCGACTTATGCCTTCGGAGGCGCAAAAAAAAGTTGCTCCACTGCTGACATGATTCCGGCCGATTGAGTGGCTGAAACCGAAAAAGGAAAAAATATCATTAAACTGGAAGGCATTTCCTGTACTATGACGTAGGATTTTCGAAAAATATCAGAATCTAACAAAATGGCGTAGTTATGAAAAAAAAGTCTGTTTTCTTGCCTATAAAATGGTCGTTTTTTTCAATGCCAAATCGTCAATTTCCATCCAATAAAAAATATCCTACGTCATTGTAGAGTAAATACATTTAAGAGTACGCAGTTTAAATTTCAAGTCAATCGGATAATTGCTCTTTGAGTTACAATGTCAGCAAATTTGAAAAATCTCATTTCGAGAAAAACGCGTTTAAAGATTTAACTATCGATTTTTGCAATATAAAATTATATTTGCCATAAAAACTGCTAATCAGCTATACCTGGCCCATACAATGGACCCTCCTCTTCCTCGAATAATGCTTGCTGAGAGGCTGAAGCTTTTCACACTGGTATAGCCCCTTAAATTTCTTTGAGGGAGATACGAAGTTTTTTTAAACGAATTTTTGTAAACATTTTAGTTCTTTTTAAAGAAAGGACTAAAAAAACATTTTGGTTCTTACTAAAGGAAGCGACAAAAACATTTTAGTTCTCTTTAAAGAAAGCACCGAAATACATTTCAGTTCTTTCTTTAGTTTACTTCTGTTTTTAGTTCTAAAAATGTTTACATTAATTATTCGTTAACAAAGAATGTTGACAATAATTCGTTGAGGCGTACCCCCACTTGTAGCGCAAAAAAAAGGCCTTTTTCATGAATTTTTTTAAAGAAAACTACATAACTTTTTTAATTGATCAATATACCATCTTAAAGAACACATCTTGAAGAACTTTCAGTAATTTTTTTATTGAAAAATATTACATTGTTTAGTGGCAAATGGCCGTCAATGAAATAATGTTTTTATATACACGGTTTGCGGTGACCAACATTGCGGCGAAGTGGATCATCTGAAAAAAAAATGCGGATGGATTTAGTCAAATATAAGTATAAACTAGTCTTTAATCGAAGGATTTTAAAAAATATTCATTTTTCACAAAATGGCGGACAGTCAAAGTTAATGGTTCGATTTTAACGAAAAAAAACAGCCGTTTTATGGCTATAAAACGGCCATTTTTTTCGAAAAAAAAAATCGAACGATTAAAGACTACATTTTTATGTATTAAATAAGCCTGCAAAATTTCAAGAAGATCGGTTCATTAGTGTTCGAGTAATCTTGGTCACCGACTTCAGAAATGCCATTTTGAGAAAAACGCGTTTAAAGTTTCAATTTCAGTTTACACGAAGAAAAATTTTTTTTTCGTAAACTTACATAGAGTCATCTATTCCGGGCATAAAAAAAACTGCACTTCAAATTGCACTTCAAAAAAATGCAATGAAAAAATCGATTTTTTCAAAATCGCAAGTGGGGGTAACCCCTTAAGAAAAAAATCTTCTAATCTCCGTTACAAAAATTCAACATAATTTTGCCGAAGAGAAAAATTGTCTACTTACATTCAATCTACTTGAACTTGCATTTAATCTACTTAAACTTGAATTTGGTCTATTTAAACACAAATTTGATCTACTTTAACGTGCATTTCTAGTTGAACTTGCGCTTATACTTTAACTTGCATTTCTACTTGAACTTAACTTTCTACTTGAACATTCGTTTATTTTTTAACTTTATTTTTTACTTAAACGTCAGATTCAACTTGAACGTGCATTTTTACTTGAATTCCTGTAAATGGAACATGAAGATTTTTCTCTGATGAATTATTAGAAACATTCTAGTTCTTTCTTTCCATACCAGAATTAGAAAAGCATGCTGAACTTGAATTTGATCAACTTAAACTTGAATTTGATTTACTTGAACTTGAATTTGCTCGACGTGAACTATATTTTTTACTTGAATATCAATTTCTACCCGTACTTCATTTTTCCTTTAACTTCAGGGTCGACCCTTACTTCATTTTCACTTTAACCACAATGCCTGCCCGTACTTCATTCTACTTGAACTTCAATTTCTATGCAAAATTCAATGTTCACTTGGACTTCAATTTCGATTCGAACTTTAATTTCTATTTGAACTTCAATTTCTACTCGGATTTCATTTTCTACTTGGACTTAAGGAGAGATATGCACCTAGATGGTCGAGGTCGAGGATTTAGAAGCTATGAACATTCCGTCGACCGTAGAAGACCTACACTATGGGCCTGATATCGATGATTCCATGACCAATTTCATGATTTTTTCATTCCTGAATTGTCAAACGCGTTTTTCTCAAAATCACGTTTTTCAAATCGGTATCCAAAATTTCTCGAAAACCAATGAACCGATCGCCTTGAGGTTTTTTGTGGTTATTCTATACACCATTATCTAGTACTTGTCATAGGATTTTTTTTCTGTTACATAGTTTTTCTTTTATAGGCAAAATAATAACTAATTTTTTGCCCAAAAATCACCACTTATGTTCAAATGTCCGCCATTTTGTCATAAATCGATATTTTCAAAATCGGCTATGATAAGTACCAGATTATAGTATCTAATTTAATAATCTTTTTGGTTTTTCTTTCAGATGATTTTTGAAGAAACGCCAGTGGGTACCGTATACGCAGATTTTTTTACGACGCTCCACGGATCATACAATATCCTTGTATATTTTCGATATTTATAAATAAAGAAAATTAAACATATTTTTGAATGTATATACTTTTAGATAATTAAAACCCCAATCCGAAATTTCAAATAGTTTTCCTTGAAAAAATTCACAAAAATGACCTTATTTTCCGGCTCCTACGTGTATATCTCCCCTTGAACTTCGATTCGATTATCATTTTCTCCTTGAACTTCAATTACGATTCGAACTTCAATTTCTACTTTAATTCCTTTTTCCTTTTCTACTTGAAGGGGAGGCATGATTTTTCCTTAACGTATTATGAGAACCATTCTAGTTCTTTTTTTCACCGAAGAATTAGAAAAATATGCAAGACAGTCTCGAAGATTCGTAAACGCGTCAAAGTTTTCGTAAACGACACCGGCAAGGCCAAGAATCGAAGAACTTCCGACTCCACCCATACACGTTCGTACCGACGACAATAATTTTTGCTATCCACCGAAACAGCGCAGAATTGTTAAATTTTCCGATTAGACATTCTAATATGCCTAGATCAATAAATGTATGAACAAGGAATGAGGAAAACCAGACATTTTCCAATACTACAAAATCCGAATGTGATGAAATTTGCAATTTTTATCGAGATCCATCACGGTCTTTCTTCCCTTCGTCTTCGATTCTTCCTCTCGCGTATGGCCATTGTGAAAATTGGGTCAGAGAGCCACATCGAATTGTAGTGGAATGCCCCGTGTACTCACTTACGTATCGAATGGTTAAAAGTAAACCGGCGTGAACCACGCTGCGTTAGCGACGTCGAGACGTGTGGATCGGACCCTTTTGCTCGCGAGTAATCGATGCACTGTATGTGTACAGCCTCGACTCGTCGACGAATCGACGACACATGTATTTTAATAGGCTCATCAACCGGGCAGTGCCCACTCCGGAGTATTCACGAAGGAAACTCGGCGCTGCATATACACAAGTACACACGTACTGTAGCGGTTGGGTATTGGAGTATGACGTCGTATGGTTGCAGTAACACGAGAGGCTTTAATAATGCGTTATGAGTGTGAACCTTGTGCACTTACTCATGCACACACATGCATATACGTAAATATTACGATGCTCAATCATTGAGATCCTATTTTCACTTCGACCCCAACCTGTTCAAGTACAGATTTGGCCTTTCAGGCGATCTGAAAAGCTAACACGGGTTCGCAGATTTGCTCAATAATATTTTCCGAGATTGTTAACAACTCGGAGAATGCAAAGCCTCGGGGCATGTAGCTGGAGTGTACGTCGACACTTTCGATTTTCTAATTGTCATGGATTTAATTTTTTACAGGCAATCGGAATGTGCACCCAGACTTGGCTGGAAAAATAAAGAATGATCTATCGTGCAGCATCAATTAAGTGCTCCTGTTTTCACCCCTATGATCCAGTACGATTGGTTTGCATCCAAATTGACAGAGGAAAAACCTTCGTTTCATGACTTGAATAAAGTATGCTTTCCAATGAAGCATGTTTCAGATACATGCAACTGCTCAAACAATGCTTTTATAAAATGTGCCTGGTGTGAAAAAGATGAGTGTTTCAAATATTTCTACGATCATTATCACCCTAAAATTGTAAAATTACTTGTGATAATGAATAAAAAGCAGCGTTCATAATTAATTGCCAGAGTTTTCGGAATTTTCATTTTCATTAAAAACTTCACCTAATTGTATAAATTAACTGCTTGGGTCTATTTGAATTCTACGATAAAAAGTTGAACATGGCGAGAAATTAAAAAAAAAACGGTAGCAGCGACAATCGAACGCAAACCAGCGGGGTGACAGGCAATGCGCTTGACCACTGCGCTACGTCGCTGACGTGGAAATGGTTGAAACAATTATTGGGGTAGAATATCCATACACGGAAAAAAAGAAATAGTGAAAGAAGAAGAAAGAAAAAAGAAATGCACAGCGATATTTACTGAAACACAGTGCTCAAAATACAGTGTGCTCAAAGTAAATGATTACAGTTCCTATACTGTCTTCTTTGGACTCGAACCGCTCTACTGTATCTTTTACTGGAACACACAGTCCAAAATACAGTGTAGTCAAAAGTAAATTTTGACAGTTCAACACTGTAATGTAAATTTAACAAAACTTGTAATTTGACAGTTGGTTAATCTGTATTATGTACAATGAATGCGCCAGTTATATCGACAGAGTTTATGTAGGTGTTTTAACAGTGAAGTCCTCTGTTCTAGAAACTGGTTAGCAACAGATATAGTTTCAGTTTTCAATCGTTGCTTTTTACAGTTTAAACACGGGAAGCGTTCTAGTTTTAATACTGTAATTCAAACTTGATGAATCCCGTAATTTAATAGTGCCACAAATCGTATATTATACAAAATTAGGGGTAAAAATAACATTAGATAGCGCTGAAAGAACTGCAAGTCCTTTGTGTCCTGGTCGCGCCACGCGTGAGACAAGTACTAATCAGTGAATACCGTTTACAACGTCACACTGTAAATTTGATTATTACATTTTTTTTTTAAATCGGCGAAACCTTTGCTTACAATGTATATATATCAAGAATAGAATGAAGTGAATGAGACACACAAAAAAAAGTTTATCCATAAAAGAAGTTTGAAAAAATGTGTGGAAAATATTAAAAAATCAGTCACATACACAAGAACGTACTTTTTTGTAAATAATTCTCTCTTTTTTATAATTTCTTGAATTATGTCGCACAAATTTCAACGTTCTCTCTATCGACCACGCACTACTAACTGGCAATCCTTTGTGTCCTGGCCACGTGCCTCACCCCACGCGCGAGACAAGTCCTAATTAGACAAGAACGTACCTTTTTTTTAAATTCTTTCTTTCTTTATAATTTCTTGAATTCTGAGGCACAAATTTCGATGTCCGCGTCCCATCAACCACGCACTACTAACTGGCAATCCTTTGTGTCCTGGCCTCGTGCCTCACCTCGTGCCTCATTTGCGTACAGTATAAAAATCAGTGATCGCATTTAAATTTTACAGTTGAATATTTTTACTGAAATCACTGATGTATTCACAATATCAAACTGAAAATAAACCAGTGTAACTGTAAAAATCTCAGAGTGCACAGATAACGTCACGAACTGCCGAAAGAAAAGTAAAACTATCGTGGCACACTGTGAAATTTAATGAATCACTCTGTACTCAATACAGTGTACACTGTAACCCTTGCACTTTACGTACAGCATAAAAATCAGTGACCTCATTTAAATTTTACTGTTGAATATTTTTACCGAAATCACTGATTTATTCACAATACCAAACGGTAAATAAATCAGAGTAACTGTAAAAATCTCAGAGTGCACAGATTACGTCACGAACTGTCGAAAGAAGAGTAAAACTACCGTGCCACACTGTACAATTTAATGAATCACTCTGTACTCAATACAGTGTACACTGTAACCCTTGCAGTTTGCGTACAGTATAAAAATCAGTGATCTCATATAAATTTTACAGTTGAATATTTTTACTGAAAACACTGATGTATTCACAGTACCGAACTGTAAATAAGCCAGTGTAACTGTAAAAATCTCAGTGTGTACAGGAAAATTCTTCATTTTTGTAGGACGGGATTTACATTACTGTGTTTTACTGTAAAATGAAATATGGCGCCCTGTTTTTTATGCGGTTTATACTGTGATTTTCGCTGTTTC
Organism: Ophion slaviceki; assembly: GCA_944452715.1. NCBI lineage: Eukaryota > Metazoa > Arthropoda > Insecta > Hymenoptera > Ichneumonidae > Ophion > Ophion slaviceki. The sequence continues at coordinate 33,408,864 of OX101783.1, forward strand.
TTTTTTTCCGTGTAAGTCGAATTTCCATAATTGAATATCCATGAGTCGAATATCCATAAGTATGAATATCCATAAGTCGAATATCCATAAGTACGAATATCCCAAACAAAGCCAAATAAACTCGCTATATTTGTCTACCTCCCGCCATTTCTGGCACTCATTTCTATTCTATACTCACTTACGAATATTCGTACTTATGGATGTTCGTACTTATAGATATTCGACTTATGGATATTCGACGATAGTGAAAAAAATATCCCTCGACCTCTATTCGGAAATCATTGGAGAACATTTTACCCTTTCCTATGGCCCACTCATGCCAAATTTTAAAAACGTTAAGTGGAGAGCCACCTCTTTCTACCCACGCAGTTTGCGCCAAAACGGTGGGTCCCGATTGGCGTCCTCCCCTTGTGAGAGAAATGATTTGTTTCAATCAAATAGATACGGAACATTGAACGTATTTTTGTTTGGGCTTGTTTGGGGTTCCATTTCTAGAAAAATGTTGATTAAACTTAAGGCCTTAGGCCACAGTAACAGGTATAAAATCATGTGCCAATTTAACAATTTTTTTTCCGTATGAAAAATTGATTCACTCATAAAATTAATTACACATCTATTCAGTATGAATATCAAGCTGTTAGAATTTTTTTTCGATGTATAAAAAGTTCGCGATGTACAAAGTACTCAAAACTTCTCGAAACAGCTTTTTTCCAATTGGCGTGACAAATAACTTCCACAATTTTCACTCAATTTACTTTAAATTTAAAAGTTATGTTCCTAATTGCATTTCGCAGAGAAGTACGTACGGAATTTCGGATTAATCGAAAACTCTTCATTTTATGAGCAGTTTATGAGCAGTTACAACGAAATTTTTTACTGAAAATCCATTTCTTTCTTTTAGGCTTTGAAATCGAATTTTCATATTTTTTATCATTTTCTCGACAAAATTACCCCAAAAAGGTAATTCATTTACGCGATAACCTTAAAACTTTGGGTATATCCTTCTGATAATCTCATAGTGACAAACATCCCAAAATTTCAGCCAGATCGATCAATAACTTTTTGAGCTATAACCTGAGTAGTTTTTCAAAAGACGCCTTAAGGAATACCTTATAACGCCGCCATTTTATTTTGTCTAAAAACAATGTTTTTTGTTGTCATACTTGAAAGTTGTAATGAGATAACGTCAAAATTTTTAAAAGATGAGCGTATTTTATCAAGTTTAAAAAAATGCGTGATAAATGACGCATTTCCGAGCGTCTAAAGAGATTTCCCCCCTTAAGAGAATTGCAATCGTTTCCGAATGCCCGAGTGGAAAACGTAACTCATCACTGCCTAGCCTAGCCTAGCAAAGTGATGTTTTGAATCGCCATTAGCTAGCCCTCTTAGCGATTGACTACCCAGCCTTGTAACGCTTTGGTCCTCTAGTAACTGAATACAAAAAATTAGATGGTGACTAGATAGAAAGAAATATCCCAGGGCTGTATTATATTTCTGACCTAGCCATGACATAGTTTTTTCAGCTAGCGACTGAGAACAAAAAATTAGGTGGCGATTAGATTAAACAAAAATTTGCAGCCATATATTTATCTTTTCGTGATTTTTTTTTCACATTATTTACATCATTGGACCCTTTTACGATATTGTTCGTTGTTCATTAATTAGGGTTATGATATTTGCGCTGTAAATATATTAATGGTTCAATTTTAAATTATCTCAGACAAACGCTTACGCCGTAACGTGGTTTCGAACCCGGGACCTCTGGGTGATGAGTTGTCACGTTGTCCACTGAGCCAATTCTACTTGTTTAATTTCTGAATTTTCCAATCGTCTACATATGTTATACTACACAATGTCAGATTATTGAAAAATGGGTGGATTAACAAATGTAAATAACATTATCGAATCAATGACTCAATTGTGTTCGCATTGAGAGCGACAATCGCATAGAATTACATAACCTTAAATTGTATTCGTCCGATCATTTTTTCCGGCCAGTGCGGCCACAGTTGGGAAGTGTTGGCTAGGTCATCGCGAGATACCGACTTGAGGATTTTATTCATTCGCAATGTCATCTGTAACTCAAGTTGCTTAACCAACCATGAGCCAATCGCTAGATGGAACTACACGTGTTCACATAACCACACTTTGTCATTTGTGACCAAGATCGGCTGGGCAGTGACTAGCCAAGGGGTGCACAGCAGCAGTTAGCTGGCTAGGTCATGGCGAGATACCTACTTGAGAATTTTTGCATTCGCAACGCCATCTGTAACCCAAGTTGCTTAGCCAGCCATGAGCCAATCGCTCGATGGAACTACATGTAGTCACATAACCACACTTTGTAATTTGTGACCAAGATCGACTGGGCAGTGACTAGCCAAGGGGCGCATAGCCGCAGTTAGCTAGTGTTGGTTAGGTCATGGCGTCATGCCCACTTGAGTATTTTTTTCTTTTGCAAAGCCATCTCAAACTCAAGTTAGCTAGCCAGCCATGAGTCATTCGCTCGATGGAACTACACGTAGTCACATAACCTTACTTTGTCATTTGTGACCAACATCAGCTGGGCAGTGACTAGACAAGGGCTGGATAACAAAACATTCACAATATTACTAGCTCATAGCGAGCCAACCATTGGTCAGTTCGTATGAGCTAAATTGGGCGAGCCAGTTACTAGGTCGTAACTCAGACAGGCTAGAACAATTTCTACTCGGGTGGAATAGCTCCCGTATTTCCGCAGGTAGTCGAGAATTAAAAATCAGCAGACCCGTTTCAATACGCGACAAACAGCGCTCAAAGTGTATACGCTCAATGTCGCCAATGCGGAGAAAAACCGGCTGAATGGTTGGCATCGCATTTTAACACTACGTGAAACGAAAGGGCAGGGGGGGTTTAATGCAAAAAGTTTCGTGATCGAAACAAGTCTGTTTTTCCAGCCGCGAGCGTATTGACCGCTTGGTTGCGTTGGTGTTGGAAGCATGGATCGTTTTATATACCCACATGTGTATACGGGAGAAGATTGTCCGGTCGCTTTATCCCGAGAAACTGACAGAGCAGACGGGACTTCTCCAACGGTTCGGGGTGTAAAAAAAAGAGCGACAAACCGGAATACTGACGGGAAAAAAAACGGGCGAGAAAGTACAAGAATGTAAAGGATGACGAGAGGAATCACTGGGAAGAGGCGGCGGGGAGACTGGGTGTGCAAATGTCGTCCGGTTAGATTACCATCGATGCAATAAAAGCGGCAACCACTCTTCTCCTCAGAGGCTCGAACGTTCGTACCGATCGTTTTCGGACGCCGAGGAGAGCCAATGAACCTCGCGTAGACTCGTGCAAATGCGTAAACATGTACGAGCGACACATAGGCCGTTTTATGTCCAAGGTAGGCTCACGCTAAAATCGCAACGACGAGTGAAAAAAAGCTGCAATTGCTGCAGCCGATGAGAAAACTCGCGAAATAAAATTATCGCGTCGCTCTCACTACGATCTTCGCGCAGTTGGTTGTTTCTTGTTCTTTTTTATTGCTCTGTTTTTTGCTTGGTTTCTTCTTTCGATCCAGGTCGGTTTGGCGCGTATAAGTTTTGACGTTGAAAAGATTTCGCAGGGAACCCGTGCGGAAATTGAGTTGGGGCTGTGATCGGGCCCCAATAATATTCGCCTAACTTCATTCGGGCCCTAATCTGGAAGCCACATGAGGGCCGTTAGCGGCCGGTCACACTTTGTCGACAAGGGCCCTTAAAGGGGCAACGACCGGGGCTTTATAAGTTGCCTCAATGGCGCCTCATCAAAACCATTTTAGCGCCCTGAAAATGCCTCAACGGCGCCTCATCATAACCATTTCAGCGCCATAAAATATCCGTATCAGTGGATATACGTGTATGTTAAATGCGTCAGGGTATATCTGTATTTGTTTTTATGTAATTGTTCATGTGCATAGGTGTGGGCGTGAGTACATGTGTATGTATGTGTGCGCGCGTAGAAATGTGATTGCGTATTTACATGTGAGCCTTTATGACAAACTGCCATGACAAAATTAATACAAAAAATGATCCATTCTAAGGAATGGATGTGTAGTAGAAATAAAAAAAATATATGGGTCTACTGAATCACTAGAATCTATTTCCATTGAGGGAAAGATCTGGAAAACAAAGACCAATTTATTTACTTATCCTACACAGTCAAATAAAGTTTATGAATGGGAAACATCAGCGAAGTCTTCAGGAGAAATAATTTTCCCTACGATGAGTATTGAGCGAAAATTAGTTGCTATAAAAATGTCGAGAAAACCGGTTGGGACTGTTCACACTTATGCGCATGTATGAGTGAAACCATGAGTAATTGTTTGTATCTATGTAAAAGGTTTCTTTAATTTGATAAATAAATACTGTCTGATGTTTGTCTGCATATTTGTTTTCATCGTTGATTTTTTATTTGCTAATGCCCTTACGCTTTTTCCCAATTTGCGTTCGATTATATTATTCGATCGATGTATATAATCGATTTGAATAATTGAAATACCATCAACCATGTAGCCCAAGCTATTTATACTGGTTTATCGCTATAATAGTCAGATCTGGGCCTATTGTGGAGATCCCTACAAATTTATCCCTATAATGGCCAAGTCGGGGCCTATTGTGGAAATCCCTACAAGTTTATCCCGATAATGGTCAAGTCTGGGCCCATTGTGGAAATCCGTACTAGGGAAAGCACTAGGAAAGCCCTGAAAGGCCCTTATTTTTATTAGGGATGCCCTATCAGTTTTCCGCACGGGAAAGGGAGAATTATCTTATTGGGTATGACGAAATTTATGATGTTGAAGTTCACATCGTTGTGACGCAACGAAAAGGAATAGGTTTAATTAAAAAATAGAATATCACCGATTTAGGCTATGAAAATCATTTGTAGGGGAGGGGGGTCCAAAGTGGGCACTCTAAGGGAATACCATTGCATTAAGGCCTCTAAGGCAAGGCCTCTTAAGGCAAGTGGGCACTCTAAGGGAATACCATTGCATTAAGGGGAGGGGGGTCCAAAGTGGGCACTCTAAGGGAATGACCATTGCATTAAGGCCTTAGGCCACAGTAACGGGTATAAAATCATGTGCGAGTTTAACAATTTTTTTCGTATGTCAAAGTGATTCACTCATAAAATTCATTACACATCTATTTAGTATGAATATCAAGCTGTTAGAATTTTTTTTTCGACGTACAACATGGCCGACTACTCGAAACTTCTCGAAACAGCTTTTTCCAATTGGCGTGACAAATAACTTCAACAATTTTGACGAGAATTTTTGTTTTTTGTTCTAGGTAAAAAATTGTGGATGCCAAATGTCACGCCGCGGAGCGTCTAAAAAAAGATAAAAGAAAATATTAGTAGTCGGCCAGTTTGTACATCGAAAAAATATATATATATTTTTTCTAACAGCTTGATATTCATACTAAATAGATGTGTAATTAATTTTATGAGTGAATCACTTTTTCATCCGAAAAAAAGAATTGTTAAATTCGCACATGATTTTATATCCGTTACTGTGGCCTAAGGCCTTAAATAATAAATGAAAATTATGGTATCAAATTATCGATTTGCAAAGCGAGTCTCCGTGTTCATTATTTTTTTACTGAAAAGAAGATTTAGAGGAACAAAAAGTTCACTCGTCCGAAAGTGGATTCGAACTCGCGCTCGATCCGGCTCGCACGTTCCACGTGTGAGCGACTAGTGTGCCATTGTCTACTATTTCCCCTTCGAACGCGAATATCTTGGCCAATTTTTGTCGCGTGATATTTAAAAAAAAGGGGGGGGGGGGGTTCTCTAACTTACACGTCCTCTTTTTTCCTTTATT
>OX101783.1:33419699-33503232 GCA_944452715.1 Ophion slaviceki
CAAATACACCGTTTAGCCCCTCACGTTCAAAGTCCTCCACGAGATTGTTTGTAACTTCTTTATCATGAATATTTTTTTATGAAATTTGGCACACAACCTTGCTAATGTACATACAAATAAGTGTCCACATGATTTTTCAATCACTTCACTCATTCCTTCAAAATTATTTTTGTTTGATAACTCTTCTTTTCGGGTTGCTACAGTAGCCTAACCTCTTAAGCGAACAAAGATTGTCGCATTTTTCTTTATTATTGTTCGTTAAAAAACAAAATGCAGAAATTGAAAAAAAAATTGCGCAAGTTTGATTTTTTTTTGTCAATGCGAGCCATTCTATATGATTCGCATTTTCTTCATTTTAATTACTGTCAAATAGAAACTACACATGCTCTAAGCTAGACTGCACGCCGATTCGCAACTCCCGCGGCAACTTTGCCGTAACACTTTGCCACAGCTCTGCAATTTTTATGATAAATGAATTTTTTTAAATTTTTTGTATACTTGAATATACTATTGAAGTATACCTATAGTTTGATAAATGTAGGATAATTATTTCTTAGTTCAAAAAATCTCTCAAAATTGCTTTTTTCACCCGTTTAAATGTACATATCGCCTTAAATACGGGCCATTTTTTTTATTTGAAATTCCGCAAATTCTTTCGATTCGTGATAGGATAAACTAATATACTAGCGAAATCTGTTTTATTTTTTTATCTATGATAATCTGGTTCAGAAAGGCATTGCTCACCGCAAAAGACGTTTTCGAGAGGTGCTTCCCGGACATCGGCGGTAAATCGATTACAATTAAATATTTTTTCAGAAAACAATTAAAGAGTGTCCTTCAGACGATACTTTTTCAAAAACCAAATTTTCGTAGAAACGTATCATCCCGATTTTCTTTAAAAATATGCAATAAAAGTATTTTTTAAACAATCTTTTATTTAGCCCTTGTCAGTCACACCTCCAGATTGTGACGTAATAGTTATTGAGGGTGTAATCAACCCCACTGACTTTGGACAGTGATAAAAATTGAAAAATCGAAATTTTTTTTTTAAAATAGTACAATGCATTTTCAACCCTTGTGTGTAAGACCATGCCGATTATTTTCAAGTCGTGTAATTGTTAATAGAAAGAAAAAAAATGTCGAAAATCACAAAATTTCTGGAAGTTATCGCAGGTCGAAAAACGGCTGGGGCTGATTCAACCCCCGATGACTATTAAGGGTTATGTGCTAAAAAGCATAAAATGTTTGTTTTCACCAAATCGCTTATATGTGACTATAAATAAAAGCTTGGGGCGTACAACTTTTTAAATGTTTAATAAAATTGATCAATTCATCTTCATCAACCGTATTTAATTTGGCACAATAGTAAGTAGAGTAATTATTATCCGACGTCTATACTCAGTTTCAGCATATTTATTTAAGAAATCTAAGGTTGTTTTACAGTAAATTAAATGCAGTTGATATGTTAACGGATTTATGTAAATTAACGATTATATGTCTAAATGTTCAGCACCCCAAGCTTTTATTTATAGTCACAAATATGTGACTTGGTAAAAAAATGATCTTCTACTTTTTAGTACATTAAATAAAAGCTTGTTATTAAAAAAAAAATGTTTACATATAAACTATTTTCAACTTTTTAGTCTTTAATTGATTTTACTCGTTAGTTGGTACTAGTAGTTTACTGGTTTACGAGTTCGTACGTTAGGAACATGGAATGCTTGTAAAAAATAACAAAGACTGTAATTGGGATTGAACTTACGACTAATTGCCGCACATAACCATTTCACATACAAGCACAGTCGGCTACGAATTTGTTTGTACGTGTTAGTGAGATTTAATACGGATGATTAGATATCGCTAATTTGACATGGAAAGTTGAACACTTTATAGAAGTTTTTTTAAAAGTTGTATCACTCATTATCACCTTTGAGATGCATGTTTGCACAATTTCAGAGCCCCAAGTAGTCGGGAAGTGGGTGAAATATCGATTTTCCGTTTCGCATCTCACAGAAAATCAAGTTAAATAAAAACTTGTAAAAATGCAAAAAATGAGGTGTTTTCGACTGTTGCAACTAGCCAACACTCACCGAGCGATCGCAGCACGAACGAAACAACGCAATTGTGCGATGTGCTCTATTTCGCCGAAAATTCCTATATGCTTTATGGGGCCAAGGCAACGAATGTGGATCGGTCCAATGAAAAGCTGCCCGAAATGTTCCCACCGCCACATTCCGTTTCGCGAAGAAAGAAATGCCCAACGGTAAATCCGGTAAAGGACTCCCTCAATCGTCGACTTATCGGACAAACGGAATCTGCGTGCAGAAATCATGCAACGCAACGATGACCAAGGTTTAGTGATTTTGTGTGAGAGCTGCCCCCGCGTATAGACCGAGTGAGCGGTGGAAAATATTCCTGCACGTGTTCTCGCTGAGAGAGCCTTCCCCGAGCATCGCCGCGTACTTTTCGGTGTGTACAGCGCGGTCGGATTTTACGACTCGCGAAATGGCAAGCGCACACACGAATGTCGCTGCATAGCCCAGACGCGCATGTATACACGCACGCGTATGTTTTATTCGCGGGCGACGGTGTGTGAGTGTTGGCTACAGGTCTAACCCGCTCTGGTACATCGCACGTAAAATTATACGTTAGACGAGATCAAGAGATCTCTGCGGCTTACGACATCTCTTTTCACCGGTGTGTGTGTGTGGGGGGCTTGGCCCGGGGCGAGGGGGGGGGGGGGGGGGTACGTTATGTCTACCGTAATGTTAAGTGTAGAGACAATAGGCTACTGTGAGGTCAGTCCTCCATATCGAACGTGGAAAATACAAATTTGAATAACTCCAAGGGGTTATCTACAGTCAGGAGGCCCAAAAAGATCGATTTTTCAAGAATTTTTGATGAGAAGACCTTTGAATCTATTAAGGCGTTGCCCCCACTTGTAGCGCAAAAAAAGGCCTTTTTCATGAATTTTTTTAAAGAAAACTACAAAACTTTTTTAATCGATCAATGTACCATCTTAAAGAACACATCTTGAAGAACTTTCAGTAATTTTTTTATTGAAAAATATTACATTGTTTAGTGGCAAATGGCCGTCAATGAAATAATGTTTTTATATACACGGTTTGCGGTGACCAACATTGCGGCGAAGTGGATCATCTGAAAAAAAAATGCGGATGGATTTAGTCAAATATAAGTATAAACTAGTCTTTAATCGAAGGATTTTAAAAAATATTCATTTTTCACAAAATGGCGGACAGTCAAAGTTAATGGTTCGATTTTAACGAAAAAAACGGCCGTTTTTTGGCTATAAAACGGCCATTTTTTTCGGAAAAAAAAAATCGAACGATCAAAGACTACATTTTTATGTATTAAATAAGCCTGCAAAATTTCAAGAAGATCGGTTCATTAGTGTTCGAGTAATCTTGGTCACCGACTTCAGAAATTTTGAGAAAAACGCGTTTAAAGTTTCAATTTCAGTTTACACGAAGAAAATTTTTTTTTTTGTAAACTTACATAGAGTCATCTATTCCGGGCATAAAAAAAACTGCACTTCAAAAAAATGCAATTAAAAAAAATCGATTTTTTCAAAATCGCAAGTGGGGGTAACCCCTTAACGTAAAAATTTGTACACGTATTATGGTAACTTTTAACTGTATTTTAACATTTTTTATTTGTAAGAATAATTATTTTGAAAGCTGTTATAGCTGATCTCCGGGAGCACTTCTAAAAAAGGCGTCTTGCGGTGAGCACGATATCTCTGGACTGGATCATCTAAAATGAAAAAACCAAAAATATTTCGTCGAAATGATGGATTATTTTGTAATTGATCGAAGGAGTAAGCTAAATAATAATTTTCGACGAAAAAGTAGGCCTCAAATTGTTTATAAAATGGAATATATTTATCGGTGAGAAAAAACCTTCGATTAATTACGAAAAAATATACTTGAAAAGATTGTGTTAAAATTTGAGACTGATCGGTTCAGCCGTTTCCGGGAAATCTTGCTCACACTCAGAAAAAATATTTGTTATGTTCTAATAAATTGGCACATTAGAACATAATTTATTAGAAATGAGTAAATGTTTACTCGTATGGAGACAGTTTTTATGTGATTATAACTACAACATTTATTCGGCGTCACTGAATATGTTTTCTTACATGCCGATTTTTCACATCAATTAAAAGCCATATTTAATATATAAAATTTGAAAAAATACTTCCTCAAATCAAATAAATATTACTTTCCAATCACAAAACCTCTTATTTCGCGACTATGATACTAATGCGCGCATGCGCACTTTGCCCTTCAACGCGACGGGCCCGGCAGCAGGCCGCTCGTCAGATATAGCTCACGCATAAGTGTCAGTGTTGCGTTTCGGAAGTGAGAAACTCGAAAGTGGGAATGATTGAAGGGACCAGTCCACTTTGAAAATTTAAAAAAATCGAAAGCAAGCAAGACTTGAAGAAATCGACGATGATGAGCAATCAGAAGGGATTTTGTACGGTGCAGGAATTGCCGATTGAGTTTAGGTAAGAGTTTTTCATAGTATAAACTTCAAACGCGTTTTTCTCGAAACAACGTTTTCAAAATCTAGCTCCATCGTATCTCTAAAAGTAATAAACCGATTCTCTTGAAATTTAAACCACATATTGTTAACATGATTCACAACAAGATGACCCTCGATGGTTTTGAAATTTAGATTTTTACTCATTTTTTTTGCGAAAAACTGCGAAAAAACGCGTTCTCTTTTACTTTTTTCATTTTTCATCTGCCATTTTTTTTTTGATAAAACTTTATATCCGAGGGTCATTTTGTAGCTGGTGTCATACTTAATCTAATGCACTTCGATTTTTTTGTTTCAGACAAGCCGTTGCCGAGTTGTGATGGAGCTATACCCATATAGGGTCGCCTGTCGTAACAAAAATGCCGGCGTTCAGCCATTGAACGGTTTGATAATCGGCCAATAATTCGTCGACCAGCATTGGGGTACTGTAGGCGGATGAACGGCTTGCCAGATCTATGCCAGCCATTCGTGGGCCAATACGATCGCACCGATAATATGGCGATCAGCATTGGGGTATCGTAGGCGGATGAACGGCTTGCCAGATCTATGCCAGCCATTGGTAGGCCAATACCATCGCACCGATAATATGGCGATCAGTATTGGGGTATCGTAGGCGGATGGACGGCCTGCAAGATCTATTCCAGCCATTGATGGTTTGTTTTTGGGCGTTTTGCAAATGCAGGTCGTTAAACTGTAACACGTAAAAACAAGGGATAAGGTTTCGAAAAGCATATCCCACTGACGAAGCTGAAATTTTGCACCGACCTTCTTTTCAATATTTTAAGAGAACCTTTAAAAGGATATTGGCGACTAGCAATAGTTTTCGATATATCGTATATTGAAAGTTATTTATTGTACTGCGCTTCTACTATATTAAATAAACCCAAACAAACCCATCCCACATGGCAAGTGATATGCACATACGGGCGAGCACTGTTTGCCAGGCAGCAGCGCGGCCGGAGGAGTGGGGGTTATCTATCGGATATATAGATATACTCGTATGGCGTGAAATAATACTTTACAATGCGATATATCGAAAACTATTGCTAGTCATAAAAAATGCGTTAACGGTTTCTCTTAGGATAATGAGAGGAAGTTCGGTGCAAAATTTCAGCTCGATCAGAGAAGTATGCTTTTCGGAACTTCACCCAAAAGGAGCGAGTTATTTTTACAGCCTAAATGGACCAAAAAAATTGTCGGTGAACTTTAATGTCACGAATAAAATTATCGGCATAAAAGTAAGGAACGAACAAACGATGGATCCTGTAAGTGTTAGAAGGGCTAAGTGGGTAGGGCGCTCGACACTAGAACGAGAAAGGCTCAGGTTCGATCCCGATGAAAGGTAAAAACTTGAACAATGCAGAAAGCGTTTTTAATGCAATTATGTTATGTACATGGACGTAAGTAAAGCATAAGAGAACAAAAAAGATACTACTAGAATTTTTATATTCATAATTTGTCAATTTTTTGTTTTTCATTTCCGGCAGAAGATGCGGCAACCGTTGCTGGGCCAATATGAGCGTATGATAGTTGGCCAAGTCTTAGCAGCCATTCATGGTTTACCATTACCAACCATGCATGGTGCGGATCTGGCCCGTTTACATATCCATTACCGCGCCATCGTTTGTTCTCTGGCAACCAGTCGTGGGCCATTACTGTGCCGATTGTAAAACCCTATTAGGGTACCTAACCCACTTATTTTTGAGGCGTTACGTTAAACTATAGTTTTTGTACTTAAAAATGAATAAAAATGAATTAAATTTTTTTTTATGTATTTCAAGACTTTATTATCAAGCCCAACAACTTTTGTATTCATATCTTTTATAAAATCCTCAAAAAAACACGAAAATAGCCTTTTTTCGTGGCTCCAAAGTGGACTGGCCTCTTAAGTGTAAGTAAGAATGTAAAGTGAGAAAAAAACGTTCAAGTGAGAAAATAATGACGGACGAAATGACACAATTCCTCGAAAAAAAACCAGCTGGGGATCATGAAGAATCCTATTAGATGTTAAGAAACACTCTATTTGTCGGATATAAAACACCTATTTCTTCTAACTTATATATCCTATTAGATGTTGAAAAAAATTCTTAGTAAATCTTAAACATAAACTTAGATAAAAAATGTTCTTAGCTGTCAATACAACCGTACTAGGCCGACATACGAATAAGAAAACTTATTCGCCGGGAGACAAACTTCTTTGTCCTTAATAAATCTTTTTTCTGAGTGCACCGACTTTAAAAAACACAGTTTTGAGAAAAACGCGTTTAAAGTTTCAAAAGCACTTTCGAACGCTCTGACGCGTCATTACAAATGTGCGTGTAACTTCGAGAATATTCGCCGGATTGACAAGAAATGTTTTGTGTGTGTACTCAAATACATGTACATTACGAAAATAAAATACTAAAAAAATCGATTTTTCGAAAAATTTTAAGACTTGCTGAGGGCATAGTAGCTCATAACTTTGGCTAATGGGCGATGGGTTTCGACAGCATTGTGGCCTCCAGAAAACCAAAACTTGATTATCACTCTTTATTCTTGAACGTCGATCGAATTGCGCCCTTCCAAGTCAGAGCTTAATGCAATTTTCGGAAGTTTGTGTATGCAACTATTATAAAATTTGTTGGTAAACAAGGTGCAAAAAGGGGTATGCTTTAATTACAGCTCTTTACGCTTACATTTTTAACTAAAAACAATTTTTTTCCGATGCGTGAGTTAAACTTTTTTTTTTACTAAAAACGATTTTTTTTAAGTTGCGTAAGTTTGATCTATACCCGATAACATAATGTTGAACACAGATTGTTGATCAACGGCGTGCTAAACATATAATTTTATATGGAACGGGGTAATACGTGGATTAATGAACGATAAATAAATAGAATATTGAGATATCGTCTCGAAATTAATACAACGTCGTTTCGACATAATATTCATTTTAATTTGGGAGAAGAGCCAGAAAAAGATGAGTTTTTCGATGATGATTGTTCGGTATCATTCAAAGCAAAAACGATTGTTCCGTGCCATGTGATATTATAGAACTAGCGCGATGTGAACCAACAATATGTGCTTAACCCTTTAATTGCCATTGTAGCAAATTTGCCGCGTTCACTTTGACCCCGTCGGTAAAAGCGTAAGGACGCTATAGCGGACAAGCTACTTCACAGTTCCATCAATCTATGCTAGATGCAGCTACAAATGCCCGGACAACTCGAAATTCAAACGTAAACATATGAGTTATGTTAATATGGCAACAATGTTATCGTGAAAATTTACGATGCTTGCCCCAGCACTCGATCTGCTGCCCGTTTTTTGTCCAAAAAAGTAAGTAAATGGACATTCTTGAAATATTTTTTGATAGAATTGTGTAAAGGAAGCTTAACTGAACGAACTAGGCTTTAAAGATTTTTTATTAAATTAGAATAATTGTTCGAACCGAACGGGTAGTACCAAATTTGCTACAGTCCGAAAATACTACTTCCCAGGCCCTTATCGACAAAATTATGGTAGAACATTCATATTTAACCCTTTTTCAGCTATACTACCCGAGGAAATGATTTTGAGCCATCCAGAAATAGGCGTGCCCGTTAAAGCGTTAACATGTTTTTATCAAATAAATCGTGGGGGGGGGGGGGGGGATTTGAAAGATTCATGAGTTGTTCGACTCTATCGTATATTTTTGTTTTGAAATGTTGTTATGAACCTTGACAGGTTTATTTATTATACGATTTTTCTAAAGCTTCCTTCAAAGGCAATAAAGACCGAGCGTCAAGAGGCGCATTTTTTGTTTGACTTTACATTTCTATTTAATTAATTTGAAGCTACTAATGGGCTTGCACAAGGTCACCAAAGCTCGCAAATTTCCGAACCGAGTTTCCTCACAGATAGTTAAGTTTTTTAAGGAGCCAGTCCACTTTGGAGCCCCGAAAAAAGGCTATTTTCGCGATTTTTTTTTGAGGATTTTATGGAAGATGACTATAAAAAATTTTCATGGAATTGGAAATGAAAACTATTGAACTCATTTTAATTCATGGTCGTGTTATCTCGCGCCGCGGCGATGTGAATTGGTCACCAAGATCGTGCGATTTAAGGCGTTTCCCCACTTGTAGCGCAAAAAAGGCCTTTTTCATGAATTTTTTTAAAGAAAACTACACAACTTTTTTAATCGATCAATACACCATCTTAAATAACACATCTTGAAGAACTTTCAGTAATTTTTTTATTGAAAAATATTACATTGTTTAGTGGCAAGTGGCCGTCAATGAAATAATGTTTTTATATACACGGTTTGCGGTGACCAACATTGCGGCGAAGTGGATCATCTGAAAACAAAAAATGCGGATGGATTTAGTCAAATATAAGTATAAACTAGTCTTTAATCGAAGGATTTTAAAAAATATTCATTTTTCACAAAATGGCGGGCAGTCAAAGTTAATGGTTCGATTTTAACGAAAAAAACGGCCGTTTTTTGGCTGTAAAACGGCCATTTTTTTTTTTTTCTCGAAAAAAAATTCGAACGATTAAAGAGTACATTTTTATGTATTTAATAAGCCTGCAAAATTTCAAGAAGATCGGTTCATTAGTGTTCGAGTAATCTTGGTCACCGACTTCAGAAATGCCATTTTGAGAAAAACACGTTTAAAGTTTCAATTTCACAACGGATTCTTCTCTTTCAACGCTTATATCTCAGTCAATTTTATTCGTATCGACTTGAAATTTTCAGGACATATTCTCAGATAATTATACTTCAAAAAAATGCAATAAAAAAAATCGATTTTTTCAAAATCGCAAGTGGGGGTAACCCCTCAATGCCATCGGACTTCTTTCTTTGGGGTTCTCTGAAAGGAAAAGTGTATGTCAATGATTCACAGACCATTCCGGAGCTCAATGAAGCAATTGGCCGCACCATTAAGGGGAGGGTAGGGGTTTGCACTTTTGAAAAATCGATTTTTTTGGCTTTTCTTATAGTTAAACATTTCAAGAATATAATCCCAAAATTTTAAGTCAATCGGAGCAAAACTCTCGAAGTTATTGACTATTCAGTCCCGCTCCTCTAACACTGTAGCTCCGACTTCTCTAAACTTCAAACGCGTTTTTCTCGAAACCACTTTTTCAAAGTCCGTGTTCACTGCCATTTGGAAACTACATGACCGATTTATTTCAAACTTGGTACACACTTTCTACATATAAAATACCTCCCCCCAACGGTTAGTTTGAGATTTTTGTTTACATTGAGGGGGTTTTCCACCCCCAAAATGGCGGAATTTTTCGTGAAAAATCGCACTTTTCACTTTACACGACCACCGAAAATTTAGAAATGAAAGAAAAAATAATCAAAGACCGTTGGGGGGAGGATTTGATGATACTTTGACTAAATTTTAATGGTACTTGATTTCAGATAATTTCGAGCTGAGATACAGTGAACACCGCAAATCGTGTTTTTCCAAAGACGTTCTTGGAAAAGCTTTGTCACCGGCTTGTTTGTGGATGTTTTCGCGTACAAATTTCACGGAATGTTCTTGAAATGACACTTAACAATGTACAAAAGGTTTCAATAAATTTACTCTATCCACATAGATGAAAAAAATTCGCAAAAAAGTGTTTTTTTTCACGCTGAAACCCGTACCCTCTCCTTAATGAAATTAGTCCGCAATGATGCCAAAATGCTATTGAAAATTTCGTCAAAGTAGTGCACGTTTGCAAACAGGGACGAGGCGGCCATTTATCGCATATTGTGTCCCACACATAACCTCCATGTTTGTACCTTATGTTAAAATAAAAATATTCGTACTTCTCAAATAAATAATACGTTTTACTAATAAATTAAAATGTCAGGTCATTTCGAGTCACCCTGTAGAAACTGCACCACGTGCCATACGAGTGCGAGAGAGATAGCTGAAATTTTCAGAAGATTCCTCAGAGATGAATAATATTTAGGGCAAAATAAAATGAGCTTGAAGCTTGCATCGTTGAAATGCTACGATTTTTTTCTTCTAAATTCCTTATTTCCATCATTGTTGAACATTGTATTTTGTAGATTTGCATTGTGGATTGCTAAATAAGGAGCCTAACAATGATCGTGCGATTTGTATAGTTTAAGGTGTTCCATCCACGAACCCGAATTTTTAAAAAGATAACTGATTTTCGTCTGTAATCGCGTAAAAATATATCCCAGTACAGGTAAAATTTCAAGCCAAGTAACCGAACTTTGAACGAAAATTTAAGATTCTAAAAATCGTCTCATTTATACAGCACTTTATGGGGAGCCACGCTTGCCACATTTCTAATTAATAATTTATACACTAAATAATTCTAGATGCCTGATATAAACTGCTCAACGCCTGTAACAAATTCTTAAGATTCCGCAACGACGATAAAAACAGACAGTCACCGAATGTTTCAACAAAATATTCATGATAAAACTTGGAAAAATGTGACTAGCAGAAGAATTTTCGTGGTCGCGACTTTTCACAGAAAATCTCCACAGCCCGATGCATTGTAAAAAAAACCATCTGTGAGAAAAGTCTGTTCGAAAATTTGTGAGGTTGACCTCGTGCACGCCCTGAAAAAGAATAATCCCTCCTCCCCGCTAACCGAATCTAACGAAGCGTCAGCTATTGATGGAAAGCGTGTGCAAAAATTGCCCAAGAGAACAACAACCAACAAAGACTGTCGAAACGGCATATTCCGATCAGATAATAGTCGCGAAGGGCATCATAGCTGCCGTATTTTCGCTCTGGAAGCACTCGGCCAACTAAAAACAGCCGATTATAACTTCCGTTGCTCGTCGCTGTTCCGCTCGTTCCGCGAGTGTGCGACACTTGCCGATTCCAGAGGTCGTCCGTATCGTCCTCCCGTTTCTCATCCAACGCAACGATCTTTTCCTTCCCGAAAAACGCCGTACACAAGACAAGAATTCCCACCATTTCTCCGGCCTGCCGTTCGTTCTTTCGTCTTCTGTGCCGTTTCCCCAAAGCCTCAAAGGACTCATCGTCGTAAAAAAAATTGCCCCCGTCCTCGGGCGTCTCGCGGATTGCATTTTGCCCACACGCCATCTTCGCCCGATAGCGCTACTTCACACACAAACGCGAGCGCGTTGAATGCGAGGGGCACGAGTGTGTGCGCGAGTCATGCGAAAGTGCTGTAGCGCAACCGCGAGTCCCCCCCGCCGCCTCGTCCGTCCTCCGCGCGACGTTGCGATCGGCCACCGTCGTTCGTCGCTCTCACGCGCGCCACTGTGCCCGTCACGGGGAGATACTCTCAGTGAGTTACGGGCTGCATACCCGTGCGGATCGGTCCTCGCGCACACGCAAGTCCACCTCTCCGTACGACTGTCAAACGCGATAAAATCGCGCAATTATCGCGTGCATAAAAAAAACCATCGTGCGCGTCTACCTGTCTCTAGCGATTCGTCATTATCGGAAATTAAAGATCGCGCAACTTCGCGAGCGACGGTGACACTCGGCGAGAGAATGTGCTACGGCAGAGTGCAGTGAGGAAGTGCAAGAACGATCGAAAGATTTGTCGCGAACGAATTGTGACTTAGACGAGTGCGTTTGAGAGCGGTGCGCTCGTCTACGGAGGCAACGCGAGCGAAAACTTACCGGAAGCAAATAAACAGCAGAGCGAATCGAGACACATCGTATTGTTTACGAGATACTTTGGCGCGTAGGCGCGCGGATGCGACAGTTAGGCATCTCCGTGTCGCGTGTGCGTGACAGAGTCGTTGCAGCAGAGAAACACCTGTAGCTGAAACACGATCGTGTCTCTGTCATTAGCTCTCGCGTGCGTGTTTTATTCGCCAAAAGGAGGACGAGCGGTGTCGAAAGGAGGAAACTGAGAGACTGAATCGTGAAAAGACAGAGAGACTCTGGAGACGTACGAGGATTGGCAGCAATGCTGCTCGTCGCGACCTACCGGTAGAAAGGAGAGAGAAAGAGAGAGCGCGGAAAAGCGCTAGCTCTCTCTTGTTTATTCCCGTACGAGAAATCGCGAGGTCGCGTGTCCGCGTGACGAGACATCGTGGCTGCTCTGACTGCACACGTTGCTCTCGCTCCTTCGGCACCGGTGGTTGGTGTTTTGTTTTCTCTTTTTGGTCCCTTGACGATTTTTCCCGCGGTCAGTAGCGAAACCGAAACGGAAGTTTCGGTCGTTGACGATAGACAGCACCCGAGTGCGCGTGTATCGCAGCGTAAACAGGTGCAGCGGCGCGGAGGAACTGCATTTGGGCACCCACTCGCGTCTACACGCTTCCGCTTGACGCCTACGATCCGTATTGGATCGCCGTAAAGACGCTCGGAAAAGAAGCCGCGCTCCATCGAATCTTCATCGACAAGGTAACGAGAACATGCCGTCAAGTGTTTCCCCAATTTATTCTCTCGTTCTTGCGCGCATGCGCTATCTACGATTCAAACGCGCGCGGTCGCGTGCGACAGGCGATTGCGCGAAACACACGAGTCTTCCTATTATTGGGCATCGGATGCATGAGTGTTGCCGGTTTATTTCGATGAAAAGTACTCAATTAAATATTTCGGAAAATTAAGAATATATTTGGCTATATTTGACCTATATTACATAATTTTTTCATAGAAAAATATTGAGATCGAAGCGACTTATGCGCTGCCTTCGGAGGCGCCAAAAAAAAGTTCATCCACTGCTGACATGATTCCGGCCGATTTAGTAGCTGAAACCGAAAAAGGAAAAAATGTCGTTAAACTGGAAGGTATTTCCTGTACAATGACGTAGGAATTTCGAAAAATATCAAAATCTAACAAAATGGCGTAGTTATGAAAAAAGTCGGTTTTCTTGCCTATAAAATGGTCGTTTTTTATAATGACAAATCGTCAATTTTCATTCAATCAAAAATATCCTACGTCATTGTAGAGTAAATATATTCAAGAGTACTCAGGTCAAATTTCAAGTCAATCGGATAATGGCTCTTTGAGTTACAATGTCAGCAAATTTGAAAAATATCATTTCGAGAAAAACTCGTTTAATGATTTAACTATCGATTTTTGCAAGATGAAATGATTAGAGATACGGCCTTGAAATTTTTACAGGATATTCTTGAAAGTATAAACTGTCGAAAAAGGCCAAGAAAATCGATGGCCATATTCCGAATTTTCTTACTGGGTAACTGTTGGCGAAAAAAACGCATTTTTTAACGCAGAGGTACAAATGTTGAGAGGCTTAACAAAAAATCACCGAAAAATACGGAAAAACAAAAAAGACACGGCCGCCGGCATACGATGAAAATTTTTCGCGACGTTTGGCGGTGGACACTCTCTAGCTCAAACGGTTCATCTGAAATGTAAAAATCAAACGGGTTATTCAAGTTAACAATAAATACGAGTCGCTGACGATCGTCGATATTCAAAATGATCTTTTAATGACGTGGCGACGAATTGAAACTCGAGCATACGAAATCTGCGAAAAAAATCGTCATTTTTACGTAACGATTAAAAAATAAAGATCGATCTTGAAAAAGTGAGATCGTCAACGACCTTTAACTGTTTCTGGTCATATCTCCTGTAAATTTGGAAACAATCCATCGAGTTGTTCTCGAGGCATAATGTCCACCGACTTTGAAAACAGTGTTTCGAGAAAAACGCGTTCAAGGTGCGAGCGCGCGCTCTTGATTTATATAGATTTTGATAAAATTTTACCCAGCCATTGTTAATACGATTATGCATGTTCAAGTAAAATTCGAGAACAGTCGACTATTTAGATTGGGAGATAATGGGTTTTAAAATTGTAACTTTTAACACTGCAGGGTCTGCATTGATCGGAAGTCAGATCAATTCGTCGTACCATTCGATTGTGTTGATAAATTAAAAAAAAATGTTCATATAGCAAACCAGTTAGGGAAAGAGTGAAAAAAGTTTGGATTTTCTTTATTATTCAGTTTTGCTAAAAACGTTCAGTAAAGACAAAATAATTTTCCGTAAAAAATATTTGTCCTCTATAATAAGAAGACACATGGCAACACCGCAGAACAGTATTGTTCAATATTTCGAGATGAAAAATTATTATCGTGTTCCTAAAGTTGAAAACTTTTATCACAAAAAAATATTCGCGTCATAAATATTAATATTTTATATTGTTTATGTTATCTTCAGTAACGAATAAAAGTGTTGGTTAATACATAACTAATTAAAAACTTTGTTCGATTAAAAATTATTTCCATATAAAAATTGGTGTATTATTTTAAATATGCCGCGCAAACTTACGTCATTGGATACGTGAAACGATGCGGTATTGCCATATGTCTTCTTATAATAGGGGACAAACATTTTTTGCGGAAAATTATTCTGATTAAATTTCAACGCGGACTCTGCAATGTTAAAAGCTGCAATTTTAAAACCTATTATCTTCCAATATAAATAGTCGACTGTTCTGAAATTTCACTCAAACATGCATAATAACATGAACAATATCTGGGTAAAATTTGAACAAAATCTATATAAATCAAGAGTCCGGCCGACTGTTAGAACCTGTAGCTCAGTTAATTTTCGGAACATTTCAATGAAACTTTCAGGGAATATAGCTAAAAGTTGATACCATCGAATAAAAATTATTTTTGGAAAATGGAATTTTTTGACCTACTTGACTCTATGCGAAGTTGACAACCGACTTTACAAAGTGTCATTTTTTTCCCTCGTATTCGTTTGTACCCGGTTTGTACCCGATTGTACCACCGTTAGTTTCGTTTGCACCTTAAGGGGGAGAAAAGTATGGGGGTATGGAAAAATGGATCGTAACTCACTGAGAGCCACATCATTCTAATGAACGCGATTATAAAGAGAATCGTTTGTACCGTTGAAAGTTTTTTTTTCATTATTTTTTATTTTTTTCCCCGATTTTTCGTTAATTCTCGCGAAAAACACGAGCTTTTGTTAACACAGCGTAACTTTGTTGAGTGTTTTTTATGATGTTGAAGTTTGCATCGTTCGAATGCAACGATTGTATTTTATTTCTTTTTTATTATCATCAAAAACCTTTTGTTTTGTAAATAAAGGTTGTCGCTAAATCATTTTACGAGGGTCAGGGGGGGGGGGCGAAGTTCTTATGCTAATACATTATGTGACGTCACCAGTGCCAATTTATTGTGGTGAAATATTAGTGTGTAGGAATTAATATCGCGAAATTTTTCTAGTATACGGTGGGTAATTGCAATTATTATTTACATACAAGTTAACTTAGAGTTAGGATTTTCAAAATATTAATTTCCGATGTTTTAAAATCGTATTAAAATAGACACGAGTTTTGGGAGCGGTTCTCGTAATTCGATAGGTTGGCTGATAGGTTGGCTGCAGTGACTGTCACGGGTCACAGCTGTGTTACGCGCGTTTAGTGCCGTTCGGCGTTTTCAGAAGTTATGTCAGAGCAAAGGGAGGCAACAAACGATTCGGAAAAAACGATTAGTGCACCGCAAAGTTACGATGCTGAAGCTTGCATCTTTGGACTGTAACGGATTTAAGGCGGGATATACATTTACAACGCTCAAAAAAGCGATTTAGTTTTTTTTTTCGTTAAACGATAGAACTATATATGTAGAATATTTTCCCAAAGTTTCAAAGCGAAATTCGAAAAACCTCGAACGTACAGCCCGTCAACGCTGTGCCTCATCGCTCGTATTCGACGCGGGCGTGAACTTCAAACGCGTTTTTCTCAAAACTGCATTATCGAAAAAAAATCGCAAAAAAGTGTTTTTTTTTCACGCTGAAAACCCTACCCTTCCCTTGAGGGGAAGATAGGGGTTTCAGCGTGAAAAAAATAATCTATATAAAAAATATAAAATATAAACTATATAAAAAATTCGCAAAAATGTGTTTTTTTGCGAATTTTTTTCGTCTATATGGATAGAGTCAATTTATTGAAACCTTTTGTACATTATTAAGTGTAATTTCAAGAACACTCCGTGAAATTTGTACGCGAAAATATCCACAAAGAAGCCGGTGACAAAGCTTTTCCAAGAACGCTTTTGAAAAAACACGATTTGCGGTGTTCACTGTATCTCAGCTAGAAATTATCTGAAATCAAGTACCATTAAAATTTAGTCAAAGTATCATCAAATCCTCCCCCCAACGGTCTTCGATCATTTTTTTTTTTTCATTTCTAAATTCTTGGTGGTCATGTAAAGTGAAAGATGCTATTTTTCACGAAAAATTCCGCCATTTTGGGGGTGCGAAACCCCCTCAATGTAAAAAAAAATCTCAAACTAACCGTTGGGGGGAGGTATTTTATATGTAGAAAGTGTGTACCAAGTTTGAAATGAATCGGTCATGTAGTTTTCAAATGGCAGCGAACACGGACTTTGAAAAAGTGGCACCGGCTTGTTTGTGGATATTTTCGCGTACAAACTTCACGGAATGTTCTTGAAGTGACACTTAACAATGTACAAAAGGTTTCAATAAATTTACTCTATCCATATAGATGAAAAAATTCGCAAGAAATTTTTTTTTTCACGCTTAAACCCCTACTCTCCCCTTAAAGTATACCTAAAGTTTTATAATTGTAGAATAATTATTTCTTAGTTTAAAAAATTCCTCAATATTGCTTATTTTCTTCCTGTCTAAATGTATATCCCGCCTTAATTTATTCGGGCGGATGGCGCCTACAAAAGACCTTTTACCATTTTTAAAGATATTTATTTAGCGATCTACATTATAAATCTATTTAAAAAAAAGATCGCCTGTAATAATAAAAAATGTGGAAAATAAAATGTATAGGACAGAATTTTCGGTGCGTTCCAATGATGAAAACTTCAACACCGAGCAAAGTTTCCGATGGAAGCGACGATTTCTCGGTGCTCGTGCCCACAATCATCGTATGGCATTGAAGTATGCATCGTTGCAATGCAACGAAAATTCTTTCTTCTTCTCTTATTTTCATTATCATCGAAAATATCTTCTTGCCAACTCACGTCGTAGATTTTTCATAAGGATGCTGAAAAACGTTGGAGTTATTTTCGTAGCCCAAATCCGCCAAAAAATGCTTTGGCGATCTGAAAAAAAAAAAATTGATTCCGTTGCGTTCCAACGATGTAAACTTGAACACCATACTTTTGGCTGTTACATAGTATTCTTTTATTAATGTTAAAAAACGCGAAGTTATGGCACGGTCTTCCAAACGGCGGCGGATGTCATCAGACGACGTGACACGTAGCGTCGGCGGGATTAATCGGAGAAAAGCCAAGGAAAATGTTTCCTTTATCAACACTTATACGCAGAATATGAACCAAGAAAAAGTGAGAAATGTTGAAAATCGATTAAATCGTACGCTTTGAAACAAAAATATTCAATTTTTCGAAAAAAAAAAATAGCTACAAATTGCAATAAAAAGATCCCTTTTTCAGTTTCCAAAACATGTAGGGTCTTGTTTTAGACAATAAGGTTAAAAAGATATCGGGTTGAAGTTTGCATCTTTGGAATGCAACGAAAATTCTTTTCAATTTCTTATTTTCATTATTATACAAAATCATATTTTGCTAATTTGTCGTAGATCGCTGAATAAGAATCCCAAAAAATGTTTGCATGATTGCCATAGCTCGAATATGCCAAAGAAAATTAAAAAAAAAACCTTTTCGTTGCATTCCAACGATGCAAACTTCAACGTTACAGAAATATTTATACCAAATTTCATCAGAATCGGGCGATTAATTTTCTAGCTATACGTCACGCTACTTTTGAAAATGCAGTTTAGAAGATTGTGCCATACATCCGCCATTTTTAAAGATTAATTCTAAAAAATACCACGTAACAGCCAATAATAATAAAACACCCCCTAAGCCTCATATGTGGCGAAGAAATCTTTCCTTAAAAAAAATTATGAACATCAGCAAATTTTTTCCTCGCCCAAACCCCCCCCCCCCCCTCCCCAGGGGGATATACATTTAAGGCGTCACCCCCACTTGTAGCGCAAAAAAGGCCTTTTTCATGAATTTTTTTAAAGAACACTACAAAACTTTTTTAATCGATCAATATACCATCTTAAAGAACACATCTTGAAGAACTTTCAGTAATTTTTTTATTGAAAAATATTACATTGTTTTTTGGCAAATGGCCGTCAATGAAATAATGTTTTTATATACACGGTTTGCGGTGACCAACATTGCGGCGAAGTGGATCATCTGAAAAAAAATGCGGATGGATTTAGTCAAATATAAGTATAAACTAGTCTTTAATCGAAGGATTTTAAAAAATATTCATTTTTCACAAAATGGCGGACAGTCAAAGTTAATGGTTCGATTTTAACGAAAAAAATCGAACGATTAAAGACTACATTTTTATGTATTAAATAAGCCTGCAAAATTTCAAGAAGATCGGTTCATTAGTGTTCGAGTAATCTTGGTCACCGACTTCAGAAATGCCATTTTGAGAAAAACGCGTTTAAAGTTTCAATTTCAGTTTACACGAAGAAAATATTTTTTTTTTGTCAACTTACATAGAGTTATCTATTCCGGGCGCATACAGAAGTATGGGCCCGGATACTTATACTTCAAAAAAATGCAATTAAAAAAATCGATTTTTTCAAAATCGCAAGTGGGGGTAACCCCATAAGCGGGAGAAAAGCAATTTTGAGGGATTCTTTAAACGAAGAAATAATTATTCTACATTTATCAAACTGTAAGTATACTTTAATAGTATATTTGAGTATACAAAACCATTTTTTTGAAATTCACTTATCATCAAAATGGGGGACCTGTGGCAGAGTGTTACAGCAAGGTTGCCGCAGGAGTTGCGAATTGGCGTGCAGTCAAGCTTCCCGTAGACTTTGATTTGCAAAAAAACGATTTTTTTTTTCAGTTTGAACATGTATAGTTTTTATTTGACAGTAATTAAAATAAAGAAAATGCAAATTTAAGAGAATGGCACGCATTTACCAAAAAAAAATGAAGATTTCACGCACAATTTCTGTAAAATTTGGATTAAAAAATTTGTTTTTTCGAAAATGCAGTTTTGAGAAAAGCGCGTTTAAAGTTTACGGCCGTTTGAAGTTTTTCGTATTTCGCTTTGAAACTTTGGGAAAGTATTCTACATATGAGTATACGCGTGCAGAAATGTGACCGGACATTCCCGACTTGACGTATGGTCCAGGCCTGGCTTGCCTCGTCCGATTTACTTAACCGGGCCCTTTCGTGAAACAGACCAAGAATATCGCAAAACTGAGGAGAACATTGACACTTCCTGAATATTAAATCCCAACCTATTATTGAATAATACTTTTCGCGTCATCAAAGATATTAATAATTGAATGTAATAATATGATTATATTTATTGTAATTGTATACGCCATTTTATCATCATATTATTTTCTTCAACAATAATCGACGCTTGACAATGCTATCATAAAGAATAAATTATGATAGTGAACGAAAATTATATGCTGATATAATGGAGGATATAATTACAATAAATGTAATCACATTATCACGGTGAATTATTAATATCTATAGTACGACGCCGACGTTAATTTTATTTCATTTCTCTCGTCCTCTATATATATATCAACAAAAGTAATTTTGAGGATGGTTTTATCGACATTTCCTGGTCATTTACCGCTTGTTCTCCGGCCCGTTCCTGATCAGTTCCCAAGGAAGGGAACGGCGGTTCGGGACCTAACCTTAAACCCGTTACATTGCGAACCTATTCCAGGGTGGAAGGCCCGATCCGAGCCTGATATTATCTCGGAAAGGCTGATCAGGGGCGGTACTTATTCCCGACTCAAATTTCTACACGGGTAGTTCTATCATTTGAAAAAAAATAAATAAATCGATTTTTTGATCGTTGCGAATGTATATTCCGCCTTAAAGTATCAAAGTTCTTGAGGATCTCTCACGCGACGTGACAGACATCCTCTGTCTGTCTCTCCCGCTTTGCCCATCACCATTCCTCCATCACTCGCATACTATGCATATTCGTTTCGTACGCACCTCCAATTATTTTCCAGTCGTACGATTACTATATATATTATGCGGTGGAAGGTAAAATAGCGCATGAATTGAACTTTCGCACCTCGATAGAATTGATCGATCGCTGTTGATCTATCTGGTAGGTTTGCTACTTTGTATTCAGCATTTT
The DNA here is from genome assembly GCA_944452715.1 of Ophion slaviceki. NCBI lineage: Eukaryota > Metazoa > Arthropoda > Insecta > Hymenoptera > Ichneumonidae > Ophion > Ophion slaviceki. Next base: position 33,440,342 of record OX101783.1, read on the forward strand.
CGAATCTTTATGCGTTTTCCCACGACGCGATTCTTGAGAAGGTTCGGTGATTGGAGCGAGTCCAAGATAAAAGCCCGAATTTTTTTTATATCATTGTCGAGACCTTTGTCCATGCGTATGCGGAGTATCCACGAGATTTACCGTACAGTTTCCGAGTTATTAATTGTTAAAGTTGGTGAATTAGTCACACGTAGGCGACGAAACGTGCCTGTCCTCTCATATGTCGATTTTTTTGAGGCACTTGGAGCCAAGACACACGTAAAGAAAACTGACGGTTGCGTTCGTTGAATCTTTGTGATCAATAAGGCACCTTGAATTGGAAAGCTCACCGCAGAAATAAGCAATACATTTAGAAATAACGTCTCGAAAAACCGAAGTATTCGGAGAGCGAGACTTCTCGTGACGTAACAGCAGCCATCTTGCTCGAGGTGTGGCAACGCCGGATACCCGCGCAAATTTGATTCGTCTATCGGATATTTTCAACGCGAATTAAAAATATGATTGTGCGAAGCCGTACATTTTTGAATGGATTATAAAGGGCCTTTCGTCGATATTTACTTGAAGTTGTTTTATTTATAGCCAAGGCATCTCAATTTTTCTGGCGACACGTATATGACGCATCTATATATATAAATTCAGCATGGAAGAACCGTCATGTAAAATGAACGTTTCTTTTTATGTCTGCAAATATGGTGAAAATTGGGAAAGGGAAAAATTACACAACAATCGACGAAATATGTTTTGACTTTGGGCAGATTGGACATTGGACATTGAGCTTAACCTCAACGCGACGTTTTTTATATGCAATCGCAATATCATCTGTTCATTTTCTAATTCTTGTCCCACAGAATCCACCTTTGTCTCTAAACTGGACCTCATGTACAATCCCGTTACTCTCTTGATAAACTTCTACAGTATTTTCATTCTCCATGTTTACCGGCTACAAAAAATAATAAGCCGGGCGCGTGGGACCGATGACAGCCATCGAAAATGCGACGATGCTAAACGTCGACGGTATGGCGTACCACTGAAGTCGAGTACCCGTGCAGAAATTTTGACAGGGATACCCTATGTCCGATCAAATCCCGATCAGGACTTGTCATGGATTCCCCAAAACCGGTAACCCGGTTAGAATCCAACTTGCATCCGTATCGGAATATGTATGACGACGATGGCATATCTTTGAAAATTTTAGCGTCACGTGTATTTTCGGTATTACTATGAAATTCCTATCTATAGATAGGAATTTCCATCTAGAGGTTCCTATCTATAAAATTCCTATCTATAGATAGGAATTTCCAATTTCTATAGATAGGAATATCCAACGCAAAAGACTGAGATGGACGCAAAGGACGCCAAGTAGTCCAAAAAACGATAACCCAGTCGTAGTTTTCCATTTTTTATGGTGTTCTTACCTTTCATTTTTTAAATTGATATTTTAATTCATCAAAAATGTATAAATGTTAATTATTTTTATAATAAATTTAACATGCAATATTTCCATTTTTGCCATTTTATTTCAGCCTGTATTTACCCGTGATCCTTCCAAGATTCCTCAATGATTCCATGGGGAATCTATTTAGAGTCATTAAAGGATCCGGTTCTGGATCCCTAATGGAATCCAGTTTACGGATCTTAGATTTAGTCTTAGAATCCGATCCGATATCGGACTAGATCCCGACTGGGAGCCCGGGATACAAGTCAGAATCCAGCTGTATCCCTGCCAAAATTTCTGCACGGGTAGTAGATTATTTCGTTCTTTTCCATATGATAAAAATAATTGGTAGCTCGAAATTCAATACTTAAAAAATATTTCTCGAAAAATAGGACATCTACATATGTCTAAAATGTGGCGGTATTACGGCGCAAAATAGACTCTAAGTTTACTAGCGTGGTCATCACCGTATCTCCTTAAAACCCGTCAGGAAGAAAGCATCAACTCGTACTTAACGCGCTCCTCTAGTCTCTCGGCTGTTTTTTTACGGCTTTTTCAATAATTTTTCACGGGCAAAGCATCGAAATAATCAATCTCATTGTTTTTGCATAATCTTTATTAACATTTAAATAAGCTTTACAAATTTTTTGAAGTCAAAATATATAATAGAATAAAAGTTATAGTGGCCGACAGGAAGACATCAAGTAAAAGAGGTGCTTGACGATGACCAAGATTGCGGCTGTTCTGCTTATCTGAAATCAAAAAGCCCAAACGGCATTTTAATCTTCATATTTAAGACTAGCGATTGAACTAGAGTGAATTCTAAATTACAAAAATTGACTTTTTTAATACACTTTTCATCATGATCATCATTTCATCATGACGAAGCAATCATGATAATCCTAGTTGAATCGCTGGCTTATAACATATTAAAGATGCTGTATAAATTTGAACAAGATCGGTGGAGTAGTTTCTGAAATATCGTGGTCACCGTTTCGACAAATGGTGTTTCGAGAAAAACGCGTTTGAAAGTATACCTGCTCCGTATACCTGCTCCGTTCCAGGGCCGTAACTTGTGAACCACTTCGAATATCGAAAAATCCTTTGGCACACATTTTCTACACATGTTGTAGATGTGATTTATGAAAAAAAAATCGATTTTTTCGACCCGAGAAACTAGAGGACCGCCTTGATCATTCGTATGGAACTCTTTTGGAGAAGTCTTTACATATTGGGACGGCTTTCTGCTTTGATAAGGCGAATAATTGTCAATGTTTGCGAATTTTTCCACGGAGAACTATGAAAAATACATGCAATTTTTACGATTTTGAAACTTGCATCGCAGCAATGCAATGAACATTAAATTTTCTAAATTGCCTTCATTTTTTTGGCAGATTTTTCCTACAAGAATCGCTCAACTCGATTTTTGTGGTACTTGTTTGGAAATGTATAATATAAACGTGCAAACAAGATTTTGCATGATAATGAAAATGGGAAAATGAAAATATAAAGAACTTTCGTTGCATTACAATGTTACTTATAGATATATACCATATACTTCAATACCACTCATGATGGGATTGAAGCTTGCATCGTTGGAATGCACAAGAAAATTATTTTTTCACTTTCTCAATTTTCTTGTTGCACATTTTAGCTTCGAAAATACCTTGACCATTTTTAAAAAACATTTGGTAACATATAAATACAAATTTTCTCTGCATTCCAACGATGCAAACTTCAATACCATCGTTCATCGAAAGTAGACATTGAAGACTGTCAATAATCTTTTTGAGAATATTTCCCCACAATTTCTCGTGAGCCAACTCGATTGATTATCCGGCGATGTTAAAATGACCTACATGCTTTTTAAAAAAAATGGGATCATGCATTTTTTTCACCAAAACAATTATCAGGCCAAAACTAACAACTTTTGTTGGAAAAGTTGTTTGGTAACGTTCATAATTTTCAGCTTGGAATACCACTTTTTAGCCGAAGTGACGAGCCACAGAGACCTACACTCAGAAAAGAGATTTATTATGTTCTAATAAATTGGCACATTAGAACATAATTTATTAGAAATTAATAAATGTTCACTCGTATGGAGACAGTTTTTATGTGATTGTAACTACAGCATTTATTCGGCGTCACTAAATATGTTTTTTTACGCGCCGATTTTTTCACATCAATTAAAGACCATATTTAAAATAGAAAATTTGAATAAATATTTCCTCAAATCAAATAAATACGACTTTCCAATCACGAAAATCTCTTATTTCGCGACTATGATACGAATGCGCGCATGCGCACTTTGCCTTTCAACGCGACGGGCCCGACAGCAGGCCGCTCGTCAGATGTAGCTCACGCACACGCTTACCATGTAGCTTCTTCCTATGCCAATGCTTTTGGCACAAGTGTCAGTGTTGCCTTTCGGAAGTGAGAAACTTGAAAGTGAGGAATGATTTAAGTGTAAGTAAGAATATAAAGTGAGAAAAAAACGTTAAAGTGAGAAATTAATGACGGACGAAATGACACAATTCCTCGAAAAAAAACCAGCTGGAGGATTATGAAGAATCCTATTAGATGTTAAGAAAAATTCTTAGTAAATCTTAAACATAAACTTAAATAAAAAAATTTCTTAGCTGTAAATAAAATCGTAGTAGGCCGACATACGAATAAGAAAACTCATTCACCGAGAGACAAACTTCTTTGTCCTTAATAAATCTTTTTTCTGAGTGTAATCCCTGTTTGGGTTTGTTTGGGTTATCGAACAAACTCACACCCACACACACTTACACCACGGATGTTGAATACTACCACCTCGAGGGTACATTCTGGACAGCGCTACAATAATAAAAATGGTATTCTAACCAAAAAAATTATAAACGTCATCAAAAAACTTTTCCTCCAAAAAATGTTAGTTGACCTGATAGATGTTTTGGTGAAAAAAATTGACGATCCCCTTAAAAAAAACATGTCGACCATCGTAACGTCGCCATTTTGAATTTTGGACACAAAAAGATTTTTTTTAACGTCCCCCTTTGAACCCTAAAAGTTTCACACACTCAATACTTGATCGGAGCGGTATTTTTCAAGATGAATCAGGTGTACGATTAAAATGGGACACCTGGTATATAGAATATGCGACGATCGTTCGCTCCTTGACCCGATTTACAAATCAATTTCGTCCACATCGAGCGCAAAATAAAAACGGCGGCAAGATGAAGAAAAAGAAAATCATGGGCCACGTTTTCGGATTGGTGGAATGAAAATGTCGTCGACATTGGTGCAGCCTGTGTAGACAGGTGGTGTCGTGCGCAACGTTGTGTTACAACCGAAAAAAAAACTTTATGGCACGCGGCAATTTTTTTGAGAAACCCGACGAGCGATGGAACCGAGAGAGAATGCGAATGGAAGGGCGGAGTGTATTCCGACGAAGAGGTGGAGAGGGATAAATGTTGTTTTCCGGGGGGCGGTTACATCCTTTTGTTCCGTGCGTTTGTATGTGCGTCAATGAGCAAGTCCTGCGCGTATATATGCACACGTATATATGTATCTTTTTGCGCCACGCTCCTTTCCGCTCAATATTATTTTTACCAGAAAATTCTTGGTAGGTACTCGGATGCTTCCGGCAAAGTTTCACCGATTTACATCGACCCAAAGATTGTTTTTTAAATTTAGTTTTCATTTTAGTCCAGTCGGATTCTTTTGTAGGGCCCAATTCTTTTGTAAGTTATTTGGGTTATCAGGAATGAACCCTAAAGTTTCCCCCATAAAAAATGGTGTTTTGCGACCACCAAAGATTGTTAAAAAAAAACTCGGTTTTTTAATGATATATTTTTTGGAATTGGTTTTATCGAAAAATACTTCCTACAAAAGTTGTGCGGAATGATGTCACCTATAAAATAAGTCCTATACAACAATCACGTAGGATTGTTAGTTCAGCAGCAAACCACCGGCGAACGAAAAAAAAAACTTTTTTTGCGTGTATTTAGTTTATCAATGAACATAGTGTTCTGAAACTCATTCAGCATCTAGCAGAATCTATCCCCAAAGATATATTCAAATTTTATTGAGCGCGGTCACATAGTTAACGAGTAATTACCGATGCACGTAAATCCGGCACCTCCTCATAGCGAGTGATCCAGAGCTACATGGGAACAAAACATTTGCGTGATGGTCATTAGCGTGTACATTCAAGTTCCAATGCGAAAAAGTGAATTTTTTTAAATAAAAAAAGTTTTTTTTTCGACGATTGAAATTTTTTGCTTATAAATAAATTCAATAATGTACTTGAATTTTGAGGCTTCTTGAAATGTTCTTTCAGATTCTTGTAGGTCTATGTGAGACGCGCAATTTCGAAAAAAAAATAACTCGACATCTTTAGTACTAGGGAAGATATAGTCATTTTTACGTTTCTTGAATTTATTATTGTTGTTATCAGCATTTTCGCGTTTTTCAAGTTCGTGAGCATTCCTAATACTTTTAAGTATAACAAGCAATATGATAAAAAACCCGTTGGAGTGTTTATCGCAATGCACATATAAATTGAAGCCGATCGCGCGCACGCGCGAAATAGGAAACGACGTAATCGGTGCGAACGGGCGGCGTGGTGGGGGTGCCGCCTCTTCTGCCACGGCACCCCTCGCCCGGCTTAGTTAACTATTTTGATATCTCCCTCAAAAATGGTCGTAGAAAGAGGTTTTTAAAAAATTCTGCGTATTTTTTCTCGCGCATTCAAAGATGCTCTTGAAAATCAGAATTATGTAATTTTCAATGTAATGAAATGTAATCAGAGTTACATGTAATTTTCACGGGAACGAGCTACAAATGATCTGATATTGGAAAGATCCTTAACCTTATTTGAATTTGGAAAGCACCTTAACCTTATTTGACTTACTGTTGTACACCAACTATTATGTATAATCTATATACTATACATTGCCTGACGATTAAATCGACGAAGATAGTTCGCGATGTATTTATTATGATAAAGAAAATATTCTTTCGAAAAATCTTCGTCAATTTCATCGTCGCTGAATGGACAGTACAGTCGAACCTCGATATAATGAAGATTCATCCATCCCCTTCCGACAGACACCGGAAACTTTGATACAACGACCATAATCATATACATTATGCTCTAATTGCTAATTGCTTGTAAAAAATACTCTAATTAAAACCTTTCTTTCTTCAAAAAATATCCTCATATTTATAATCCTAATGCATTTCTTTTAAACAATATTTTAAGGAACACGACTTCGGTATAACGAAGCCTCAATATAACGAACTTTCCTTGAGATTTGTTATATCGAGGTTCGACTGTATATAGATTTTACAGTAATATTTTAAGGCGGATTATACATTTAGACAGGAAAAAAATAAGCAATATTGAGGGATTATTTAAACTAAGAAATAATTATTCTACAATTATCAAACTTTAGGTATACTTTAATAGTATATTTAAGTATACAAAACAATTTTTTTAAGTTAATTCATCATCAAAATGACGGAGCTGTGGCAGGGTGTTACAGCAAGGTCGCCGCGGGAGTTGCGAATCGGCGTATAGTCTAGCTTTCCGTAGACTTCTATTTACAAAATAGTTCAAACATTTTTTCAGTTAGAACAGTTAAGGAGGTTGGAGCGTAGCCACAATCCAAGGTTAAATTTAATAAAAAAAAATACACGTTATTGTTTAGACTATACTGAGTCTCTATGAATTTTTTGAACTTTTTTCACCACCAAACACCAGAGATAAAAAATAGTTTAATGTGTGTAATTTAACGTGCGGTTAGATGGGCAAGACTTTCGCACTAAAGGTTATGTACTTTGTTTTTGTTATTTAGCATCAAGATAAACCATTTCTAACAACGGATTGACGCAAACTGAACCTTCGTAAACATTTAGAACAAAAAATCCTCATCTTGCCCATCGTAAACCATGGGCCAATAATCTCGTGGCGTAAATATGAAAAGTCATAATTATAAATTACTTAAAATTTCATTGTGAAAAGTATAAAACATTCGTTGTCGTAGTTTTTTCATAATAATCGTCGATAATATTATACTTTTTCAAGTTGGTAGTAACACAAAAATGTTTCTACTTTACGTAATAAAAATATTAAAATGCATGATTTTTCCCTTTAATTGTATATTTAAAAAAATCAGCATATACGGAATGAATCTGTACCTCGTATGCACTTTTTTGAGGTTCATAGAAACAAAAATGAATAAACCGTCATTTGACTCAACTGAATGGCTCCAACCTCCTTAAGCAGCTAAGTATAGTGACATGTAGGAAGGACCCGATTCCACCTAATTCCACCCTTCATTAGAGATTATTGCATGTGGCTGCGATACGAGCAACTGCGTTTCGAACTGTTCTTGTCGAAGGGTCGGTTTGAAATGTACAATACTGTGCAATAAAATGCCACGGCTTGAATTGCTCGCATATCGTCGAACAGGACATCCTTTTGAGCGACGATAAGATCGATGTAGATTTTTCGCGGTTCGCCGACGACATCGACAACGCCGCGGATATTATTTTTGCGATCACCGAACCGAACTAATGTATGTGACGACGAGACTGATTATGTACCCGCAGAAAAAAAGTAATTTTTTGTAAAAATAACAATTGCGTATTTATTATAATAATAAATACTGTAAATTAAATAAACTTGAAACATTATACACTCACCTTTCCAATGTTAGATCATTTGTAGATCGTCTCCGTGATAATTTCAGGTAAGCAACAATTATTGAGTTAAAAACCGAGAAATCCTGATTTTTAAGAGCATCTTCGAATGTGCTAGAAAAAATACGCAGAATAAAAAAAAAACGTCTTCCTACGACCATTTTTAAGGGAGATATCGAAATAGTTTACTAAGCCGGGAGAGGCGGTTGCACCGATGCCCCGGTAGGAATTGACGATGAAAAAAGGGCTCGCCAAGCTCTGAAACAAGGCTCACATTTTTTAATTCAGGCTGAGCACCAGCCTGATTTCAGGCCTAGCTGAACCTCTGAATGATAACGCGGTTTCAGGCTCTTGCACACAGGCTTGACCAAAGCCTTCACGAGCATTTATGACCAGGCTTTTCCCAAACTCTTCCCGAGACTATATGAGGCCTGTTTATAGTTTTCTATATTCTATCAGGTTGATAAAAAAGTTTTGTCGCAATAATTTCAATATAATTTATTTATTTATATATCTTATACAAAACATTTCTAATCAACAATATATTCGCCATCGGTTTCTATGACACTCGACCATCTAGTTGGCAACCCATTTATTCCCTTTGCCCAAAACTGCGGCGGCTGGAACTCAAAGAAATTTGAAATATCCCTTCTGAGATCGTCGACGTTTTCGAAAGTTTTGTTTCTCAAATATGCCTTCAAATGTCTGAACAAATGGTAGTCAGATGGCGCGATGTCGGGAGAGTATGGTGGATGAGGAACGGTATTCCAGTGAAGCTCAGTGATTGTTTTGTGGGTTTCCTTTGCGACATGGGGTCTGGCGTTGTCGTGGAGAAGGTGCACAGTCGCGCGTCTTGGCCGTTTTTTTCTTATAGCTTTTGCCAATTCCTGGAGATTCTCGATGTATCGTGTAGAGGAGATCGTCTTACCTACAGGGAGAAAATTGTGAAACAGCATTGCCTTTGCGTCCCAGAAACAGCACAACAAAACCTTTTGTGAGTGACGATCAGATTTCGGTTGGTGTGGCGGTTTTTCTCCGATAGGAAGCCAGTAGGCTAAACGTGTTCTGTTATCATACAAGACCCAGCTTTCATCTCCCGTCACAAGATCTTCTAAAAACTCCTTGCGATGGTGGCGAAGCAGGAGAGAATGGCAGATGGTCACGCGACAGTTCTTATTGTCGTCGGTGGGACGGTGTGGTATCCATTGAGCTAGAACCTTCCTGTATCCCAAGTTGTGTAAGTGATTGACTATTGACGGTTGGGTGTAGCCAAGTTCTCTTGCTAGCTCGTGCGTACTTGCTTCCGGTTTTTCTTTGATGCAGCGGAGTAATGCTTCATCATCGATGGTCGACGGTCGTCCGGAACGTTCCTTATCTTCAAGGCTTGTGTCTCCAGATTTAAAACGATTGAACCAACGCTGGACTGTTCGCTGAGAAACTACGTTCTCGCTGAATGCATCCTGTATATTTTTAGCAGTTGTGCTTGCGTTCGTGCCGCGCCGCCACTCGTAAAAAATGATCGCTCGAAGTTGCGCCTGCGAGATCGAAGCCATTTCTGTTCACTAGAACGCGCGCTCGCCCTTTTATACCCTGTCACGCGGAAGAGTAGAAAACATTCTAGAATATTCTCGACATAGCTCGATGTCATATTGCGTCAATACGTAAAAAGACATTTTTAAAATTTTTGCGACAAAACTTTTTTATCAACCTGATACATTGGGATAAATTTAATAAATTTCAAAGAATTCATTTGATTTATTATATGTATTTATTATTTGTTATACTATTTGTTACAAAATATATATAAAAATTATTTTTAAAAACAATACTCGATTTTATTGCGTACTTTTATTTTCGTATATACTTTTTTGTGTACCTCATAAATATCGATGAGAGCATATGTTTAAATGTTCTGAGCGGCCTCCTTCGCTTTCGTTTTTCGTGCCTTCGCACCCGACAAATTTATTGCTAAATTTTTTTTTCATAGAAGTACAGAAAAAATATTATTTTAAACTTATTTTATTTTATCACAACCTGAAACAAGCCTGCATCCAGCCTTGATTGTTCAGCCTCAAAATTCACCGGCTGAATAAAGCTTGAAATAATCCTGAGTTTAGGCTAAGCAGCCAGTCTTGGTTCCAGGCTGCTCCAAACGATGCAATGAAACCTGGGCCAGGTCTGTCTCACTCAGGCTCGGTGAAACAAGGCTCGCACAAGCTTGTTTCCATCGTCAGCCTTTTGATTTCCTACCTGGGCGATGCCGTTCCCTATTTCGCGCGCGCGCGATCGGTTTCAATCTGTTTGTACATTGCGATAAACACTCCAACGGGTTTTTATCATATTGCATGTTATGCGTAAAGGTATGAGGAATGCTCACGAACTTGAATAATGCGAAAATGTTGATAACAACAATAATAAATTGAGGAAACGTACAAATGACGGCTGTACTTCCGAATAGCTGTTACCTCCGGTTTGGCTGAAACTTTGCACAGATGTTCCATTTAATGTATAAAGTCATCCCACAAAGGGATTTTTGGCGCATTCCAATAGTTTACGAGATACGTATTTGTTTGGGTTTTTTGTTTTTTTTTGTTTGTTCGGGTTTGTTTGTTTGGGTTATCCCTGCAGTATAGATATACTTGCAGGGGTAAGCGCGGCACGCTAGCCACCAGTGAAGTCGGAGAAGTGGGGATATCGATCGGCCGTAGCGAGCGATATATATATATATCAGTGCGGGCTAAAAAATAAACTTCGAAATTCGATTTCTCGTGAACTATTGGAAAGCGCCAAAAATCCCTTTGGGCGATGTCTTTATATACTAAGGCCTTAGGCCACAGTAACGAGTATAAAATCATGTGCGAATTTAACAATTTTTTTCCGTATGAAAAAGTGATTCACTCATGAAATTAATTACACATCTATTTAGTATGAATATCAAGCTGTTAGAAAATATATATATATATTTTTTCGAAGTACAAAATGGCCGACTACTAATATTTTTTTGTTATCTTTTTTGGCGCTCCGCGGCGTGACATTTAGCATCAACAATTTTTTACTTAGAACAAAAAACAAAAATTCTTATCAATCTGCATTAGAATACCTAGAGAAGTACGTACGGAATTAAAAAAATATTGTTTCATTAAAAAGTTGTAGGTATTTGAACTTAAAAAATGAATTTTCAGTGAAAAATTTCATTACAACTGCTCATGTACTGCTCATAAAATGAAAAGTTTTCGATTAATCAGAAATTCCGTACGTACTTCTCTGCGAAACGCAATTAGGAACATAACTTTTAAATTTGAAGTAAATCGAGTGAAAATTGTTAAAGTTATTTGTCACGCCAATTGGAAAAAAGCTATTTCGAGAAGTTTTGAATAGTCGGCAATTTTGTAGATCGAAAAAAAATTCTAACAGCTTGATATTCATACTAAATAGACGAGTAATTAACTTTATGAGTGAATCACTTTTTCATACGAAAAAAAATTGTTAAATTCGCACATGATTTTATACCCGTTACTGTGGCCTTAGGCCTTACAGCGTTACCCCCACTTGTGCGCAAAAAAAAGGCCTTTTTAATGATTTTTTTTAAAGAAAACTACAAAAAATTTTTAATCGATCAATATACCATCTTAAAGAACACATCTTGAAGAACTTTCAGTAATTTTTTTATTGAAAAATATTACATTGTTTAATGGCAAATGGCCGTCAATGAAATAATGTTTTTATATACACGGTTTGCGGTGACCAACATTGCGGCGAAGTGAATCATCTGAAAAAAAAATGCGTATGGATTTAGTCAAATATAAGTATAAACTAATCTTTAATCGCAGGATTTTAAAAAATATTCATTTTTCACAAAATGGCGGACAGTCAAAGTTAATGGTTCGATTTTAACGAAAAAAATCGAACGATTAAAGACTACATTTTTATGTATTAAATAAGCCTGAAAAATTTCAAGAAGATCGGTTCATTAGTGTTCGAGTAATCTTGGTCACCGACTTCAGAAATGTCATTTTGAGGAAAACGCGTTTAAAGTTTTAATTTCACAACGGATTCTTCTCTTTCAACGCTCATATCTCAGTCAATTTTGTTCGGATCGACTTGAAATTTTCAGGACATATTCTCAGATACTTATACTTCAAAAAAATGCAATAAAAAAAATCGATTTTTTCAAAATCCCAAGTGGGGGTAACCCCTTAAATCGAACATTGTCCCAAATTTCAGCCAAATCGTAGGTAACAGCTATTCGGAAGTTTATCCTCGAAATAAAATATTTTATATAAAAATAAATCACTTTTTCGCATTGGATCTTGAATGTACACGCTAATGACCATCACGTGAATTTTTCCGATGTGGCCCTTCTGGATTACTTGCTATAAGGAGGTGCCGGATTTACGTAAATCGGCAATTTCTCGTTAACTATATGACCTAGCTCAATAAAATTGAAACATATCTTTTGGGGATAGATTCTTCTAGATGCTGATTGAGTTTCAGAACGCGAAGTTCATTAATAAACGAAGGACATACAAAAAAATAATGTTTTCGTTCACCGGTGATTTTCCGTTAAACTAACAATCGTACGTGATTTTTGTATAAGATTTATTTTATAGGTGACATCATTCCGCACAACTTTTGTAGGAAGCATTTTTCGATAAAGCCAATGTTAAAAAAGATATTAATACACCGGGTTTCTTTTTCAATCAATCTCCGGTGGTCGCAAAACACCATTTTTCATGGGGTAACTTATAGGGTACATTCCTGTTAACCCAAAAAACCTGCAAAAAAAGCGACGTGCTGGCCTCCGGAAATAGGTCTCATGTACATTGCGACTGGACAATTGGTACGATGTGCAATTCGGCCAATTTTCGTCGCGAATCTGAAAAAAAAATTATCGGCTTCACATCAACGAGAGGTGACCGCATTAATACACGAGAATAAAGTTTGCATCGTTAGAATGCAATGAAAATTATCATTTTTCATGAAGTTCGCATCGTTGGAACGCAATGGAAAATATCATTTTTTAATTGCTCGAACTTCTTGTAGCTCATTTTCATTCGGAAAATCCGTCAATCATTTTTCAAGTCGCGTACTTAGAGATCTAGAATTTAAATGTGAAAATAAATATTTTGTAAAACAAAAAAACGTCTAAATGAAAATATAAAAAGAATTGTTGTTGCATCGCTACGATACAAACTTCAAGACTGTCATTTTTTAATTGTTAGAATTCCTTATACGAAAGATTAGCTACGGTTAATCTTCGTTGCCAAAATTCGTCAATAATATTTCACGTCGCTCACTCACAGATGTAGAATTTGAATATATGAAAAAATGTTGAAAAAATAATTTAAAACTAGGAAGTAAAATGTTTAAAAAATGTTCGTTGCATTCCAACAATATGAACTTCGATACTATTATTTCGGTGGGCTAGATCCCACCCAATGACGCAGTGCCAGTCCATCCGAGTATTTTATGTAAAATGTTTCACAATCCCGAAAACATTTGTTAAAATGTAGAATTGAGGGAGCCGATTTGTCATCGATAGAATTTCAACGCGGGCGAAGCCGATTGCACAGCTAGCATATATGTATGCTTAGGCCGCGTGTTCTCTCGCGTGTTACACAAACTTTATCGTGTTGCATGCATGGGGCCAAATATCGGATGTATTTTCGTTCCTCCTCACCTTTCTCCGCATATGTAACTGAACGGTAGAGTTTTCTGTGGACATTCCACAATCCCAAGTTAACCCAGGTAGCAATTTCCACAAAGTTGTCCAAAAGTCGTCTGAACAGGTTCCAAATGCCCGCTTGGAAGTTACTTACGAGTTATCTTGTGACCAAAAATTATCTTCTCGGACGGTTGTTAACTTGAAGGCAACCTCCTTTATTTTCATTCGTTGTATTTTTATTATTCAAATTGGCAGATCACTGCCCCTAGGGTCCCTATACACTTATAGGGTAGAAGTGGTTTTCTTGTATATCGTTATATTGATTTACATTTTTGCCTTTCGGCTATATTCGTAATTTTTGTTTTTCAGTATCTTTTCGTTACTTAGTTCTAATAAAAGCAACCTCCGGGCGGACATTTGGTACCCATTCACATGACTTTTAGACAACTTTTTGAAAATTGCTACTTGGGAAGATACGTCTCACTTAAGGACTTACATCCGGTTGACATTTTTGAAAATATGTGGCTTTCGAAGGATTCTTGAAATCTAACATTTAAAAAATATCATGGCCGGCAAAAAGAGGAATAATCGTGATTTTTTTCTGGGTAAACGTATGCAGATTTTCAAATTTTTTTTTGCATTTTATTGCAACGCAAGTGAACTTTCCTTCTCTTGCTCTTTTACTTCCACCGATATAGGGTTTAAAAATCACTCAAACGGTTTTTCGTATCCTCGTAAGAGATTCACCCTCTATTGATTAAAAAAAATTATAGATTGTAATAAAGATAAAGAAATAAAACAACTTAAGAACTTGCGTTGCATTCCAACGATGGCTTCGATAAATAACGTTTTTCAACTGAAAAAGTCGCTCTCGAGGACATTTCGTGGACGCGAATAAGCGAATCCAGCGATCAGCTAATCGCGGTGCAATCCGAAAATCCCTCGTTTTCTCTTCATTTGTGCGTGAATCGTGGGCTGCAGCCAGTTTGAAGTTGATAAAAAACGACACGTAGGGGAAAGGGGAGTAGCCCCGGCCAGTTTTCTATTTTTATAAGTACGCTGCAAATTAAGGGTGGATAATTAATCGGAAATGCACGAATATGATAATCAATATATATATTTTAACAGAACATCGTACAAAAAAATTATAAATTATCAAAAACACGAACAAAAAATGTTAATCTTTGGTTGGAATTTGGCCTCTCAAGAAACATGGCGGGTAGCTCCGGCCACTGTGAAATTTACCAGTAAAATCGTTTTTTGTCGACACAAACGTCGCATGTGTAATACAAATCGCCTGGATTTATATTGACACATGCCTCATGAGCCCAGTCTTGACATTTTTGGCATTGGATCCTATTTCGTCAAATGTTTCGCCACAAATGATACATTCGGTGTCTTTTTTTTGGTACACGATTTCGATGCTGCTCTTTCTTTTGTGACGTTTCTTTTCTTCGCCGCGATCTTTTGCTTCTTCTTTGGAACTATTGATTTCTCAATTAGCTCATTTTGGTAAGGAGATGATGTCAAAATCTCACTTCTTTGCGTTCGTCTTTCTCGAACGGACAGTCTCTTCTCTGAGGCGATAAAAACTCTTTTCTCGTTACAGGCATGAGACGATTACCCAGATCTTTGATATGCTGACAAAGCTGTTTTTCGTATTCAGCAGTGAATGTTTGTTGAAACCGGCCGAGTTTTGGCTCAAGATTAATCGAATGACCTTGTTTTATGGCCTTAACATGGTCCTGTAGTGTGGTGCGAGGAATCATGTAACGTTCTGCAGCAGCTCTCTCAGAAGACTTACATTCAAGAACTTCTTTTATCGCCCTTCTCATGTTCTCGCCACTCCAATTTCCTCGATTTGTTGTTCTCCCTTTGAACTTAGGCATTTTGACACGCGCTTACTAAAACAAAGGACAAGTAATTGAAGCAAACCTTTTTTAATGAATTTTTGATAAGAAATAGGCATTCAAATGAATGGCCGGAGCTACCCGATACAATTATAAACAAAATTATGGCGTTAGCACTTGAATAAATATTAATGTTCCCAAACCAAAAATTACACGTAAGATATAATGCTTATACTAAATGTTGGCCAGGTAAAAAATATGATTACTTACGTTTTTTCAACGGTGCACTGTTTTCTACTTCGAGCGTAACGTGATCGTGTCTTGCAAAAATCAGTGCTGACGTTTTCACGACCGAACACAAAGACGAATTGAACACAAGACAACGAAAACATTACTAGTAAAGACAAAGCGAGCATACATTTAGGACATGGCCGTGGCTACCCGCTGGCCGGGGCTACCCCCCTTTCCCCTACACGGCTATTGGCGAGAATAAAGAATCACGATGGCCGCAAGGCGAACGAACGAAAATGCTATGAATCTTGGTAACTATACAAGGGGTGCGTGTGTGTGTGTTCACCGTGAGAAATATGGACGCGAAATATCATCCGGTTGAACAGGTGTTGTGGCTAGTCAGTGTTCTGTAGAACGCTAATAAACGAAAAAAGAGGATATCTACCGCCAACAGCTAGGATTCTTTTAAAAACTCCCACTGCTCGATAGGAGTGGGTTCTTCAAGTCGAAAATTGTTGCGGTTTTTTAAACGCCTTTCTTAGAGACTGACAATCAGAACATACAACGACGATGAAAAAAAATGACAAAATTTTTGCCGCCGGGGAGAGACATTTTTCCTCGACTTTCAGCCCCCGAAAAGGGTGGGTTGTGGAAATCGAAAATCGGTGCGATCTTTTTGTGACTCAAAATATACTATATTGTGGATCCAACTATATAACGCAATTGAAGAATATGAGAATATCTTCACTGTCAAAGATATTAGGAGTACAACTTTGCAGTGACCGTTTTACTTAGAGAGCCACTGCGGCCGAAGTAGTGGCCCTAGCTCAATAAAAAAAGTGGCATTTTAAACTAGAGGCTCTGCCAATGTAAACAATTTAAAAAAGCTAACGGATACGTGTATGCATTATAAAGTTATAGGCACTCAAACATGGCAACCTACGAACCGAATTCTCAGCATTTGCGGGAGGTTATGATTTACTTCTTCAACATCAAGAAATCTGCGGCTGAGGCCCACCGTTTGCTTGTAGATGCTTACGGGGAGGATTCTATTAGTGAGAAAACGTGTCGGCGGTGGTTTCAACGCTTCAAAAGTGGAGATTTTGAGGTCGAGAACAAGCATGGTGGCGGAAGGCAGAAAGTTTTTGAAGACGCAGAATTGGAGACCTTGCTGGACCAGGATTCGTGCCAAACTCAAGAGGAACTCGCCGAGACGTTAGGGGTAACCCAGCAAGCAGTTTCAAAACGTCTCCGGGATATGCGTATGATCCAAAAGCAAGGAAACTGGGTCCCGCATGAGTTGAAGCCGAGAGACATCGAGCGCCGATTTTTCACCTGTGAACAACTGCTCCAAAGACAACAAAGGAAGGGATTTTTGCACCGGATTGTGACTGGAGATGAAAAGTGGGTTCACTACGATAATCCTAAACGCCGAAAATCATGGGGACTGCCTGGTCATATTCCGTCATCGACGCCCAAACCGAATATTCACGGATCCAAAGTGATGCTGTGTATCTGGTGGGACCAGCTGGGCGTTGTGTACTATGAGCTGCTCAAACCATCCGGAACCATCACAGGGGAACTCTACCGACGTCAGTTGATGCGCTTGAGTAAGGCACTCAAAGAAAAACGGCCACAGTTCAACGAAAGACATGACAGGTGATACTGCAGCATGACAATGCCCGACCCCATGTTGCAAATGTCGTGAAAAAGTACTTGGAAACGCTGAAATGGGAGGTTTCATCCCACCCGCCGTACTCTCCAGACATTGCCCCTTCCGACTATCACTTGTTCCGGTCAATGGCACACGATTTGGCTGACCAGCACTTCGGTACTTACGAAGAAGTCAAAAATTGGGTCGATTCCTGGATTGCCTTCAAGGACCAAGACTTTTATCGACGCGGAATTCGAATGCTACCTGAAGATGGGCCGAGGTCGTAGCTAGCGACGGGCAGTACTTTGATTAAAAAATATGTAGCCACTTTTTTATAATAAAGCCTTAAACTTTTGAAAAAAAAAACGGTCACTGTAAAGTTGTACTCCTTATACAATTCTTTTTCAAATTTAACGTAGAGTAAGTGTAGATTTCGGAAATTTTGAATGTTCGAAACGTTTTGTGGGGGGCTCAAGTAGTAGTCTGAAGTCGGAATGTCCAGGAAAGGATCAGTAATCTTTTTTTTTTTCTAATTCCGTTGTGATCCAACGTTGCCAAACTTCAATCCGATTTTTGGCATTCGTGATCCTGATGATGACTTTGCTCATTGATGATCCAACGCGAGACTATCTATGATGCGGCGTCCCAAGGTGTCGCTTGGCTGAGAATTCTCTCGTACTTTTTTACCAGACCAGGATTGTTAGCATAAAAAATAACTTCTTTACGCAATTAAGTGAACGAGGAAAAATAACACCAGCGCGATATTTAGTCAAATGACGACCTATGATTTTTTGTTCAATAAACCTCAATAAATGCATATCAAGTATCGATTTATTCTGTACATGCCTATTTTTTTTATAAAAGATACAAGTAAAGGGCAAAATTATGAATTATTATATTTTTATAACGTCAATAAGAAAAACTTTTGTGTTACAATCGACATGAAAAAGATGACGGTGAAGTTTGCATCGTTGGAATGCAACGAAAACGATTTTTTTTTAATTTCACAAATCGCCTTTAACAGATTTAAGGTACGAAAATGTCGAAAACAAAAATGTAGGATTCCTATTTAGCGATCTGCGACAAAACTGCAAAAAATTATTGTGGATTGTGATGAAAATAAAATATTAGAAAGAATTTTCGTTGCATTCCAACGATGCAAACTTCGACCCTGTTGTAAAAGTATAAAATTATCGATGATTACTATGAAAAAACAAACTGCGTCCGTGAATGTTTTATAGGACTCAGAATGAAATTTTGAGTAATTTATAATTATGCCTATTCATATTTATGTCACGAGATTATTTATTATTACCATTAATTAATGTTCAGTGTTGCCGGAATACGGCAACGTCGCGGACATTGAGGTTGGCAGTGATGCTTTTCATTCGCCAGTCAACATTCGTAATCTTTTATTAAACCTTGAGGGTTCAATATTGAATATATAGGAAGTCCTGTTATAAATGGATAATCCTGCAACTGTGCGATAAGTCAGATGATGTCCTACTATATGCTGAAATTTCTACTCTGGGTTATATGTTTTATCTAAAAAGTCTTTTTATCAACCTTAAATGTTAAGGAAACTTTATGGAAAAAGATCTTATGCAGAATTTTGATCCAAACCAATTCGAACATCTGGCTTTCATAGCCTGGGGTGCAAAAAAAGTGTTCTACGCATATCGTGCCAATCACTTCGAAAAGTTGCTTAGTTATTGTTGATTCATATCTTTTCCAGAAATGACATGCGAAAAATCAAAAGCAGATGTTTTTTTTCGAAAAATCGCATAAAGCCCAAAATCTCGATGACGTTGACGATTGCATCGTTGGAGTGCAACGAAAATGAGTTTTTTTTCTTTATTTCGCAAATTTCCTTTTGCAGACTCAAGCTACGAAAATCTCACAAACTTTTTTCACGATTTTCATTTAGCGATCTACAACAAAACTGCAGTGTGATTTTGGATAATAATGAGAAATTAAATAATGAGAAAATAAAAAGAATTTTCGTTGCATTCCAACGATGCAAACTTCAGCCCCGTAAATCTCGAGAACCGTGGGACTTTTACTACATTGAAATTCCAGCATATAGTAGGGCATGATCTGACCTATCGACAGTTGCAGTATTATCCATTCGTAACTGTATTCAGCCTGTATATGGTTTTCGATGGGCAAGGTGGGTTTTTTTTTCTTCAAAATGTTTACCGAGGATTAGTTTACGTGAATTCGTTGTTGGAGATGGTTTATCTTGGTGCTAAACAACCAAAAAATGACATCACCCGTAGCGTGGACGTCTTGCCCATCTAACTGCACGTAAAATTACATACGATAAACTAATTTTTATCTCTAATGTTTAGTAGTAAAAAAGACTTCAAAAAATTCGTGAAGACTCGTTATATTCTACAGAATAAAAAAAATATATTTATATATATATTTTTTAGTCCTGGTTTGTGGATTACGCTCCAACTTCCTTAAAGTGATGGAAAAGGGATGACGGCGAAAAAAGAAAACGCAATCAAAATAAGTTTCATTGTATGTGACGGGGCTTCGTCGCTGTAAGTGACGGAGCAGATCCGAAACTTGAGGTTACCAGGTTACAATTTAGCGCTGTCGATAAATAGTACCAGCCAATCGCATGGACGAACACAGCAGAAAGGGAGCCTCTCATTGGCCATCGCTAGTTAACAATAACGAAAACTGTGTCACTACGAGTTACGGAATCGCGGTACTGCACAAAGGAACAATGATTGTGAAAAGTGTTATTCGTCTACAAATGAAATTGGACGTTGTGGCGTGCAACTTAGAGAGACAGAGAAACAGATGAATCACATTTTTTGTGCCCTGTCAGACTGGTGCATATCGAGTAAAAGTTGACGAAACACATAACGTCAAAGTTAAATCATCGTTGAAATGCAACGAAATTTCGTTCTTTATTATTTAAACTTTGAAAAATTATCATCCAAAATAGTTTTCGCATATTTGTGGTGTAGATTTTCCATGAGGAATCTAAAAAAATTTCGATCGACTTTCGTTACTCGAATTTGCGAAAGTAATGTGGGCCAATAAAAAATGATAATATCCATTGGACAACTAAGCAACCTCCAATATCGTAGAAAAGAAAATGTCCAATTGATATAGAAGTAACTTGTGACTATATTGTTTCGACAATACGCAGGGTGTAAAACCCCAAAAGTTCTGAAGTGGAACAGCAGTAGAAAAATAAAATGATGCACTACAAGTCGCACTTTACGTTTTTAATAATAAACTTTTTTTTTGTACAGCAGTAGTAACCGTCGTCATTATTTGAGAAGGCACGAGAATACACGTCTCTTTACTTACTAGAGGGAGAAAGAGACGGAGAAATTGATGAATCGATTAATTTTCTTCGTTCGTTGGAAATTATCCTTAGGCAGATATATAATTCCTTACGACAAATCGATGCCTAAAAATGGCATGTCACAAGAGTCGAGGGAGAGGCCCGAGGATTATTGGCGAGTATCGAATTGACGAACATTACCGAAGCTCATGTACATGTGTGTACGTGTGCACGCATTGTGGAGAAGAAAGTAATACGCTACGACAGCCTTTTTGTACAGCTCGTGAGAACATACCTGGTCAATTCCCACTTTTAAAACACACACACACACACACACACACGCGCGCGCGCGCGCGCGCGGGGCCGGATTACGGTCTGCGTCACACCTAGACAAATCTTATTTTTTGATGGTCTTAAAGTTTGCATCGTTGGAACTCAATGAAAGTTCTTCTTTACATTTTAATTTCCTTATTTTTATCATTATGCAAGATCTTTTTTGTAGATTTATATAGTAGATCGTTAAGAAAATATCGGAAAAAATGATTGCAGGATTTATGTAGGCGAAATATGCCAAAATAAATTAAAGGAATTCGGAAACATTAATTTTCATTGCATCCCAACTGTGCAAACTTGAACGTCATATTTTTCGATGATATTGAAGTTAGCATCGTTGGATTGCAACGAGAATAATTTTTTTCTTATTGCCAATTTTCATTGGCAGTACAAGGCTATGGCAAACTTTTTTTTAAGATTCTTATTGGAGACCAACAAGCCAAATCTATGAAAAATGATTTTAAATAACAATAAAAATAGAGAAAAAAGGAAACATACAAAAATTTGTTGGGTTGATGCAAACTTCAACACTATTTTTGGCCGATCCCTTTCCCACCGTTATTCGCTGCTCAAGAGTAGAATTTAAAGCGAAATCCAAATACAGAAGCATGCGATAAATAATAATTTTGAAAATCGGCTAAAAATTCATTATTTCGACGATCGTTGAAGGGGTTGGGCCACTGTGAGGACCCGCAAATCAGGGTTATTAATTCAAAATTAAGAAATTAGTAAGATGGTTTAGAAATCGTTTGGGCATTTATTGTTATCTACATGAACAACGTTATGTACCAAATATCATTACAAATATTAATAGTATACGAATTGGGAGGCTCAACGGTTTACTTGATTTTTACCATCCGGTTGATCTGAAACAAAAAACAACGCGTTTTTTTTCTGAAAATGGATGATGTCGGCCAAGACTTGACCAACCTTTTTTTGTTGTCGTGTTCCAATAGTCGGAAAAAAGGTCGAATTTTTTTTTCTCCGATTTTTCGACCCAAAATGTCATTATTTGTAATAATTGGTGAAAGAAAAATGTTAAGAAGAAAAACGTCAGTCAAGTCTGAACTACTATTACACTGAATAAGTTTAGCAAATGTTAAAGCGGTATATACATTTAGACAGGAAAAAAATAAGCAGTATCGAGGAATTTTTAAAACTAAGGAATAATTATTCTACAATTATCGAACTTTAGGTATACTTTAATAGTACATTTAAGTATACGAAATAATTTTTTTTAATTAATTCATCATCAAAATGGCGGAGCTGTGGCAGAGTGTTACAGCAAGGTCGCCGCGGGAGTTGCGAATCGGCGTGCAGTCTAGCTTCCCGTAAACCTTAATTTGCAAAAAGGTTCAAACATTTCTTCACTTAGAACATGTAAGTTTCTATGTGACGGTAATTAAAATGAAAAAATGCAAATTGGAGAAAATGGCACGCATTTACAAGAAAAATCAACATTTCACGCAACATTTCTGTAAAATGCGGATTAAAAAAGTAGTTTTTTTTTCCAATTATTCAAAAACAATTTTCGTCAAGTAGATGGTACCAATATTATCAATATTTCTACCAAGTTTCAACTCAATCGGCTTAAGGCGTTACCCCCACTTGTAGCGCAAAAAAGGCCTTTTTCATGAATTTTTTTAAAGAAAACTACAAAACTTTTTTAATCGATCAATATACCATCTTAAAGAACACATCTTGAAGAACTTTCAGTAATTTTTTTATTGAAAAATATTACATTGTTTAGTGGCAAATGGCCGTCAATGAAATAATGTTTTTATATACACGGTTTGCGATGACCAACATTGCAGCGAAGTGGATCATCTGAAAAAAAATGCGGATGGATTTAGTCAAATATAAGTATAAACTAGTCTTTAATCGAAGGATTTTAAAAAATATTCATTTTTCACAAAATGGCGGACAGTCAAAGTTAATGGTTCGATTTTAACGAAAAAAAAAACGGCCGTTTTTTGGCTATAAAACGGCCATTTTTTTTTTCGAAAAAAAAAATCGAACGATTAAAGACTACATTTTTATGTATTAAATAAGTCTGCAAAATTTCAAGAAGATCGGTTCATTAGTGTTCGAGTAATCTTGGTCACCGCCTTCAGATATGCCATTTTGAGAAAAACGCGTTTAAAGTTTCAATTTCAGTTTACACGAAGAAAATATTTTTTTTTTTGTAAACTCACATAGAGTCATCTATTCCGGGCATCAAAAAAAACTGCACTTCAAATTGCACTTCAAAAAAATGCAAAAAAAATCGATTTTTTCACAATCGTTAGTGGGGCTAACCCCTTAATAGTTTCTAAGTAATCCTGCACGCCAATTTCAATAATGCAGTTTTGAGAAAAGCGCGTTTGAAGTTCACGCCCGCTCCGAATCCGAGCGGCAAGGCACAGCGTTGACGGGCTGTAACGTTTGATGTTTTTCGAATTTCGCTTTGACACTTTAGGAAAATATTCTACATATATAGTTCTATCGTTTAAAGAAAGAAAAAAATCGATTTTTTTATCGTTGTAAATGTATGTCCCGCCTTAAGCCAATTCGTTCGTTAAATGTCGAGAAATCGTGTACACCGTTTTGAAAAACATAGTTTTGAGAAAAACGCGTTCTATCGTAATCAATCTGCGATTCATGCACCATATGTTGGACCTTCCTCTTCAATTTGAGCTGCCCCAAGCGATAAACGATTTTTTTTTAGTTTTCACAATTGCGAATTTACACCCCTTGATCGAAATAATCTCGACGATATTTCGACCGCGCGAATTCTGTTACAAGGTTGTCGAACTTGATATTTCTCGTTACTTCCGCTTCGATACACAAGGTAGCAAGCGCATTGAGGCGCTCTTGTGATACGGTCGATCTCAGATAGTTTTTAACTCTGCGTAATACCGAAAATGAACGGTCCGCTGAACAGTTCGCTGCCTAGCATACTTAATAATACATTTATTATAATGTAATATAGTTCGCATATACTGGGCCCTAATTTTTTCTCATACAGCATTGTGCACAATTGGCTTACTGAAATTGATTGAATTTCCAATGATCCTAGGTATGCACCAATATGTTGAATGATGTTGAAGTTTGCATCGTTGGAATACAACGACAGTTCTTCTTTGAATTTTTATTTTCCTCGTTTTTTTTTAAATTATAGAAGAACTTTTTTTATAGATTCACATTGCATATCGCTAAATAAGTATTTCAAAAAAAATTGTTGAGCCGTTTTTGTAGGCAAAATTGGCCAAAAAAAATTTAAGGAATTCAGAAATGTAAGTTTTCATTGCATTCCAACGATGCAAACTTCTGCCTCATATTTGTTGACATTCATCTTCAATCAACTCTTCTAAATCTCCGGGTAGACGGACTGCAGATCCGTGATTTTCATCCAATCTCAGAATGGTCTATCTTTCACCTTTGGTCAGATGTAAGAATTCAAATAAAAATCTAGTACAGATTCGCCACTTTGAATTCGTGCAATTAAATAGGTATGTGGTCTTGAAGTTTGTATCGTTGGAATGCAACGATTTTTTTTTCTATTCGTATTCCCTCACTTTTATTATTCTGCACAATATTTTTCTGCGGGTTTTAATTATAGATCTTCAAAAAAGCGATTTAACCCTTCTACTGCACACTGGGCCATTTTGACCCCATTTTTTTTCAACTGACTATAGCAAAACGGGGTAATCTATTCGGCCGCAGTGCAGCGCTCGAATGTTCCCCAACTTCTACACTATAGCTGGACACTCGGCCCCCATCCTACATCCTGCCCGTGTACTGAGGACAGCTGTCGAAAAAGGGTCGGGGGTCGAGTCGACCCCGTTTGTGCAGTGCGGTGAAAGTGAAAAAAAATTTGTTTGTTGTGCAACTTGGTATTTTGTTACTACATGTAAGTAAGTCAGAGTAGAACATGCTCATCGATATTTTTTATTTTGCGTTACCATAGTAAATGATGTATTTAGAATGCCGAGCCTAACACTAAAAGTAAGTGTCCGTTATGCAGGAGGGCTATGTGCAGCGAGCACCGAATGTACTTAAGGGGTTAGGCCACAGTAACGGGTATAAAATCATGTGCGAATTTAACAATTTTTTTTCGTATGAAAAAGTGATTCACTCATAAAATTAATTACACATTTATTTAGTATGAATATCAAGCTGTTAGAAAAAATATATATATTTTTTTTCGATGTACAAAATGGCCGACTACTAATATTTTATTTTGTTATCTTTTTTTTAGGCGCTCCGCGGCATGACATTTAGCATCCACAATTTTTTACCTAGAACAAAAAACAAAAATTCTCGTCAATCTACATTAGAATACCTAGAGAAGTACGAATGGAATTTAAAAAATATCGTTTTATTCAAAAGTTGTAGGTATTTTAACTTAAGAAATGAATTTTCAGCGAAATTTCAGTGAAATTTCGTATAAAACTGCTCATAAAATGAAAAGTTTTCGATTAATCAGAAAATCCGTACGTGCTTCTCTGCGAAATGCAATTAGGAGCATAACTTTTAAATTTGAAGTAAATCGAGTGAAAATTGTTGAAGTTATTTGTCACGCCAATTGGAAAAAAGCTGTTTCGAGAAAAACGAGTTTAAAGTTTTACATATGCCTATGACCGTGCCAGAGTTGAGCTTACGTTATACGCTCAAAGTTAGTGAAAAAAAAAAGTCTTGCTATAAATCGAACAGTAACTTATTCTTATGATGATAAAGCCCGGTTTTAGCGAGGAAAAAATCGATTTTTTGAAAATTGTACTGTGTTCTTACCCCGTAAGGCGGGATACACATTTACAACGATCAAAAAATCGATTTCTTTTTTTTTCTTCTTTAAACGATAGAACTACATGTGTAGAATATTTTTCTAAAGTTTCGCAGCGAAATTCGAAAAACTTCAAACGTCACAGCCCGTCAACGCTGTGCCTCACCGCTCGGATTCGGAGCGGGCGTGAACTTCAAACGCGTTTTTCTCAAAACTGCATTATCGAAATTGGCGTCCAGGATTACTCAAAAACTATTAAGCCGATTGAGTTGAAACTTGGTAGAAATATTGATAATATTGGTACCTTCTACTTGACGAGAATTGTTTTTGAAAAATTGAAAAAAAAAACGACTGTTTTCATCCACATTTTACAGAAATGTTGCGTGAAATGTTGATTTTTTTTTGTAAATGCGTGCTATTTTCTTAAATTTGCATTGTCTTCATTTTAATTACCGTCACGCAGAAACTATACATGTTCTAACTGAAAAAATGTTTAAACTTTTTTGCAAATCAATGTCTATGGGAAACTAGACTGCCCGCCGATTCGCAACTCCCGCGGCGACCTTGCTGTAACACTCTGCCACAGCTCCGTCATTTTGATGATGAATTAATTTAAAAAAATTGTTTTGTATACTTAAATATACTATTAAAGTATACCTAAAGTTTGATAATTGTTGAATAATTATTTCTTAGTTTAAAAAATCCAGTCCGAAATACCGATTGCGGTAAATGTGAATAATAACAAGTCAGTGAACGTGTGTGTGTGTCGTGTGTGTACGACTGTAGCCCGTGATTTATTTCTCGACGAAACGCGACTAGCTCCCAAACTGGGAAGCAAACTTGGGACCGGCGGTATTGGTATGGGTTTTCCGCAGTTTCCCTATACCCATGGCAGAAATGTCATGGTGAAAGCGATACAGAGGGGGAAATCGGCTGCGGCCGCAAGGCGAGGATGAGTAGTGGAATATGGTGGGGACTGTAATAAGGGGGAAGACCCCGTACAATGGAATCGACAATAAAAAAAATAATACATTGAAGTGAAAAAATGCGGAAAATATACGTTTTCAGCAATTAATCTGCCGAAGTAGTCGATTTTTGTCATTTTTCACTATCTCAAAAATGCTCAAATTCAAACCTCCGAATATATTTATATACTTTTTGGAAAGACGGTCGAAACTGTCTTTTTTTCGTATCTATAGACCTTTCTATTTAAAAACCTCAAAGGACTTTTCTTCATATTTGAAGAAGAAAAAAATTATCTCTTTCGTGTCAGTACGTATTTTTCAACGCATCTCCCACTTTGAACGAATATTAGGGCACTTTATTTCTTGTTTCTCTTAAAAAATACATTTTGGGCCATAAAATAAGGATAAATGACTACAAAAAAAATGCATATTCACCCAAATACGACGCTCTGAAAAACGTCTGGGGTCGGGTCGACCCCATATGCAGAGGTTGGCGGAAATGTGCAGTCGAAGGTTTAAGGTAGTTCCTCTGCGAAAATCTCAACCAAAAGTTTACATACCATGTTCATGTTGAAAAGATTGATAATTGGTGTAAATAGTAATAAATAAAATTAAAAACTACGCAATATTGACCCGGTACTAGTAGATAATACGATGGATATCATTTATTGCCGTAAAATATATTTTATATTGTGTTTTTGATCTACCATTGCCAGTAAACTTTTTGCCGGGACTGTCCAGGCTTTGCCCCAATTGTTTTTTTTCCAGGCTTTGCCAGGCTTTGCCAGGCTTTGCCAGGCTTTGCACCAAAATTGTGAGGGCTTTTCATGGTTATATCTTGGAAACTAGATGGTGAATCATTCTCATTTTTTTTCACATTATTCGTGATATCTTACTCTAGCTTATCCTCGTTTTTTATCAATTTCTTAATTTTAGTTTTGACGGTAAAATTAATGATGCTCTGTTTGCCAATCATAACGCATTTGTTGCGTGTAAACCAAGCCAACTTTAAGTGTTAATATCTCAGGTTTGGGGTGGTCAAACTTATTCAAATTGCACAGATGTTTGGATAATGTATTGAATAACATATATGTCAAATTTCAACCATTTCTTAATTCAACTCTTCTGTGGAGGTACTACCTTAAAAGATGATTGATGGATTTTCGTAATGAAGATCGGCCATAAGAAATTGAAGCAATTGGAAAATAATCATTTTCGTTGCACTCCAACGATGAAAACTTCAATCTTATATAGATATCACGGTCGAGTTGGGGACTAGACATTTGCGACCTATCTTCGGCCACCTTTGCTTCCTCTTACCCCTTCCAGTATTTGACTCTCACTCTTTTGTTCTTTCTTTTCGCGCCGACCCCCCCCCTTCCGCCGATGCTCTCTTTCTCTCCCCCCCTGTCGCCCGCTCCCTCGTGTTCGGA
The DNA here is from genome assembly GCA_944452715.1 of Ophion slaviceki. Lineage (NCBI taxonomy): Eukaryota > Metazoa > Arthropoda > Insecta > Hymenoptera > Ichneumonidae > Ophion > Ophion slaviceki. The sequence continues at coordinate 33,468,673 of OX101783.1, forward strand.
AATCGCCCTAGAATCGGTCTGGGCACACTTGATACTGTACGTTATTAAGATTGATACAGTCTAGCCTATACGTCCAACTGCATTATGATAGCATATCGGACACTCGCGGAAGTAGGTCGTCGCGGTGAATTTGCAAGTCCATATCGGCGCGGTTTGTCACGTGAACGATGCAATGTGATAAACTGTCGCAGCTGGTCTCTACTCTTCCACCACGATATATATGCATGTGCGTGCGCGTGTGCATGGCTGTTACGCATATGAAAAATCGGCGAAACTCGAGGAATTTCATTCCTCCTGGAATAATCAGGGAAAAGTAAGGGAATTTTGAAATTTGTCCGGAATTTTTCCGGTATTTACTTTTTGCAAGAATCACGAAAAATCAAATCGACTCGAAAAAAAAAACTTAAAAAGTATAGAAATAAATACTTTTGTTTATTTTTAATATTTACATTATTCTTCATTATATACAAAAAAAGTTATGTCAGTGTCAAACATTGAACATTTCAAAAACTAAAATCTAATTTACTCTAAAGCTCTATACATTCGGATTTGATTTGTCGATACACTATTACACTATTATTGATGTAGATAAGTGTTTCTATTTATTTTTTGTTCATGCCACCGACGTAAAAAAAAATGTTTATAATAAAGAACAGGTTCTGTATTTGTTTTTAAGGGGCTATACCAGTGTGAAAGTTGAAAATTTGGGTGATTTTCGGGAATTTTTTGGAAGAAAAGTGCTCAATTAAATGTTTCGCAAAATTAAGAATATATTTGGCTATATTTGACCTATATTACATAATTTTTTCGTAGAGAAATATTGAGAACCAAGCGACTTATGTGCGCTGCCTTCGGAGGCGCAAAAAAAAAGTTCCTCCACTGATGACATGATTCCGGCCGATTTAGAAGCTGAATCCGAAAAAGGAAAAATGTCGTTAAACTGGAAGGTATTTCCTGTACAATGACGTAGGATTTTCGAAAAATATCAAAATCTAACAAAATAGCGTAGTTACGAAAAAAAGTATGTTTTCTTGTCTATAAAATGGTCGTTTTTTTCAATGCCAAATCGTCAATTTTCATCCAATCAAAGATATCCTACGTCATTGTAGAGTAAATGTATTCAAGAGTACTCAGTTCGAATTTCAAGTCAATCGAATAATTGCTCTTTGAGTTACAATGTCAGCAAATTTGAAAAATCTCATCGAGAAAAATGCGTTTAAAGATTTAAGTATCGATTTCTGCAAGATAACATGATAGAGATACGGCCTTGACATTTTTACAGGATATTCTTGAAAGTATAAACTGTCGAAAAAGGCCAAAAAAATCGATTTTTTTGCAAGGGTCACACTGGTATAGCCCCTTAATGTATATTTTTGTTACATTTCAGTGTTTAAATTATTTTTCAAATTCCAGTTTTTTTAAATTAATTTTAATACTCGACTTTTTCATATATTTGATCTAAAAAAAATGTGTCCATGCATTATCACACAATTATTATTGGAGTGTTTATATTTATTTTTTATTTATTGGCACCGGCGTAAAAAATTCTGTTTATTATAAAGAACCAGTTCTGTATTTGCTTTTAATATTTCTTTTTCACTTTTCAGTGTTCAAATTATTTTTTGAATTCTAGTTTTTTTTTTTAATTAATTTTAATATTCGACATTTTCATATATTCGATCTCAAAAAAATTGTCGGTACAGTATCACACAATTATTATCGTAGATAAGAGTTTATCTTTATTTTTTATTTATTGGCACCGGCGTAAAAAATTCTGTTTATAATAGAGAACAGGTTCTGTATTTGCTTTTAATATTTTTTTAAACTTTTCATTGTTTAAATTATTTTTCGAATTCCAGTTTTCTTTTTTAAATTTATTTTAGTGTTTAACGTTTTCATATATTTAATATTAAAAAAAAAAATGTTTTTTCATTCGACCCCCAATCTCCCAAATAGGATATTTGCAAAACCTATGTGGAAAATCGGGAATTTCTCAGTCAATAATGCGTAACAACAATGGTCTGTCGACCCGCACCTCCGCGCAAGCATTTCGATACAATGTAAACGTCATTCGTATCTTCATACGTGAGTCAATTTTTGTTCTTTGCATTCGTAGATGTTTTCTCTTTACTTCTACAATGAACTCTCGCGCGGTCACTACATATTAAGATGGAGCTTACATTCGACCAGGCTGAATTCGTTCGAACGCTCCAATCACCGCGCAAACAACAATGTAGATCCATAACGTGGAATCGAACGAAACGTTGTCGCAACTTGTGTGACCAAACGAAAGAATCGTCACAGCGCAAAAAAGGCCGAGACAGCAGTTTTTATTTTTCATTTTCGTTCCTTTATTCTCAAAATCTTCATTTAGTTTTTTAATTGAAAAAAAAAAAAAAAAAAAAAAAATTGCAGACGTTGATTCAACAAAATAATTGATTTGTTGATTGATTTATTTTTATTCTTAGATATCGCTATATTTAAAAATGATTTTGATCGTATGTTAAATTTGTTTGATCCGTTTTCGTTTGATTATTTTCTGTTTCACATTCAATGCCCCGGCGTTGCTTCATTTGCTGGTGAGTGCCGCGCAGGCCAAAGGGACGAAAAAAAGGGTTGACGACGTCCCTGTAATCGAATACCGCGCGCTCTCGCTCGTCTTTTCGTTCTCCAACTGCGCGGCTGATACACGGGTGCTCGCAACTTGAGCTCGCGCGAGCGTTCCGCCGGCATCGACAAGGGCAAGCATTCGAAACGCGCGAATCCGATGGAAACTTGCCCTCGACGGTATACCGATCACAAACGCGTACCCCCCCCCCCCCCCCCCCGCCAACGCATCGAAAAGTTTCCTCCCTTGGGCAACGGCCATTTCCCGAGCAAAAATTTGTTCAGGGTGAAATTCGGACCGGATCAGGCTGCCACAATAGCAAATCCGAGCCGGGTCAGTCAAATTTAGTCCGGCCCTGATCAGGGATGTAACGCTTTTGCAAATTCAGGTCCGGATCAGGCACCTTATCAGGCTCTGATCAGGCGCTTCATCAGGCCCGGATCAAGCAACTTATCTTGTTGCGGATTACGAAATCTATGTATACTTATCCATGCGAGTCGGCAACGTTCAACATGTGGCGAGTAAAAAAACGGAAACAATTAAAACATGCTCATTGGTATCTGTCGATCGGAAAATGGTGTGTTTGGATACGAGCAACAACGACACGGAAGAAAAGATCTGGGTGATGTCTCTTCTCCACTGATAACAGAAAAAAAATACGAGCTTCGTTTCGCATTAAATATATTACAAAATATAAAATTTAAGAGAATAAAAATACGTATATATTTAAAAAAATGCATTTCTAGACTGACTGTATGGTTGTGCATTACAATCAATCGTAAAAAATTGATTAAATTGTTCTTCAAACTAATAGTAATCTCTGTTTTATCATTTTATTGCAAATATTTTAGCTTGTCCGGCGCAAATCAGGGGTGCCTGATCAGGGCACCTTATTAATGACTGATAAGGCTCCTATCCGGCGCAAATCAGGCGTGCCTGATCAGGGCGTTTTATTGGTCCCTGCTCAGGCCCCTGTCTGGCTCAAAAAAGGCGTGCCTGATCAGGGCGCCTTATTGATCCCTGATCCGGCCCTGATGGATCCTCAGGCAGCCTGATTAGATTTCTGCTCGGGTTGCTGAAGGGGAAAAAACGAAAAAATCATTACGCGCAGCTGGCTGGTTTGTAATGTTCATGTGCTCGAGCTGGTATCAAGCGAAAAAAATCAAGATTCTCAAGCAAAAAAACCGAATCAATTACGCTTTTCTGGTGCTCGTTGTCTATCGGTCGCCAAGCTGTTCAATGTGCCAATTCTGACGGGCAATCGCAAAGCAAGAAACGAAATCTTTCTACCTAAAGTACGTGACTTTGACGTTTGTATCGTTGGAATGGAACGATATTATTACAAGCTTTTATTTAACTTGACTTTCCGTGAGATGCAGAACGGAAAATCGATATTTCTTCCCACTTAACGACTACTTGGAGCTCTGAAATTTTGCAAACATGCATCTAAAAGGTGACAATGCATGATTCAACTTGAACAAATATATATGTCGATGGAATTTCCAACTTTTCGTGTAAAATTGGCGATATCTAATCATCCATATAAAATCTCACTAACACATACATACAAATTCGTAGCCGACTGTGTTTGTATGTGAAAAATTTATATGCAGCAATTAGTCAGAATTTTCTTGCCTAATTACGGTATTTGTTATTTTTTTCTACAGGCATTCCATGCTCCTAACGTACAAACTCGTGAACTACTAAACTACTAGTGAAATCAATTAAAGACTAAAAAGTAAAAAATAATTTATTTGTAAAAATATTTTTTAAAAAACAAGCCTTTATTTAATGTTCTAAAAAGTAGAAAATAATTTCCTTCACCAAGTCACCTATATGTGACTATGAATAAAAGTTTGGGGCGCTCAAAATTTAGACATATAATCTTTGATGTACATAAATCGGTTAACATGTCAACTGTATTTAATTTACTGTAAAACAACCTTAGATTCCTTAAATAAAAATCCTGAAACCGAGTATAAACGCGTGAGAAAAATTTCTCTAATTACTATTGTGCCAAATTAAATACAGTTAATGAAACTGAATTGATCAAATTTATTAAACATTTAAAAAGTTGAGCGCCCTAAGCTTTTATTTTTAGTCACATATAGGTGACTTTAAAAAAAATCTTGTTTTTTTTTAATATTTTTTTTACATATAAATTTTGCTTAAAGTACATGACTTTGACGTTTGCATCATTGGAATGCAACGATAGTTTTTCGTTTTTTATTTTTTTATTTTTATTATTATCCAAAGCCTTTTTTTTGCAAATTGAGGTCGTGAATTTGTGATAAGCATACGTAGAAACGTTTCAGCGATTTTCACAGCCAAAATCGGTCGAAAAAAAAATAAGTGACTGAAAAGAATTCATATTTGTTGCATTCTAACGATGCAAACTTCAACGCCATTGAAGTACCGACTTCTCTGGTCGCGGATAGTTCAATGATGACGGTGAAGTTTGCACAGTTGGAATAGAACCAAAATGAATTTTCATTTCCTATATTTCCTTTGGCAAAATTGAGCTCCGATGGTCACGCGAAGATTTTTTAGAATTCTTATTCAGCACTGTACAATCTGGAAGAACAAAATATGCTTTTGGATCATAATGAAAATAAGAAATTGAAATGAATCTCCGTTGCATTGCAACGCTGCAGACTTCAAGCTCGTGTTCAATGATGACGCGGTGCCTTTCTTTCGTTCCTCATTGATTTTCCTTCGTTCGAAATTTCTTTCTGGCTCCTTAAGCCTTTAGCTCATGACTTTGAAGTTTGCATCGTTGGAATGCAACAAAAATTAATTCTTTTTTTAATAGCAGCTATTTCGTTGGGCCGATTTGGGTTTTCAAAATCACTCGGATGTTTTTACGTATGCTTATTAGAGATTAACTGTCTTTGAGAGTGCACACCGTTTTGAAAAACAACAGTTCGAGAAAAACGCGTTTTTCGAGTGCGGAATTTTCATACAAATTGTCTACTTACGTTTATGTAAGTATATGAACAGCATGTTTATAACCGTCTATATTACCGGAAATGCAAAAAAAAATCGATTATTTGACAATTTCACACTGTGACGATCCCTTAAACTTTTTTCATGATCCTTATTAGAGATCTTCAGCCTAAATATGTAAAGTAAATGTTTGGATGATAACGAAAATGAGGCAAGAAAAAAATAGCAACGAATTTTCGTTGCATTTCAACGATGCAAACTTCAACATCGTACGTTTCCGCGGTATCGAGAATACCAAAGTCTTGACGTGTGTCAGAGATTGACGAATTTGTTCGTTTGTATCAGTTCTCTCGTGGACGTTTATCTCTCGTGCTCTTTTCCCTCGAATTATTTCAATTAAATGTTATCTCGGGTGCCGTGATCTTGAAGTTTTCATCGTTAGAGCGTAATGACAATTTCAAGCGGGTTGCTGAAATATTTATTTGCCGGTTTTCCCGTACGAACATCACGCATACGTTTAAGGAACTTCTTATGAGAAATCGGCAATTGAAATTTGCCGAAAGCCTTTCTAAATAGTAATACAAATTGAGAAATAAAATAGTAAACAATTATTTTCGTTGCATTCCAAGGATGGAACCTTGAACTTCATCGATAACCGCATCAATACACTATTGTCGCCCTATACCTTGACGTTGTACGTAGCCACCGACTTATAGGTTCGAGCTCTTTCCTGGCGTACGTGTCGTATGCCAGAGTTGATTTTTTCCCCGTTTTTCTTCTGGAATACGCAGCAATCTTGAAAATGTGGCGAAGCACTGGGCGTGGGAATTTCGAAAAGGATTGGAGTTGTACTTCAATCTTTGCTCACTCTTTGCAACGTACCACCGATTTGGGACTGATAAGCAATGGCTGCAGGAGGATAATGACGTTGAGTTTGCATCGCCAGAATGCAACGAAAATGAATTCTTAATAACTCAAATTTCTTGATTTCTTAGTTTAGTTATTAAAATTTTACGATCCTAATTTGCAAAAAAATGCATCGGATAACGATCAAAATAAAGGAATACCCATGTAGGTTTCGCCAATCGAACCGTAACGGCCAATACTTGGACCAACGTTGGCGGGGCGATAATCGATTACCCAATTGTACGCCAATGCTCGGCTGAGTATTGACTAGCCAACATTGGTTTGCCGATACGAGGCCAATGTTCGGCCAAATATAAACTCGCTAATCATTGGCTTGTCGATACGAGGCCGATGTTTGGCGAAGTATAGACTCGCCAATCATTGGTTTGCCGATACGCGGCCAATGTTCGGCGAAGTATAGACTCGTTCTTTATTGGTTTATCGATATGAAGCCGATGTTTGATGAAGTATAGACTCGCCAATCATTGGTTTGCCGATACGAGACCAATGTTCGGCAAAATATAGACTCGCTAATGATTGGCTTGTCGATACGAGGACGATGTTTGGTGAAGTATAGACTCGCCAACGTTGGTTCGCCGATACAAGGCCAATGTTCGGCCGAGTAACGCATAATCAAACCGCAATTCGTATATTGACGATTCATTGTTTCGCGTCGAAGTCATTGAGAGTCGAGATAAATACTTTTTACGAGTCCATTGGACATTACTCTTAACAAATATACTACCAAATCAATGCACTCATTGTTGGCCGATTCTCGAACGAGCTCATACGCGATACTCTGCCGATTTTTATGAACCATCCTACACTGACAGACAAATTCTATTGATATTAACTAACCGCGTCTATTTATTTATTTTTTATTTGAATCAACTAGATTTTTCGTGAAATCAAATTTTTCCTATTGCATTCCATTATTGGAATTATTCATTTTAAATATATTTATTTATTCAAATTACACTTGAACTAATGAACCAATGGCCTGTCTTTATTGCAACACACATATCAAAGTGTTGTGGTGGTAGAGAGGGTGGAGAGAGAGAGGAGTTATACATACATCCATATATATATATATATATATATATATATATATATATATATATATATATATATATATATATATAGGTTATGTTTGAAAATTCTATAACATGTCATTCGATAAAACTCTCTAATTATCACAATGATATTAACTAATTGATATAGTTTATGTGATACAATTAATGATGAGAATCCATTTGGTCTCTTATGCCATATCTGCGATTCAGATGTTACAAGCACTCGGTAGCATAGGGGCAGCGTGCGTAGCTATGAGTAGGCAGGTTCAAGGTTCGAGTCCCACATAGGTGAAATATTTTCTTCGAACTAATCGTTTCAAAGGACCAAATAATGACGAATTACAATACAAAATATATATATACATTTGATGGCAGTGCAGGACCAATTTTGGTGCTCTATATCGGGTCACAATTATCCGCCAAGACTCGGTTGATAATCGGGCCAAGCTCGAGTGCCAATGATGGCAATCTTGACGGGGACTTATTGTTGGCCGCTTTTCGAATAAACTCCTGAACGCGATGCTCGGCCGATTCTCATAAGCCATTCTAGGGCCAATATTGATTGCGAATATCGGGCCGCTCTTATCATCCGAGGCTCGGTCGATGATCGGGCCAAGCTCGAGTGCCAATGTTGGCAAGCTCGGCGTCAACCATCGGCCAATCGTTGGCCACTACCGATCACCCTACATGGGTAAAAAAACATCGCTGCATTCCAACGATGCAAACTTCAACATCACGAGGGTCGTTATAATTTGAAGAACAAACAGGGCTTCTCGCATCGAGCGCAATGTTCACATCCTAGAAGTATACTTGGCACGTGGGACAGGACAAATAACTCTCGATTTCCAGATGATCTGGATAAGATCGAACTTTGCATAGTTTGAGAATGCAACGAGGATTATTATTTTTCCATTGCTTGAATTTCTTGGGGCCAATCTTCTTCACGACCATCTATCAATCATTTTTTGAATCGTTTGTCCAAAGATCTAGAATTTGAAACAGCAAAAAAAGATTTCGCAAAATAATGAAAATGTAGGAAATAAAAATATTAAAAAAAAAAAAGAATTTTCGTTGCGTTCCAACGATGGCAACTTCAAGTCCATTGATCTGGCTCGTAGCAATTCCCAATTGGTGGATTTCTATTTTGCGTTTTTCTTTCAAAAAATGCGCGACTGCAGTTCGATTTAATGTTCGACGAAGCCCTGGGTTGTTGAGAATGTTTCTTCTTTATAGTTTGATCACAGCAGACAGCCAAAGTTACATTGGCGGCTTAAAAAGGATAGTCATCTGCGTTAATGCTGGTACTTCGAGATTGAAAAGAAAAGGAACAAGGCGGTTCTGTTGGGAAAATTTTTTAACCTCGTACTTTCTCCGTTTTAACATTAGTTATTTTCTATGTTTCTTAGTAGGTCTTCTCCGGCTTTGACGGTCCCATCCCTTCCACTTTTTCCCGATGCCTTCACGTAACCTTTCCCTAGACTATGTTTGGCGAGGTTTCAGTTGCGTTCCCACAGGAAACTCGGTAAAACGTCCTCTCGTTTTGTAGGCGACGTGGGAGCCTATACGCGGCTAAACGGTCACCCATCCGAGTATTGACCCAGACCAACGTTGCCAACCGGTCACCCATCCCAGTATTGGCCCAGATCAACGCTGCTAAGCGGTCACCCATCCGAGTATTGACACAGACCAACGTTGCCAACCGGTCACCCATCCGAGTATTGGCCTGTCCCAATCCTGCTGAACATATCCACTGTTTGTCGGTTTTTAGCGAAGGTATTAAAATAAAATAAAATCTACTTTTGTTTATTTCGCACTCATCGCTTCGGGGCTAATTTTTTTTTCCGTCGCAAAAAGATGTACATGAAGTTTGCATCGTTGCTATCCAACGGTTTCGTTTTTTTTTCGATTTTGTTTGGTTGGTCCCGGTGGCCGTAAATATTTTTTATTCATTTTACCATATTTTTTTAGCAACTAGAGCCGAACTGACCAAGAAAAAATAGGAAATTACAAAATCGAAAAAAAAATGAAACCGTTGGATAGCAACGATGCAAACTTCATGTACATCGCAAAAAGAGCCACGCGTGTGGAAAAATTGAATTTTCTTTCTCCTTCGTAGAAAGTCGAAAAAATGTGCAATTATAACGTTGCATCCGCTTCTTCTCGCCTGTAAATGCATACGTCATGCTTCGCCTTGATCATCCGACACTCCTGATCAAGACGTGTAACTAGATCCAGACATACGTCCGCATGTATGTACGTTCACTATACATTCGTTGGGCGAAAAAGACGCGGCGCATGAATTGGCAGTTTCTCTTCTCGACGCCCCCTCTCCCCCTTCTTCTCTCTAACACACACACACACTGACGTTTCAGAAGGAACAACTGGAATAAGCGCATATTAATGTTACCGAGTACCGACGTTGGTAATAGGCCCTGGATGTATAGTACCGAACCAAGTTGTGTACAGTATTAGTACGCTGGAAAACTCTGCAATGCACACCCGTATATGATCGCCGCCCGAACTGTACAACCGTAGTGGTAGTCTGCAGTGCCTGAGAAAGATAATAATCTTACGCTTATATATAATGTAAGCGGCATGAACAGCCACGACATACGGATCGATGCACTTCGGAATGGTCGGATCGATTCTTGAGGCTTTTTGCAATGCCTAACCGTGAGATATGCTCAGGCTGTCGCTAAACCGAATGATACAATGTGTTGGCTTCATACCGTATGGCTATATAACATACACACACACACGCACGGCATACACACACACGCGCGCGCGCGAGCATATACGGCTTGCGTGTGGAAAGAACAAACGAGTGAGTTAATTTGAGGAGGGCGGCCAACGAAAAATAAGCAGTCAATGTTGGCAATTCAAGATAAGAAGACATCAATAAATTGTCTTTTCATTTAAACATTAAATAATCGTTTTTCGTCTATTCAAACCCTTTTGTTTTTTGTTATAAGCATAAATTAACTATACTGGAAAATTATCAACGCATGCACACAAAATTCTCTCAAAAATGCTTTAAACATTACATTTTTTGTATGCAATTTATAGAAAAAAAAACTTTATTCGATGTTAACATTTTTCAGCGCGTATAGTTCTCGTGTTAGAATGTTTCTTTCAAAATATACATTACTGTACGTTGAATAACGCTGCGAAAAAAGCAGGTTTTTTTGCAAAACCAAATCTTTTTTCTTCAGAATTCCCGCCGGTCTTTCTTTTAACGAAATTTAAAACCTATTTGTAGAAGTCCGGGAATTGAAAAATCGACTATGTTGAATGAACTTTGTTCACTAACTTATTTTTCACTTACACCTTGTAAGTGAAAAGAAAAATATTGTTAAAAAAGTTGAAAAAAAAGTATATTTAGGCTGATTGTTTTATCTCTGAAATACCGCTTGGCTTGTTCAACTGCGTCTTCTTTTTGATTGAGCTATTTAACTTTCTTTCCTGATCGTAAAATCGGGAAGTGAACCCGAACTTTTGGAGGGTACTGTATATGAATGTGTATATGCGTACGCGTGCGCGCGCGTTTGTATGTGTTTGTGTTTGTGGTTGTATGTACATGTGTATTAGGGTGGCACGAATTTGATCTCTATTTTTTTCCCTTTTTCTCACCATCCAATTATCTTCTTTAAAGAAAAAAAATTTTAACGAAAGCTGCGAGCGGTGAAAAAATATTTAGAGGTCGGTCAAATCTCCCAAAAATTGAAATTTTCATAAAAAAACGATTCTTTTTTCGTGCACCTTTCATCGATGAATTTTACGTTTTACAATTTTGAAATTAACCTCGCGAAAGCTCTAGCCGGCCAATGAATATTGTGTGGCCGCTCAAGGTTTTCGAAATTCAGGATTTCCGCCAAAATAATTAATCTCGCATGCACTATAATTCCTTGTAGCATGAAAACAAAATAAACAGCGAAGTGTTACATTTGCTGGATAATTTGTTATTCAGCAAATGGAAAGCAGTTCCTAAAGAAGTTTCTTCCGCGGAAAACTGTTTCAAAAACAAAAAAGGATTAAGGAGATTTATCTCAAAAACTAATGTTTCGATTGGATCTGGGTTTGTTTTATTGGAAAACATGTACATTGAGGTATGTTTAGGATTTTTTAAAATTAAATTCGTCGACTGTAAGCGATTCAAACGCGATTATCTCGAAACATCGTTTTCAAAGTCGGCGCTAGATGTATCTCGAAAACGGCTAGTCCGATTTTGTCCAAATTTTGATACTATATTTTTCGATACTTCTTCTCGTTCGCCACGCAGGGGTTTTTCATTTGATGGAACCATTGCTTTTTTATGCAATGCGTATGCAATCCGAAATCGTCGGAAATTGCGAACGAAAAACGAACGTTAAATTAAAACGGTCGCAATTCCGTCAAAATGAAAATTTCAAGAAAATCCTACGTGGCGAACGAGTAAAAGTATCGAAGAATATTTTTAAGAATTTATTTTTAAAAAATGCTAAACATACCTCAAAGTACATATTTTCCAATAAAAAAAACCCGGGTCTAATCGATAGGCTAGTTTTTGAGATAAAAATTCCCAAAGTTTACCTGTTTTTCTTGCCGTTTACTCAGGTACCTGATTCAGGTACTTGATTGTTTTAAAAATTTTACGACGCGTCAAATGTATGAGTGAGAAGAGTGAAAAAAATTGGCAGAAATTGGAAATTGCGAAGCTCTTGAGCGACCACTAAATATTCATTGGCCGGCTAGAGCTTCAATTCGCGATATTTTTTTTTCTTCAAAGACGATAATTGGATGGTGAGAAAAAAGAAAAAAAAACAGAGCTCGAATTTGTGCCATCCTAATGTATATATGTATGACTCCGAGCTTTGTTTAAATTATACATCATTTGTAAATATCTATAATCAATATATGCAGAGAAGAATACTTGATCTATCCACTACAAGAGTGTGCGCTAACGAAAACATGGGGCTTGAATAGCAGTCATGTCTCCGCGTGCCGTGATAAATAAATAATAAGAAAAACGTTCTCGTCTCATAACCGATTGTAATTTTTCCAATAGACGCGTACGGTCGATTTATATTTCTAACAATGAAAACAGCCCTGAGTGAAATTCGTAATTTTCGTAATTACATCATTAGGGGGCCGGGTTGAAATTCCAAACTTTGAATGATCAGAACGCTCAAAACTCCGAAAGAATTTTACCCGAAAGACCAAAACTCCGAAAACTGAACGGGGCCGGGTTGAAATTCTGAACTTTGAATGATCAGAACGCTCAAAACTCCGAAAGTATACCACCCCGAAAGATCAAGACTCCGAAAGAATTTTACACGAAAGACCAAAACTCCGAAAATCTGAACGCCGTCAAAATAACTCGGCTATGGAAGTTTTTAAAGTTTCAAAATTTCCAATAAATCGACGAATTATTTCAAGAATTTTTTTTGTTATTAAGACGTGATTTTACGTCAATTTTGAATTTTGTCTAGACAATATTATACGTTCTACATCATTTACAGTCAACGGTGGACTTTCGCCTGCATAATCTTGACGAACCTTGTAATTTTGGAACATTAAAATTAGGAATTCTAAACCGTCGGCGCATTCAAAGTTTGGAATTTCAACCCGTCCCTCATGTCAAGATCATGCCAGCGAAAGTCTGCACAGTTGACTGTAAATGATGTAGAACGTATAGCATTGTATAGAAAATTTTCAAAATTGACGCAAAATCACATCTTAATAAAAAAAAATTCTCGAATAATTCGCCGATTTATTGAAAATGTTCAACCTTTTAAAACTTCCATAGCCGAATTATTTTGACGGTGTTAAGATTTTCGGAGTTTTGGTCTTTCGAGTAAAATTCTCTCCGAGTTTTGATCTTTTGGGGTACCTACTATTCTTTCGGAGTTTTGAGCGTTCTGACCATTCAATGTTAGGAATTTCAACCCGGCCCCCAATGATTAACAATAACAGAAATTAAAATGCTTCTTTTTTGTTTTCATATTCTAGAGATAAATGTTCCAGTAGACCAAAGTTCAGTAGAGTAAATAAAAAAATTCCATACGCTTGTGGTAGCTCGAGAGGGAACAATTCGATTTAAGTGTAATTGGTGTTATGAATTTAAAGTTATACTCATTTATGTGAAGCCTCGATAAAAACGATGCTCAATTGACGATAATAATAATTGCCGATGAATGAAAACTATTAATCTGGGGAATACTTTTTGAATTTCGTAATAATGAACGCAGTACTGACCGGAAAATCCATATAAGTATGCGCGAAAAAAACCGTTTTATCCGGCATTTGTATGGGCGACTTATTCATACATTGCGTCAGGAATGCATAAGTCAATCAAGTATCATACCCCGTACGAACGATTGTATAACATCGCTTTCAATGTTGAATAGATTGCCTCGAGGCGATATGACATGTGCGAACTAGTTATTCCGTACCAGCTAGTTCTTTCTCGACACAGCTAAGGGGTCGTCCATTATTCACCTGAGGTTTTTAGGCCACTTTTTGAGCCCCCCCTCCCCCGTGGTGATATGTGGTGAGGTTTCCAGACACCCCCCCCCCCCCCCGCCCATATCACGTGTATTTTTTTGTTAAGAAATGTCAGACGCAAGCGATAGGGAGTACGGTACTTGATTGTCAAAAACGAAATAATATATATTGTCAGAATTTTTAAATGGCATTGTCTTAGGGCTATGGGTTCATTTGAGTGTTTTCCACAGTAACAAGTGGACAAGCCTTCTGTGGATCAGATGTAGGCACTTCACTTTAAGTAGGCGGCCAGTCGAAATTAAATAGAATCAAAAACTGTTGTTTAGGTTACTTTTTAGGCACAACCAGGGAGTTGAAACCTTCTATCCCCTACTGTGTATACAAATGCTGCGCTTTTTTACCGCTCTTTTTAGTTCTCCGTCTCCCCATGGCGCTAGCAGTTATCTTACAATATTCTTATTGCGCAAGCGCGAGGTCCGCACGGCGTACATAGCGACCGTATATATACAAAGCTCCTGCGCACGCATCAGATTGTAAGAGTATAACTAGCGCTGCGAGTGGCAGAGTAAGACACTAAAAATGCGGTCATTTTGCGTAGCAAAAATTCCAAAAGGTGCCAGCCCCCTGAGCACAACTTGCCTGTTCAATAGCTCACAGCGGATGCTCTCCGGTTCACGCAGTTACACAAAAAAATACACGTGATATGTCACAACACCCCCCCCCCCCTCCCCTCAGCGTGATCAATCGTGATGTTATCCAAACTCCCCTCCCGCAATTTGAGCCTCACGTAATTAATGGACGGCCCTAACTTTGACTTCCCCCTCGCTCTTTTTCGCTGTTGGTTTCGATGAAGAAAGACCTCTCTTTTTTCCACTCAGTCTACTAGTATTTTTAATATTCGCGTCAAGAAAAATTCACAACTGTACTTTAAAAAACAATGTTGATGTTTCCTCATGTTTCCAAGAGTTCACTGAAACGGAAGATTTATCGATGTTTTTGGGTTTCGGAAGGCCACGTTCACAAAATTTTTAGGAGAATAGGGTAATTGTAATTTCGGAATATGCCCTTGTGTTTGAAACTTTTATGTAAATATATATTCGATTGCATATCTCGCCTTGTTATAGCTAGAACGAAGATGGGCTTGACGTTTGCATCGTTGGAATGCAATGATTTGTCCTTTCTTCCTCATTTCTATTAGTGCTGAAAATGATGCTTTGTCGATTTGTATTGTTGATTGCTAAATGGAGAGCCTTAAAAATGATCGTGGGATGTTTATAGCTCAAATCTGTCAGAGAAAATTTGCAGCTGCACTCCAACGATGCATCATGAACGATAAGAACATGATCAGAAGATTTTTTTGAACAGTTTAGCCAAGGGGTTATGCTACTGTGACGACCCGAAAATCAGGGTGATTAAAAAGAATTCATTTTGAAGGAGTAAGTAGAATGGTTGTAAAATCGTTCGGACATTTATTTGCATGTACGTTACCAAAGTTGTGTGCCAAAATTCATTAATAAATAATAAATGTTAAAGAAGTTATTAACAATCTGGTGAAGGACCTTTGAACGAGAGGGGCACAACGTGTTGTTGAAGTTTGCATTGTTGGGACGCAACGAAAGTTCCATTGTCCATTTGATTTTCCATATTTTTGTTATTATAGGCGATCTTTTTTTATAGATTTATAATGTAGATCGCTTAATTAATATCTTTGAAAATGGTTGGAAGACTCGTAGGCGAAATCTGCAAAAAACAGTTAAATTCGTTACAGTCCAACGATGCAAACTTCAACATCGTGGGCTCAACGGTATACTTGATTTTGGCTACTCGGTCGATTTGAAACGCAAATACGTGTTTGTTTTCTTCTTAAAATATACAATATTGGCTAAAACTTGACCGACCTTTTGATAGTATCATCTTTCAATTAAAAAAAAAATGAATCTTTTTTCGACTTTTCGAGGAACAATGACATCATTATTGTTAAGGCGGGATATTTACAACGATAAAAAAATCGATTTCCTTTTTTTTCTCTTTAAACGGTAGAACTGTATATGTAGAATATTTTCTCAAAGTCTCAAAGCAAAATTCGGAAAACTTCAAACGTTACAGCTCGTCAACGCTGTGCCTCACCACTCGGTGGTGAGGCACAGCGCATGAGCTTCAAACGCGTTTTTCTCAAAACTACATGATCGAAATTGACGTGCAGGATTACTCAAAAACCATTAAGCCGATTGAGTTGGAACTCGGTAGAAATATTTATAATATTGGTACCTTCTACTTGACGAAAATTGTTTTTGAAAAATTGGAAAAAAAAAACTACTTTTTTAATCCACATTTTGCAGAAATGTCGCGTAAAATGTTGATTTTTTTTCAAATGCGTTCCACTTTCTCAAATTTGCATTTTCTTCATTTTAATTACCGCCACATAGAGACTATACATGTTCTAGCTGAAAAAATGTTTGAACTTTTTTGCAAATCAAAGTCTATGGGAAGCTAGACTGCACGCCGATTCGCAACTCCCGCGGCGACCTTGCTGCAACACTCTGCCACAGCTCCGCCATTTTGATGATGAATTAATTAAAAAAAATTGTTTCGTATACTTAAATATACCAGTAAAGTAGACCTAAAGTTTGATAATTTTAGAATAACGATTTCTTAGTTTAAAAAATCCCTCAATATTGCTTATTTTTTCCTGTCTAAATGTATATCCCGCCTTAATAGCTACTTCAAAAAAATTACAAGGAGAAAAAGGTCGGCCAAGACTACACTACCATTACACTGAAGTGTACCAAATGTCAAGTCAATTCGTTTATTAGAAATCGAGAAATCGTGTACACCGTTTTGAAAAACGCAGTTTCGCGAAAAACGCGTTTAAAGTTTTACTAGCAGTTATATCGTTGTAATCATGAGTTTACCTTCAATCTGCGATTCCTGCACCATGTATTGGACCTTCCACTTCAATTTGGGTTGCCTCAAACGACGAACGAGCGTTCGTCATTTTCACAGTACCCTAGCCCCTTAATCGTTCAGTTCAAAAAAATCATCCAATCCGGCACGAATCGTTTCTTATCACAGGTGTTGAGAATTATGTTTTCACATCTCGCTTCGTAATTTATAAATAAAAACTCGTACTTTTTTTGTATAGCATGCACAGTTTACGTATTTGTCTTTTTATTTATGCATTTTTCTGCTTCAACGTAGCCCTAGACACACATACAACAGAAAATGTGTATGTATGTATATATATATATATATATATATATATATATATATAAAAAAAATAGAAATTCGGTCGTGGTTATATTATCGCATTTATCGCAAAATGACGCTGCTTTAGGTGCATAAAACATTTATAAGCGTATGGACGTAATGCGTCGAGAACTTACGTAATGCAGAAATGAAAGTGACACGTCGCGATACGCATGGTCCCTGATCCTCGGAAGTGAGACCCGAGACTTGCCGAGTAACATAGTGTCAAGTGTCTATAAGTTAACGTGATTGCATTCATTTCTTTTTTTTTTCTTTTCACGGTCTTGCGAGCTTATTTTCTCCTTTTTCTTTTTTCTTCAAATGCTCATCAAAAATGTATCACTATGTGGGATACGTATGACGCCTTTACATATTTACTACGGCACTTAGCCTTTCACTTATGCAGACGTGCATGCATATGCGCGATGTCCATCGAACGATTCGACGATATTACATGTCTCGGTGTACGGGCTGTCTCAGATAAAGTGTTACAGGCGTATACTTCGGAAAGTACGAATTGTCATGAAAAATGTTTTGAACAAAAGTTGTTTCGTTTCAAGCGGGGAAAGAAACGGTTAAACTCAATTTGAGCTTGGGTATAACCGTCAAGGCCATTGCAAGGTTATCTTCTCAATTGTTGAAGAAAATTTATTTGAAATTTTATCGAAAATGAGTCTTTTTGTTGATCGAGTATTTTTTCGGTTGTGAAACTTGGAAGCTGCGATATCGCTGGTAGCGCCATTGGCCAGGGTGTACCATAGGGCGGTCATCTGATCAGTCTGTAGGTGCAACCGTGGGCTAGAGGTGGGCAACTATTCAACTTGGGTCTTCTCACTTTAGACGGTAAAAAAAGCTATTTTCATTTATTTTTTCGATACGTTTATATTATAGATAATGATATAAAAGTTATTACACTTAATAAATACACTTTCGATATATACATATAAAAATTATTTAGCTGAGTCGCTATTTATAGACGAAAATGGCAGTTAAAAGAATGTCCTAAAAAATTGTAGGTCTGCGCTGTTGATGAAATCTCGGAGATGGATCATCCGAAACAGAAGAATCAAACGGTTTTAGATTCAGTATGTTAATGGCTATAGCGCATATCATACGATTTTTTATATATGCAAAAATAAAAAAATGGCGGACATTTTTCGAAAAAACAACAAAAAAACGTTTTTTATTCATCGTTTTTGGCAAAAAATAGTAAATATCAAAATTTAAAAAAATCCTTGATATGCGCTATAGCAGTAGTTGTAAAGAATATGTGGTTGAAATTGCATAAGGATCGGTTCAGTAGTTTCGAAGATTTTATCAACAAGCCGTCGAAAAATGTTGTTTCGAGAAAAACGCGTTTAAAGTTTGTTTGGGTTACATAAGTATATAAAATAATTTTTTTATGTATTTCGAAAGTGTATTTATTAACGGGGTCCTCTAGTTTCTCGGCTGTTTTTTTACGGCTTTTTCAATAATTTTTTACGGGCAAAGCATCGAAATAATCAATCTCATTGTTTTTGCATAATCTTTATCAACATTTAAATAAGCTTTACACATTTTTTGAAGTCAAAATATATAATAGAATAAACGTTATAGTGGCCGACAGGAAGACATCAAGTAAAAGAGGTGCTTGACGGTGACCAAGATTGCGGCTGTTCTGCTTATCTGAAATCAAAAAACCAAACGGCATTTTAATCTTCATATTTAAGACTAGCGATTGAACTAGAGTGAATTCTAAATTACAAAAATTGACTTTTTTATACACTTTTGAAAATTACATTCTATTTTTACTCATTTTTTCTTAAGTTTTTCGCTCGTACAAAAAAAAGCTATCGAAGCAATCATGATAATCCTAGTTCAATCGCTGGCTTATAACATATTAAAGATGCTGTATAAATTTGAACAAGATCGGTGCAGTAGTTTCTGAAATATCGTGGTCACCGTTTCGAAAAATGGTGTTTCGAGAAAAACGCGTTTGAAAGTTCGCGCATGTGATTTATACTTGTGAACCACTTCGAATATCGAAAAATCCTTTGGCACACATTTTCTACACATGTTGTAGATGTGATTTATGAAGAAAAAAAATCGATTTTTTCGACCCGAGAAACTAGAGGACCCCGTTAAGTCTAACAACTTTTATATCAATATCTATCATATCAACCTATCAAAAAAATGCATGAAAATAGCCTTTTTTAGCGTCTAAGTGAGAAGATCCCTTAACTTGATGTGCCGCCAGAACCCGACCGCCCATCCACCACTGTCAGCTACAACCCAAGTCTACAAACTATGATTTTCGATACCAGTCAAAATGAGAAATAAAAAAATAAAAATCGTTGCGCTCCAATGATCAAGCTTCAAGCCCCTGACGATAAATCCTGATGATTATTTCTCACGCTGTCTTTCTCTCACTGTTGCAGCACGAAGATTCCGTTCTCATCAGGCTATTCGCGCAAGAGGTAACAAGCCACGATGTTGAAGAGCACTCGGACCTTGGATCATCGATCGAAGAAAGAAAGAAGGCTTAATCGCGAAGACTCACATTATCGGAGTCACGAGTGAGAAAATCAAATTTTCCATATATAATCAAAGAAAAATTCGTTCGTGTTCGTGTGAGTCGTTGGTGTCGATTTTTAAGTCTCTCCATTCATCGTTCGTGAGCAGTGTTTTACTTTTTTCTTCTACTTCGTTTGTGTTGATTTTTGAAGCAATTCGTTTCTTTTTTTCTCAAAAAAAAAACTATATCGTTTGTTGGTGTGTTGAAAAGTGTGATGGTGGAGCGTAAAGTGTTTTCGTAAAACTTTCGAAGCAATAAATTTGAGAATGGGTCGCGACGACGAAGTGAGCTCGGTGCGTCTGAGTGATTCGAAGTCCACGAACGGGGGCAGCAATTCGGCGCTTATACCGCGTGCGCCGCCAAACTGCGCGCGCTGCCGCAATCATCGAGTGAAAATAGCTCTAAAGGGTCATAAGAGATACTGCAGGTATCGTACCTGCACCTGCGAGAAGTGCAAATTGACCGTGGACCGGCAGAGAGTCATGGCGATGCAGGTGCGGATGAGACGGGCCCAGGATCAAGACGCCGCGAGAGTAAGGAGACCCGAGGAGGTGATTTTGTCCTTGTTCCTCAGGGATAGTCGGTTACGGTGTACGAATGAGTGCCTACATCTCGGGATGGAGTAGTCACTCTCGAACACTCGCGCGAGAGACCTGATTACCGATTCGAATCATGTTTTTTTTTTTATCAATTCATCCCCCCTCCCCATACTCACACGTATTATTTTGTACGTGTACACAGGGCAGGCCAGCTTTTGGACACTTCGGATAATTGCAAAGTTTCAATCACTGGATAATTGCCAAATAATGTTAGGATAATATAGTTTATTTGATTCTTTATCTTACTAAGATACTATATAGCTCTGTGTAATGAATTATATCATTCTAATCAGGGTTGCGAAATTTGTCATGAAAAAGTAATGCATTATTCATTACTTTTTTTATGGGTAATGAAAAAATATTTCATTACCCATTACATTTCATTCAGTAATGCAAAAATATTCCATTACTCATTAAATTATATTTCGTAACGTAAACAATTTCCGTTGATCATTACATTGAATTTTGTAATGTAAAAAATGTCCATTACTCGTTATATTACATTTTGTAATGTGAAACATTTGCATTACAAAATGCAATGTAATGTGTAATGGAATTTTTTTACATTACTAACTGTAATGTAATGAGTAATGGGAATTGTTTACATTACAGAATTTAATGTAATGAGTAATGGGAGTTGTTTACATTACAGAATTTAATGTAATGAGTAATGACATTTTTTACATTACAAAATATGAGATAGTGAAGAATGGAATTTGTTCACATTACTCATGTAATGTGAAAAATCTCCATGAATCATTACAAGGTAATATGGATTATTATTCGTTTCCCATCGCGTCAGATCGACCCAGTGCAAAAACCGCTGTCCCTAATGGGAAACGAATAATAATCCTCATTACATTGCAATGCGTAATGGAGAATCTTTGCATTGCATTGCATTAGTAATGTGAAAAAAATCCATTACTCATTACCTTATATTCTGTAATGTTAAAAAATATCATTGCTCATTACATTACATTTTGTAATGTAAAGAAAATCGATTACTCATTACATTATACTTTTTAATGTAAAATATTTCCATTACTTATTACATTGAACTTTGTAATGAAAAAAAATTCCATTACCCGAGTCGAAATTTTCGAGCCGCGTTCAACCCACAAAATGAAGGCGAGCAGAAATCGGCGTGAGCGGATTATTGGGTATCTAAAGGAGGGTACAATGTTCGAAAGTACCATGCGTTAGAGCCTCCGATGAACCTCCGGTATGGCAGAAAGTAGACTTTTTGACTCAAAGGAGGTCAGGGAGGGTCACAATTGAACCTACGGAACCTCAGGTGGGCCTACTTCGAGCGCTCCCGCAGAACCTACTGCCCCCCCTTTCGGCCTACTGTACACTGCTAAACAAAAAAATTAATTTATATAGAATCTATTTAAATAAAATAGCTTTTTTTCCTTGTCTCCCAGCCTACTACGATCATATTTCTTTCAAAGATATTTATATATGTTAATAAAGATGAGATTCAAATTAATCTTCATTTGCTTACAATGTACACTGTAAAGCTTAGTGTACTATATGCAAAAAATATTTCATAAATCGAAAATAAAATGAACGCATTATTTGTCAGCTTTACTACAAGGATTTTTCATCGTAATTCGTCATTCCCTGGCCTTTGGAAATGATTTTTTTCGAAGAAAATATTTGCCCTATATGCGATTTGAACCTAGTCCTACCTACTCATAGCTACGCGCCGCTGCCCCTATGCTACCGAGTGCTTATAACATTTTAGTCGCTGATATGGCATAAGAGACCAAATGAATACCTCCAACTATTTGTTGTATCACATAAGCTATAGATTTTTCAAACACACATACACACACACACGCGCGCGCGTGTGTGTGTGTGTATGTATATGTTTATTTATAGAAAATCAATCTATTTAATATCGTCCAATAACTACATATTTTATTTGATCCTAATAACTCTGCGATTCGGTTTCATCAGTTTAACATTTTCATCTGTTCAAAAAAACAATTTAGTCAAGTTCACTGAATGGATCTAGTTATTTTTTTTTAATTTACCTTAAATAAAATATTTGTAGACTTAAGCATTTTTCTATTTGATTGAACTAATGGTCCATCTTTATTGTAACACTCATATCAAAGGGGCGGGGGGCAGTGAAGGTGGAGAGAGAGGAATTATATATATATATATATATATATATATATATATATATATATATATATATATAACCGAATCACAGATTTATTAGGATCAAATAAAATATGTAGTTATTGGACGATAATAAATAGATTGATTTTCGATAAATAAACATTTTTAAAATCAATCATTTTAATAATGGAATGCAATAGGAAAAATTTGGTTCTATGAAAAATCTAGTTAATACAAATTTAAAAAAAAATCAAATAGACGCGATTAGTTAATATCATAATATTTAGCGGGAAAAAATAAAAATATGCTTCATACATACACGTGGGAATATTTTTTTAATTTTTGACGTGCTAAAAATGAAAACAAGGAGAAATCAAACATCTTATTTGAAATCGACGGTAATCGGCCGTCGCCATTTATCAACTCATTATTGAATAAACAAAAAAAAAACCAAACGAACAAAAAGAAAAAGAAAAAATCGAATGAGGTTGAATTCTAAACCGACAATTTCAATCCTTCAGAACATGAAATAGACTATAATTAACACCCTATCGTTCCATATAGAAATCAACATTATATGTTATTTAGATATACACTGCCAGCTAAAAGTTTTCGGACACTCCACATAATCGCAAAACTTTTGAGCGCTGGATAATTGCCAAATAATGTTAGAGTAATATAATTCATTTCATTTATTATTTCACGAAGATACTATAAAGATCTATATGATTAAGTAATTTCACAGAGCTTTATAGTATCTTCGTAAAATAATTATTATTCTACCATAAGTTTGCAATGATCCAAAGTGATATTAAGTTTTGCAGTTATCTGAAGTGTCCGAATACTTTTGACTGGTAGTGTATATTCGAATATATTAACGCAACCACATATTTCGAGTATTATATATATATAAAGTATTATATAATATATACCGTCGCTTAAATGTTTGGATACACCAGTCGATATTTCTTGCTGCACTAAAAGTCACATAGCTTGTGACTTTTAGTGCATAACCAAATTTACCGAACGGCGTTTTGACGGGAATAAATTCAGCTGTATATTGCTTTTCTGAAATATTTTTTTATCATTTTCTTTTCGACCCGGTACGCACTTTTATACGTGACTGATTTTCGGCTTTTTTTCGACCATCAAGAATTGAACGCATGACTTATGGAAAAAAAATTGTTACGTTTATCCATGATAAACTTAAACGGGGTAGCAGGAACTTCATTTGCGTTTTTTATAAAGTTTTGTACGATTATTTTCGCAATGTTATTTCATTTTTTGCTAAAAAGACTAATTCTAGATAATGCAATGTAACTCAAGAACTAGAGGGCTTAAGAAGAAATGTCAAGAACAAAAAACGTCGCGTAAGCTTAAAGAATTTTCCTGTGAGATTTTTTCTCACAGGAAAATGCCTATTAATCCGATAGAATTGGAGTAAGACTGTATACACAAGCATTCTTTTATCAATTGCCTATAAAATAATAATAAATCGATATTGAGCAAATTTGATTGTTTTCCCATATTAATATTGGACTATTAATTTGATAAGGGGACGATGTATTTTTATTAATTTCGTGTTATTTTCGTCATCGAACGGGTTACCGATCAGGTCACAATGGAATGATGATGGAGGAGATATCGAATTTGGGCCGAAAGCAGGTTAGGTGGGGTCGAGGCAACAGTTTGAGATTGAAAGCAGGTTAAGGAGGCCTGTGTTCTGCACGTTTCACTGAAACTGGGGGTCGAGAGAAGGTTTGGGAGGTCTAGCAGAGGCTACCCTGGGCCAAGAGGAGGTCTCTTCATGGCACTGAACTCGACAAATGAGGTTTCGTAGGTTCAACGGCGGCTGGCGGCTTATGTATTACAAAAGAAATGGGTCCTGCGAGGGTTCAGAGGAGGCTAAAAATTTCGACTCGGGTACCCATTACATTGTAATGGGTAATGAAAATATTTCACATTACAAAATGTAATGTAATGAGCAATGGAATTTGTTTACATTACAAAATATGAGGTAGTGAGTAATGGAATTTGTTCACATTACTAATGTAATGTAAAAAAATCTCCATTACTCATTAGGAGGTAATATGGATTATTATTCGTTTCCCATCGGGTCAGATCGACCCAGTGCAAAAACCGCTGTCCCTAATGGGAAACGAATAATAATCGTCATTACATTGTAATGCGTAATGGAGATTTTTTGCATTGCATTGCATTAGTAAAGTGAAAAAATTTCATTACTCATTACCTTATATTCTGTAATGTTAAAAAATGTCATTGCTCATTACATTACATTTTGTAATGTAAAAAAAGTCCATTACTCGTTACATCACACGTTTTAATGTAAAAAATTCTATTACCCATTACATTGTAATGGCTAATGAAAATATTTTACATTACAAATTCCAATGTAATAAGTAATGGCATTTGTTTGCATTGCAAAATGTAATGTAATGAGTAATGGATTTTTGTTTCATTACGAAATGTTAAGTAATAAGTAATGAAAACGCTAATGCATTACAAAAAGTAATGCATTATTTGCAACCCTGATTCTAATATAATTTGGCAATGATCCAAAGTGATGAAAAGTTTTGCAATTATCTGAAGTGTCCGAAAACTTTTGGCCGGTAGTGTGGATACTGAAGAGAATTAAGGATGCACCATCCTGACACATGGAATTGAAGTTTGCGTCCTTGGTATGCAACGAGAATGATTCCTTCCTGGTTTCCAATGGGGTTGAAGTTTGCATCGTTGGAATGCAACGAAAATTTTGGTTAATTAATTTTTTTCATCATTCAAAATTATTTGTGACGAATTTGTTATAGATAGCTAATGAGAATATGAAAAAATGTTTGCGCGGTTTTGGTAGCTTGAATCTGACAAAGGAAACTTGGAAAGTTAAAAAAAAATCATTTTCGTTGCATACCGACGAAGATTGCAAACTTCAACGTCAACGGGTTATTTTGACCCGGACGAATTAAAAAAAAAGCTCACTAGACTAGCAAAAAAAATTCAATTGAAACTTTTGTTGACAATGTTGTTGAGAATGACAAAAAATGAATGCTGACCACATTTTAGCCCTTTATATCAATATTTGGAAGTCCCTCATCGCGATTTACTATTTCCCATTCATTTAACGTGGTAAAAGTTTTGTTTGCCGCTTCTCAGCTTCATAACTCGCACACGGAAATGTCGAAAACATTGTTTTATAGGAAATTTAACGCCCTACAAAAAGGTCCTTAGCCATTACACGATAGATTCACTCGTTCGAATTTTTTTCAACGTCAAAGTTGAATCTATGATAAAGTTCATGATTTTGTGAGATTTTTGGACTTTTACAACGAAATTACTGATTTTTTTTGTTTTTTTTTCTGTTTCATCTTAAAAAGTATTGTATCCTTTTCATATTATTACCTAGATAGTTTCCAAAATTCCTAATAGATTTAAATTTATTGTTATTCAAAAGTACATTAGTACAAAAATCTATTCTGAAACCAAATTCAATTCCCATAGCATGATAAATAAATATCTAGGGAATAATTCAAAAAGGATACAATACTTTTCAAGATGAAGCAGAAAAAAACAACAACAAGAATCATTAATTTTGTCACAAAAGTTCAAAAATCTCACAAAATCATGAAATTAATTATCAATTCAACTTTAATGTTGAATAAAATTTGAACGAGTGAATTTATCGTATGAAGGCTAAGGACCTCCTTTGTAGAGCGTTAAGTTTTCTATAAACAATATTTTCGGCGTTTCCGTGTGTTAACCCGTGGGCGAATTATAAAGCTCAGAACGGGCAAAGAAAACTTTTACCATGTTAAATGAATGGGAAATAGAAAATCGCAGTGAGGGACCTCTAAATATTAATATAAAGCGCTAAACTTTGGTCAGCACTCATTTTTTGTGAATCTCAATATTTGCAAAAAAAAAAAATTTTACATAAAATTTGAATTTTTTTGGGCCAGTCTAATGCTCACTTGCCCAAAATTGAAAGTTTTCAATTTTTTTTTTACAACCATTGAATTTTATATTTTCCAAATTTTAATTATGGCAATATTAAGAAACATTAAAAGTGTATCTCGGATTTTTTATGGTTTTGAAGTCCGCATCGTTGGAATGCAACGAATTTTTTATGTTCTTTGCTGCCACTCAAAATATTTTACAAATTTACGGTGAAAAAGTTTCTGAAAAGCCTGAGAAAAAAAAACGTTCGAGTGATACGCGTGACCTAAAAAAGATAATAACTTATGAATTTACAAGTTGATTATCGAAAATACTGAATTTCCGTTGCATTGCAACGATGCAAACTTCAACATCGTGATTTTTTTCAATAAAAACCGAATGAAGGGTTGTCAAGGGCAGGTGGGTGAAGTACTATTCGTGTCAAATTGACCCAGCGTGTCAAAGCCGTGGCCACATATGAGTGGGTCAAGGAAGGGTCGATCAGTTTCTTTTTTCCTTGCAACAAGTTCAATAGACAACTGTTCAGCGTTATTATCAAAATCAATTTTGCCCATACGTTCAACAGTGCCAATGATATTATTTTTTTTCTTTCTCTTTTTGCCGTTTTCAATCTGGCGTTGAAGTTATCATACTGAAGTTTGCTTCGTTGGAACGCAACGAAAGTTTCGTAACCCGAACTTCTTTTTGCGAATTTGGGCTATGAAAATTACTAGACGTTCTTTAAGATACTCATGAGAAATCAACAGCGCAAATTTGCAGGCCAAGATTTTGGATGATAAAGAAAACGAATAAATAAAACAATTTAAAAAAATGTTCGTTGCGTTCTAACGATGAAAACTTCAACATCGTTTGATGTTCGCATCGTTGGAACACAACGAA
Source organism: Ophion slaviceki (assembly GCA_944452715.1). Lineage (NCBI taxonomy): Eukaryota > Metazoa > Arthropoda > Insecta > Hymenoptera > Ichneumonidae > Ophion > Ophion slaviceki. The sequence goes on from OX101783.1 coordinate 33,496,069, forward strand.
AGTTCTTTGAAAGTTTGTTCATTTCTTCATTTTTTTTACAATCGATAATCTTTTTAGATTAAGATCGTGGACCTCTCGTGAGGATAGGAAAAACCGTTTCGGTAATTTTTGTACCCTTCACCGGCAAAAAAGTGTGATTGATGGAAAAAAAAATCAATTTTCGTTGCATTCCAACTATGCAAACTTCAGCATCATTATCATACCGTGTCGGAATGCCATTGAAGTTTGCATCGTTGAAATGCAACGAAAATTCTTCATTATATTTTCTTTTTCTCATTTTCATCATTCTACAAAATCTTATTTGCATATTCGGATCATTCGTTTTTAAATAAGCAATCAAAAAAATTGTTGAGAGATTTTCGGCGCTATGATTGGCCGAAAGAAATTTTAGCAATTGAAAAAAAAATAATTTTCGTCGCATTGCAATGACGCAGACTTCAATGTCATGTGTCGGAGTGGATAGTGAGATCTTTGCGCATCATAAAGCCACGAAGTATCCCTTGAATCCGAGCATTCAGTACAGTCGTGCTGTGGCTGAAAAACCCCGTAATCGGAAAAAATTAGAAGGCCAGTTTTTTTACAGGTGATTCTGTAAGTGCCGCGGGTGCTAAATCCAAGTTTGCCTAAAATTCGGGGTGCATGTTTTTTTTTAGGGGATGAAGGGGGATAGGGGTGTATGAATGGCAAACTACAACCCCTACGAGGTCGGCGCCGTGAGACAAAATGTTCAGAAAAATCCGGACTTTAGTTTTGTCCCCAGCGCCGAAGTCGTGGTAGTTCATTTTGGGGGTGAAAAAGTGGGTTGAAATTTTGAAAAATCAGTTTTCATTTAATAACTCTTCAGGATGAACTCGTACCCTTTTTGTTAAAATGAAAACCTTGTAGCCCTTGGAAAGACGCGTCGATCGAGTATTTGATCATCACTTTCCAATAATATTTTCACCCCTAAAAAATGGTTGAAATGCAAAAAAAAAATGTTTATCGAATAACTCAAAAACAATCGATTTTTCGGTTATAATTGAAATGTACGAAATGTAGAGAATAATATTCTTTATGTTTTCGCTTCTATGGACCCCCTATGAATTTGGATTTTCCACCCCTCTCGGGGGGGGGGGGGGGGGGGGGGGGTGAAAAATCAAAATGAAATTCTAGGTAAACTATTGACCGCACGAATTCGCCGTCGTGGAATAATTTGCAGCTCTAACCCTCAGCTACATTTTTGTCCACAGCGCCAAACTCGTATCTCTTTATTTTCGGTCAATAGTTTTTCCAGAATATCAGTTTGAATTTTCAACCCCGAACCGAAGGGGTTCGAACCGAAGGGGTTCGAAAAAGCAAAATTCAAGGGTGGTCCATGCAAACGAAAATATAGAGAAAATTATTCTCTACATTTCGTACATTTAAACCCTCCCCGAAAAATCGATCGTTTTCTAGTTATTTGATAAACAATTTTTGTTTGATACTTCAACAATTTTCTTCGGGGTGAAGATATTCTCGGACAGGGATGATCAAATACTCGATTGAGGCGTCTTTTCAAGGGCCACAACGTTCCGATTTGAACAAAAATTTTATGAATTTTTCCTACAGAGTTATCGAGTTAAAACTGATTTTTCAAAATTTCGCCCTACTTTTTCACACCCAAAATGCACTTGTACAACTTCGGCGCTGTGGACATAAACAAAGCCCGGATTTTTCTGAACATTTTGTCTCACGGCGCCGACCTCGTAGGGGTTGTAGTTTGCCATTAATCCACCCTCATCCCCTAAAAAAACCCTGCACCCCGATTTTTAGGCAAACCAGGATTGAGCACCCGCGGCACCTACAAAATCATCTTTCAGAAAAGTAGCCTTCTAATTTTTCGAACCCTGCACCCCGATTCCAATATACAGCACGACTGTACCGATTGCACTTATTGCCTGCATAATGTGACGATCAATCGAGGACGAGAATCGAATCGAGCAGTCTAGAGGACCACTATTTCCGCGTACGCTATACAACCACAATGATATGAAACATATGGACACTTACGAGGACGCGTTCTCCGGTCTCTCGCGACCGACGACCTCAAGGGCCCCGAGGACCACGTGACCTTGACACAATGTATTTTTTCCCCCAGCAGGTGGAGCCGCGACCGGTCGAGCTCGACGCGGATCGATTGGTCTCGGTGCCACAACCTGCTCTGAGTCTCGAGGGTAGCTGCGGTAGTAGTAGCAGCACGTCGCCCGTCAGTAATCACGGGAGTATCGGGGCGAACAGCGGCATCAACGGTGGCTTCGTCGGCGTATCGTCTAGTCGAAATTTACCACCCCCCGTTCAATCGTACTCACCTCCCGATCACAAACATCATATACCGGCACCTCATAGCGGTGAGTACCGATTTACTCGTACTGTCTTCGCGTTACGATGGGCGACCTTACGGCTGTACGCATCTACCAAACCCACCAAACCTACCAAACAGTTTAGACCTGCCAAACCTACCAAACCTATCAAACAGCACCTACCAAACCTACCAAACAGTTTGGACCTACCAAAAGATCGGAATATTATTCCAGTAATGATGTTTTTCTATCACCCATGTAAATTGTTCGGAAGTTATCTTATTTCGGTGGAGATGTTGGATGACATTCTGAAAAAAATGTGATGTCGAAGTTTCCATCGTCGGAAGGCGACGAAAATTAATTGCATAGATCGTTAAAGCATTTTGTGGGGTGATTTGGGCTAAAAAAATCACTCAAACGTTTTTCAGTCGCCTCAGTAAAAAATCTACAACTTAAATTGGCCAAAAATATTTTCGGTATCGCAGAAAATGAAAGAGGAAAAAAAAATTTCGATGGTTTCCAACGATGCAAACTTCAGCACCATAAACAATTGTTGTGGCGTTGTCACGTTATTATTTTATTCTTTTCATCAAAACGCACATACTTACACGTGCGAAAAGCAATAGAGCCTGCTGTTTCTATTTTTTTCACCGAAACCAAAAATATAAGCGTTCGAGATACCTACCAAAATTTCATTGTTTCGCGCACTTCACAAACACGTGCAAACCTACACCATGGCGAAGATGTACTCTTTCCTTGTTTATCAAATGCGTACAATACCAAATGCACGTGGTCTCGTGTCACGAGCGGTTGTGCTATTTTTCCCCGCTCCGCGTGACAGCGGTGATGAAAGTTTTCCGGCCGGAGCCTCGAGCCCTATCATAGGGATGGGCAAGGTGATACGGTGAAGATCCAACATATATAGCTTTTATTGCTTCTCAGGATGGTGTTAAAGTTTGCATCGTTGGAATGCAACGAAAATGCTTCTTTATATTTTCTTTGCTTTATTTTTATTACTATCTAAACTCTTTTTTTGCAGTTTTAGGCAATGGGCCCCTAATAAGGATCTTCGAAAATATTTCAGTAATATTTGTAGTCTAGATGTGCTAAAAAAAATTAGGCACAACGAAAAAGAAAAAAAAATCGTTGCATTCCAGCGATGCAAACTTCACTCTCACTTCTCAGGAGGGAACGAACCTCTTGGAAACTAGACGAAAAATAGTTTAATTTCTGCCTGGCAAAATGAAGAAAATGGCCCTTCTGCTGAGCCAATATTTATGGTGGTGAAGTTTGCATCGTTGGAATGCAACGAAAATATATTACTTGCGTATTCCCGTATTTTTTAAAGCACATCAAGACTACAAAAGGTGCCGAAACTTTTTTGAGAATCCTTAAAACTTTTAACCCAGAATTGCAAAAAAAGATTTTAGAAAATATGAAAAATAAAGAAACGAAAAATCGAGAAAATGTTTCGTTGCATTCCAACTATGCGAACTTCAACACCATCAATATTTTTCTGTATAAAGAGAACCGTTGTTGCAACCAATGGGCGCAGTCTCACCGAAGTTTTTAACGCTGATACATTGTTCGTTATCCGGGTATGCCTTAGAAAAGAGTGATTCGACAATATGGTATCGGACGTATCTCGTAATCGCAATTCCGATCAAGATTTGGTCGGAACGGAAGAGTGCGATTCCGCAGTATTATCGAAGTTAAACTTATATTGTTTTTATAATCGAAAAGGTCGAATGACCAAGTATTTCGAAGTATCGTTCACTATTATTCCGCAACCGAGTCTTCTGTAGAAGAGTGCGCGAAAACGTGTGGGTGTTAAAAGAAACAGTCAACGAGAATCATTATACGAAATTGTAAAACAACGACACCGCTCCAGACAGAGAACGGTATTTACTATATTATAATATTTATTCAAAATGTACGAGATCACTTTTTATGAAATGTCAATTAAACCATTGTGTGACTCAAGATATTTGTCCACTATTTCTAATTTCCCAAATCCATAAAAGAAACAAGATCTTTCGAGGTAGTTTTCCGATTGCTACCCTCTAGATATCCGAATGGGGGGTTGGGGGTGAAATTCTGAGTCGATTGATATAAGCATGTGTGGGTCTCGGATCAACCCCTGAATTATTATTGATATTTAAAGGTGGCCCAATCAGGTGCGCCCGATGAGGCCCAATCAGCCGCGTCGGTGAGCAATACACTGGCTCATCGGGCGCACCTGATTGGCCCGCCTTTAAAAATTAATAATAATTCAGGGGTTGATTTGAGACCCACACATGCTTATATCAATCGACTCAGAATTTCACCCTCAACCCCCCATTCAAGGGAACGCATTCAGTTCTGGGACAGCCTGTATACGAAAAATGTATATGTTTTCTAAACGTCTTCGGACGTAACGGCGTATGAAAGAGGCGCGATTCCTTACGACTCCGCGTAACTACAGAAAAGGGAGAAATAATATTGAAGTTTGCATAGTTGGAAGGCACTGAAAGTATCTTTATAGCACAGTGTGACCTAAACCCGCACTTTACGCACGCTTTTCCGTGACCTAAGTAGCCCTTTTTTACACCGTACGAAAATCGATCGCCTAACTTCACAGATGTATGAAAAACAAAAGAAAATACTTTTAAATGTCATTTCAAGCTTGAAAATTTATAGCGGACAAGTAACGAGACAGGGATAGGTTAGCGATTCTCCTAAAAACATTTTCATGTTGTAGAAAAAATTACAGCGAAATCAAAACGAAACGCTGACCCATAGTTTGTTGTATGGAAATTATAACTTTCATTCAGAAATGGACAGTTCGGGAAGTGAATTTAGTGAAGATGAGATAAACGAAATTGTTCCAGACGCTATAAAAGAAATAGCGAAATCGGTGACTCTAAATTTGTTGCCCAGTAAATCGAAAACATTATATACAGCAGCGTATAACGCATTCAATGGCCCTAGCAGCAATCTAACATTGAATAATTGCAATGTCACACGAACATGCGGGACTGACAATAAGATGGTGCAAACCGACAAAAGCGGTTAAAAAAAATCGTTACAGTTTGTAAAATTGGTGTTTTAATTACATGCGTTGAAAAAATTAAAGTTATTCCTCTTGTTTCACCTACTTTTGTGTACATTATTTAATAAACGTAGATGGATTATCGAAATTATTATTCAGGTGTGACAGTTTTTCAATTTTTTTTCTTCCGTGCTTGACTTGCGGTTAACGTTGAGATTATATGATATTTTAACGCAAGTTTAAAAATGATAATTTCATCCCTCGGGGGGGCTGCGCCCCCCCGAACCCCCCTCTACGCCCCCACTCCCCGCGTCCGAGGCGGGTTTATGTCACATGTGCTATAAAATAGTATACGATACTCGTGACTTGAGTAGCCTATTATTGCACGGCGGTTAGCACCCTCGCTGCGCTCGGGCGCTAACTTCACGCCGTGCAATAATAGGCTACTTAGGTCACACGTATCGTAATATACTATTTTTTTTGTTTAAATTGGTTTCAATTGGTAATTCTTGGTCTGCAAAAAAAGTTTTTGTATTCGAAAGGAGGAAAAAATGATATAATAAGGAATCGTCGTCGTATTCCAACGATGTAAACTCTGCCACAGCAGTAACGAACACTTTGTTGAAATTGACCGAATCATCGATTACGTGCTGACAGATGCATCTCACGTATGCGTAATGAAATGTTCATTTTGCACCGGGCATTCGCCTACTGAACTGTTCTATTTTTTAGGCCACATGAGATTGAAGTTTGCATCATTGGAGTGCAATGAAAGTTATTGTTTTTCAATTGCTGAAATTTCTTGGGGATAATCTTCGTTACGAAAATCCATCAATCATCTTCTAAGTCGCTTATTTGAAGATCAATGATCAAAATTCGCAAAAAAGTATTGTGTAAAATGATAAAAGTGAGGAAATAAAAATGAGAAAAAGAATTTTCGTTGGATTGCAACGATGCCAACTTCAAGACCACGAGGTCACGTGGTATTGTGAAAACTCTGCTCGTGCACCAAAGTCAAGGCGAAACAAGAAAGGCCTACCTGTTGCTCCGATGTGGGTAGCTCGATTCATCCTCGAGTCCACCTCTTCGACGCCTCTCGTCCCCAAACCAATTTCACCATCGTGTACCTCCTCTACGTAGCCCTAACCCTCCCATCCTGCCGATATCCTGGTCGCCCTATCTCGTAGCCTTCCACTGTACCGGACTGGATTTTCCTTCTTTTGTTTATGATTTTATATTGGTTATTTCTATTCTCAAACTAAACTTCTCTATAATTCGTATTTTACGTTATTTCAATCGTTTTTCAGTAATTAGATGGTATGCTACTTAACGATTTTCCCCATAGTTCGCTAGGACGTTAAACAGCGATCCAATTTTTTTTTCTACCTTTCTGTCCCTCTCGCCGTCTCTCGCCGGTTGGTTGTTCTGGCCCTTGCTATCCCTCTCTCTCTGCATCTCCCTCATTCTTCCGCTCTTTCCACTCTCATTGTATTTCTTTCTATTTTTAATCATTATATTGCTAGCTCACGTCCATATTTCTTTAATCTATTCTGTTTGTGCTCCATGACTAATGGTGCCGTTGAAGTTTGCGTCGTTGGATCGCAACGGGAATTCGTTTTTATATTTTCATTCCTTATTTTTATTTTCATACGCAATATTTTTCTGCAGATTTCAATTGCACATCCCCAAAGAAGTATCTTCGAAAATGGGTGAGAGATTTTCGCAGCCAAAATTTGCCACAAGAATTGTCAGGAAGAAAAATTGATTTTCATTGCACTTTAGCGATGCTAGCCTCGATCTCATGGTTAATTTTAT